>CAWUFW010002486.1:1800000-2192526 GCA_963921515.1 Calotriton arnoldi
TACGATGTCAAGGGAACAAGCAGACACGACTACATGGACAGGACTTCGATGGTGTTGCTGATGTGTGGCACAGTGCACGCCATGTGGGTCAGTACTCCAGTGAGACTTGTGCATGCAGACGTGACTCCTTACGTGTTACTGTATTTGAGATGGCTCATCTGGGCTATGACTCTGTAATTGATGTCCGTGTGCACATTCGTCACATGATTATGTCAGGGAGCAGTGCTACCTGTTCCTCTGCTACGTGACATGTCCCAATTGTTAGTCGTAATACAGTCCTCAGGCCTACAGACACCCCGCCCTGTAGAGTGGTCTACCTACTTGTTGGTTTGGAGGGCGCAATGCAATGGATGCCACATGGCTATGGGAGGGAGGGGTGCTCCATCTTGCTGGTCTGTGTGAGTGGGGGCGTTGTTGTGAGTTGTGGTGATGGCTTACCACCCACAGACACCCCTCCATGTAGGGTAAGATATCTACCTGTCGGCTGAAGGTGTGCACTGCTGTGGCTGACACATGGGTGTGGGGAGTGCTCCATCTTGCTGCGCTGTAGGACTAGGGGCCTGGTGGGGGTTGTACTTCAGCAGTCCCCCCTCCGACCCACAGACTTTGTGTTAAGGCTACTTACCTGTTACTTGTTGGTTAGTGCAGCTCTGGCTGACACATGGGTGTGGGGAGTGCTCCATCTTGCTGCGCTGTAGGACTAGGGGCCTGGTGGGGGTTGTACTTCAGCAGTCCCCCCTCCGACCCACAGACTTTGTGTCAAGGCTACTTACCTGTTACTTGTTGGTTAGTGCAGCTCTGGCTGACACATGAGTGTGGGTGTGGGCAGTGCTCCTTCTGGCGCATCTGGAGTACAAGGGGACCTGGTGGGAGTTGCGATGCTGGCTGACTGTACGCATGCCCCCATGGTTTTGTCAGTTGGTAGCTTTGGGCTGAGTGTGTGGGGGTGTCTGTTGCATGTGTGAGTGATGTCTTGTGTATTGTGTACTGGACATGGGGGTGTTTGTCCCTCGGAGCTGTGGCATTCTGGTAGTGCATGACAGTACATAGCGATGTGCTGGTATACATTTGTTTGTACTTACCAGCCTCCACTCCCCCTGGTATTCCGGTGAGACTCTCCGGATGTAGGATGCCTCGCACCTTCTCCTCCCACGCCTTGAAGGTCTTGAATAGCGCAGGATTTCCTCCGCCAGTCCTGTCAGCCAGCTGCCGATTCTTGGCCTCCTTCTTTCTGACCACGCTTTTCAGGTCGTGCCACCTCTTAGTGATTTCAGCTCGGTTGCGTGGCACGTTCCCGACTGCATTCACCTGGTCTACGATCCTGCTCCACATCCTGTTTCTGGTGGCTACTGGTGTCTGTTGGACCTGGTTCCCATAGATTTGTGGGTGCACCTTGATGATCTCGTCGACCATGACCGTCAGCTCAGTGGAAGTGTACTTGGGCATTCTCTGTGCTGCCATGGTGTGTGGTTTGGTGTTTGTGGTGCTGGTGCGGTGTGTGTGTGGTGTGTGATGTGTATGGTGTTTGTGGGGCCGGTGTTTGGTGGTGATGGTGGTGATGGTGGTGGTGGTGGTGGTGGTGATGGGTATGATGGGTGCTTGCGTGTGGTGTACTGCTGTCCTTTATGGCTCTCTGTGTTCTCTCCTCTCATCTTCGGTTTGTGGTGGTGCAAGGGATTGTGGTCTGTGAAGGGGCTGCTTTTGTACTTACCTATGTGGGTGTGTCATGATGGGCTGTTGTTTTTAGGTGTGTTGTGGCTGGTGTTCTGGGATTTGTAGTTTTTTTGTTTAGCCAGGGGGGATGTGTCTTTGGGAGGTGTTCTGTGTTTGGGTATTTGGGCGTGGGTTGCTGTGTGGACTTGTTGGCCATGTTGTGTGTGTTTCTTTGGCTCCGCGGATGGTTTCCGTGCACGGACGTGGCCGCCAGGGCTTCCGCCGTGTCAGTTTTCATCACTGTTGTTAACGATGGCGGGCGGAGGATATGTGGATTTACCGCGCTCATGTCGGTGAGATCCTAATTTCACGGGCGGTGTCTCGGTCGTCAGGGCGGGCGGTTTTGGGTTGTCGTGTGGGTTTGCGTCCGTGGCGGACGGATAATCTTCTACTCGGACATGGACTGGCGGTATTTTGTGTGTTTTTAACACCGCGGGCGGTGTTCGCTTCGTGACATCGTGATTGCTCGGTCGGTATTCAGACGGTGTAGGCGGGCGGTTTTTTAAGGCTGTGGTAGATGGCGGATTTTTTACCGCCGGTTATCGTAATGGACACCTAAATTCAGTATCAAGGGGGAAGGTTGACATTACAGGTTCCATAGCATCATTGGCCGGGGGAGTGGTAAATTTAGCTAAACTGGGCCAACCATTCGTCTGCACCGATATTGGCACACACTAAGTTATTGATGGCATTAAAATGTTTATTATCATTAACAGTTTGTCAAAAGAGGCTGGTGTTTCAAGTCCTACAGGAGAAAGTAGTCTATACTTCATTCCTCAGCGGAGCCTTCCTCTTACTTATAACCTGCATATAAACTTTTCTACACATTGCAACTGTCTCAGTGTTCCTTGATGTGGCCCTCAAGGCCTTATGCAAACATCTATTGGCCTTATCAATCCAGCTGCATTAGTGTGTTTTTTGGGCTTTAAAAAGAAAAATCTGATGATATACCCCAAAGCCACAAAGGTGTCCACAATTCAGGCAGCCGCGGCCCGTGCAGGTAAGAGCAGTGGGGCCGGGGGGGAGGGGGGGATTATTCTGACAGACAATGACAAGGGAAAATTAATTATTTATTTAATTTTCCCTCGGCATCGTCCCTCAAAATCCATAGGCCTCACCGTTGTTACCTGCACGGACCGCGGCTGATTTCAGGTTGGGCCTGGAATCGGGTTAAGACAATTAGTCGGCAAATCCACGTGATCAACTCAAAGCCTACCCTGGACATCACTCAGGTTTGCAGTCCTCCATAATAGCCTTTACCATTATCCCCTGAGTGGACATTCATACCCCCTACAGCAATATCCTGAGAAGGAGTCTCAGGACATTCCAAAGTAATTATAAGTGGATTATGATCACTATAGAAACTAGGTCATATGGTCCCATTCACTATACAATTTAAAAGTTTCCCAGAGGTAAAGATGTAGTCGATTGTTGATATATGCACCGCCCCCCCTGTTAAAAGTAGCTCTTGTTAGACATTGAGGTGCAACCAGTCCAAATGCATTATGGAGGTCAAACTTGAGCAGGCAAGGATGCAACATCAAGCCTCTCTTATCAATAGGATTGACGGGACTGTCCAAATGATCAAACTCAAATATGTGTTCCTCTGGTGCTACTACAGCATAGCTAAGTATTATATTAAATCTCTACCAAAAATAATATTCAGGTCAACGCTTCTATGTCAGGGATGTGCTCAAGTTCGCCAATGAGATCAAAGACGTTTGCAAAGCTGGGGCTGTCACTAGTGGAGAAGTTATCATTTTTAAAAGTTTATTAAAAAAAACATTTAAAAGCTTTAGACCATTTTACTTGAAATGCCTGGATTAATCTGCTATTCATAGGGATGGGCAGTAGAGAACAATCAAGGGTAGTTTTAAACCAAACATGTAACCCTGTGTGAGCCCTCCCAGCCTCAGAGGGCATAGCAGGGACTGGAAAGCAAATACAATAATTGCATAATAAATCACTTGGGGCCCACATCTCCTGTAGCATAACCATATCATAGGAGTTAATGAATTCCACCTCGTTCTTTATTCTCAGTTTAGCAGCAAGCCCTGCTGTGTTCCAATTCTACAACTTAACCCTTTTGGCCAAGCAAGAATCTACCAGTGGAGGATTAGCTATATGACAGTTACTTCCCCCACAACCACATCTTTGTCGTCCTATAGCTGGTAGAGACACCACAGGTGGCTTTGGCTGTAAAAAGTGAAGTTGGGCCCTTGCATCAGTAATTGTTGTACTCCCCAGTCAATACAGAACAAGCATTTGCAATGTAATAGGTCTCGCATTTACGCGAGTTTGAGCTATTCACATTGCAAATAACAATGCCTTTTATTTTTGTTTTCGTTTTTAAAACTTAAATAAAAGGCATTCTCATTTACAATGCCAACAAAAATAAAAGGCATTGTTATTTGCAATGTTAATAGCTTAAACTCGCGTAAATGCGAGATCTATTGCATTGCAAATGCTTTTTCTAACGGAGGTTGGGCGGAGGAAGGTTACAGGGGTTCTTTGTACCGTGAACAATACAATGTAACATAGGAAAAAAAACAGAATGCCGATACACATGCCAGAAGACTGCTTCCGCAGACTGCTGCTGCTGTATTGTGGCTGGGGAAGAGTTAGGATACACCATGATGGTTTGAAGCTCCCGTGGGATGGTGGAGGCCTGCAAACACCGAACGTTAAAGTGTATTCCCAAGCAGCCCAGCTCCAGTATGTTGTCTCTTGATTTAAGGATGAGGGCACAGATCCAGCAGTTCCAATACTGAAGCGATTATCAAGGCCAGTGAGGCTGCTGGTACTCCCTATGACCTCCCGCAAGGAAACCACTGCAAATCCGGTGAGCATTAGAAAGTAGGGTGACAGTCAGAGTGCAGAGCAAGGGTCAGACAGCGGAGCGAGGGTCAGAGAGGAGGGTGAGGCTGAAAGTGCGAGGTAATTAAATAAAAGGCTTGGGTGAGGTATACTGAGGTACACTGATAGCAACAGGGGTTATGACATCAAATATTCATGTGAGGTAAACCGGAGCATCAGGGATGATAGAACAAGAAGAGTGGAAGCATGACAGAACTGTAGGCTTCATGGAAGTAGTGTGAGGGGACAGTCAGGATGTCAGAGGTAGCAGTGAGGTACACTGGGGTGATGTCAGAGGCAGCAGTGAGGTACAAGAGATGATGTCAGAGGCAGGAGTGAGGTACACGGGCGATGTCAGAGGCAGGAGTGAGGTACACGGGGCGATGTCAGAGGCAGCAGTGAGGAATACTGGGCCGAGGTCATAAGCAGCAGTGAAGTACAATGGGTGATGTTAAAGGCAGCAGTGAGGTACACTGGGTGATGTTAGAGGCAGCAGTGAGGTACACTGGGTGATGTCCGAGGCAGCAGGGAGGTACGCTGAGGCATAAATAAGAGCCGTACTTTACCTGCGCCCTCTGAACCATCTCATCTGAGGTGCCGAACCTCTCCTCCAGCAGGGAGCGGATGTGCTGGGCCTCGAACTCCAGCTGCTGCCGGATCAAGTTGATCTGCATGGAGAACTGGAGGGACATAGAAAGGGGCGGAGGAGAGGGGGCCAAAAGAGATGGAGAAGCAGGGCAGGAATGGATGGAGGAGAAGGGGGCCCAGAAGTATGAGGAGAAGGAGCCAGAGAGCCATGGAGGGGAGGGGGCAGACACGGGCAGACGATTGTATGCCCTACTGCGCGCTGGCTCTAGCCCGCGCATTTTTAATATAGGAATGACTGCAGGGGGGGGCTATGCCGGCGCGCGACCTTCAGGAACCGCAGGGGGGATGAGCCAGAGGGTTGCTTTACAAAACAGCAGGCCTGGCTGCACACACGCCGTGAAACAAATCAAAACCGATCCGGGGAGAAGGGCACTGCTGCGTGAGAGCAACCGGTAATACATTGAATTTGAAAAGGAACAGAAGAAACCAAAACTCCAGCGGCATACCTTCATAGAAGTGCGGTGCCGCTTCGCTCAGCGGCAGCACGCCAAAGCAGAATGAAACAAGCTGGACAAAAAGTGCTTACCGACTAATTTAAAGGAGACTGTATATCGCCGCAAGGAAACGATCCAGTCCGGATGGGCGAGCCGAAAAGGAGACAGGGAGGGACCAAACAAGCCTCACTTCAAATAGAAAGCCAGCGTTTACCATAAAGGATGACGCGTGCCAATAAAAAGCATGTGCGGAGCTTCCACTCCACTTCCAAAATCTCCTCGATGACAAGAGGCCTCGCAGAGCGAGCAGCACATGCGCTGCAACGCTAGGCGAGACCTAAAAACGGTTGTTAATGGGCACAAAGAAAAGCGCAACCTTTTGGGAAGTGGATGTGGCGTTACTGCTTAAGCAGTCGACCTCGAAGCTGGGAAACCGGGTTCGAGTCTTGGCAGGGACGCTCAACATCCTGTGATTCTGGGTATATCACTTAATCTCCCATGCCCAACAAAAAAAAATGAATGTGTGTGTCCGTCTGTAGCAACTGGTGCTCATGTAAAGCGCCCTGATACCTTCGGGTCAAGTTCGCGCTATATAAAACACCGAGAAAAAAAAAACCTGCAACATCACAGGAGTGATCAGCTCTCTTGGGGCCCTGGGCCTCCTACCAAAGTCTCTATACAAATGTACCAATGGTAGTATTTTAACTCCAGTTTGTTGGGTGCCCAGACTAAGATGACTTACTCAATTCCCCTGCAGCAAACGGGTGGGCAAAATTGAGAATGACAAACAATATGTTCTTTTATCTATTTAAAAAGGTAAGTTTTTTATATGTTGCTCAACACCAATAAAAGTCTTATCACAACGTCCCTGATATCAGTGCACGTCCCTGATGTCAGTGCTTCCCAGAGTCACCAATACTGGGGAAATTGATAACTATTGTGAAGGAGGTGGCAATAGAAATAACAGGGATCACAAGTAGTGACCTAAGGATCGGTGGTGTACAATAGCCCCAGCACTCCAGTGGCCCCCTCTGGCACTGTGCACGTATGGCGGGCCCTGGCCTGAGAGCTCCTGACTGGGTCTGGAGCGTGGGGGGCCGCCTCCATTGACTTTGCAAGGGGGCGCCCTCAAGTTTCGTTACACCACTGCTAAGGATCCATGTAGAAGTGAGGAATTACTGGACAGATCAGTAATTTAGTTCCTGATTTTTCCCAGTATTTCTCTCTTGGGCTCCACCTGCTTTCAGTGTGTTGTGTCCCTAAGTGAACATTAAGGCATAGTAAAATGTTTGTAGGGTTCAGGGAAGGGTAGAGATAAGGTGGCGTAAGGGTCTTAGAGGGTTTAAAGAAGAGTACTGTTAAGGATTAGTAAGGGTTTTCTAGGGTTCAGGTACGGGTAGCGTTAAGAGTAGTAACGTTTTCAGATTGAGGGAAGAGTAGTGTTACGGTGTTTAAGTCTTCAAGGAATGTTAGATAGTGTTAAAAGGTAGGAAGCATGTTTTAGGGTTCAGGGATGTGTGGCATTACGTTTATAGGGTTCAGGATGGGTAGCGTTAAGGGTAAAAAGTTTTTTTTTACGGTTTATAGAAGGATAGCTTTCTGGGGTGTTAAGGGGTTTTTAGGGTTCAGAGATGGGTAGCTCTAATGGGTAGTAAGGACTTTTAAGGTTGAGCGATGGGTGCTGTGAAGGGGTTGTACAGGGTTTTTAGGTTTGATGGAATGGTAACTTTAAGGACTAGTAGGGTTTTTTTTCGGTTCGTGAATGGGTAATATTGGGGTGCAGTAAGGGTATTAAGGGTTCTTTGAATTCAGGGAAGGGTAGTGTTAAGCAGTAGTAAGGGTTTTTAGGGTTGAGTGGGTAACTGGAAGAGATGGTAAGAAGTTTTTAGGACCAAGGGATGGGTAGCATTAAGGACCAGTGGGGGGTTTTGGGTTCAGAGAAAGGTAGTGTAAAGGGGTACTAAATGGTTTTAATGGTTCACAGAAGGGTAGCACTATGGTGTAATATATTTTTAGGGTTCAGGGATAGGTAGCGTTAAGGGGTAGTAAAGTTTTCAGGTTTAGAGAAGGGTAGAGCTACAGGGTGGTAAAGGGTTTCTGGTGTTCACCGAAGGTTAGTGCCAAGGTGTAGAAAGGTGTTATTAAGCCTAATGAAAGGTTAGCATTAAATGGTAGGAAGGGGCTTTTAGGGTTCAGAGATGGGCAGCTGTAAGGGGCAGAATGTTATGTTATGTTAAAAGTATTTATACAGCGCACGAATACCCAGAAGTGTCTTGGCACTGCTTCCAATAGCAATGGTCTTCACAGTTCAAGGGGAAAAGAGACGGTTAGTCTAGGTTGCTAAAAAGACAGGTTTTAAAAGCCCTCCTGAAGAGCAGGAGATCAGATATTGATTTAATATTCAAAGGAAGAATATTCAATGCTTTCGAGGCATTGACCAAAAAGCTTCTTCCACCCCAAGAGGAAAGTCTGAATTTGGGAACATGCACATTTTTTGCCTTAAGGGATCGCAGATGTGTGACTAGAAGATACCATTTGAATCCTATCTGCGGGTATTCTGGTCCTCCGTTGTGGAGTGCTTGCAATCAATCAATCAATCAGGGGTTTGTAAAGCGCAGCTACCCCTCCCCCCCCGGTGAGGGTCTCAGGGTGCTGGGGGGAAGGGTGGAGGGAGGGGCTGCTGATCCGTCTGGGTTCGGTCAAAGGGCCAGGTCTTGAGATCCTTCTTGAATTGGCTAAGGTGGAGGGGCAGGTTGCTGCAGGTCTTGGCTGCGAGGTAGAAGAAGGATCTTCCTCCGGTTCTTGTCTTGTGGATCTGAGGGTTGGAAGCAATGTCTAGGCAGGTGAAGCGGAGGTATCTGGCGTGAACGTGGAATGTGAGGGGGTGGTTCAGGTACGCTGGTCCAGCGTCGTGGAGGGCTTTGTACGCGTGAGTGAGGAGCTTGAAGGTGATTCTTTTCTTGACTGGGAGCCAGCGAAGTTCACGAAGGTGTTCGGTGATATGGCTTCGGTGGGGGATGTTGAGGACCAGTCTTGCTGCGGCGTTTTGAACATTTTGTAGTTTCCTGAGGAGTTTCTGGGTGATGCCGGTGTAGAGTGCTTTGTGGGTAATGCACATGGCCTTAAAAATGCTTCTCTGTTGGACAGGTAGCCAATGCAGATTACGTGGTGCCTGTCTAACAGACTGGTATTTGAGAATGCGTAGCAGTATGCGTGCTGGTGCATTTTGGACAACCTGCAGTCTATTTATGTGTTGCTGCTGCATGTTCAAGCAAAGACCATTGCAGTAGTCAAGTTTAGAGCTGACTAAAGCTGTCACAACAGTTTTTTGTAGTGTCTCAGGGACATACGGGAGAATTTTCTTTATTGTTCTAATGATGTAGAAAGAAGAGGAGACGGTGGCATTAGTTTGTTACCCATGATGAGTTTTCTGTCTACGAGAATTCCTAAATCTTTTACTTTCCTGCTTGGAGGAGGCAGATTACCTAACTCTTGAGGGCACCAGGTCGATGACCAGAAGGTGGTTTCTCTTCCAAATAAGATGACCTCTGTTTTTTCTGAGTGTTGTTTGAGGCAGTTCGTGCTCATCCAATTACTAACTGCCAGAATACACTTGTTAAATCGGATGTTGGTATTGTTGTCGTCACTGGTTATGGAGACCACGATTTGAGTGTCATGAGGATAGGAAGTAAGAGAGAAGCCAAAGGAAGCAATGAGGCTGGCCAATGATGTTACGTACACATTAAACAGTGTTGGACTCAAAGAGGATCTTGGGGGACACCACAAGGCAGTGAAAAGGACTCTGATTCAAAGTCTCCAGAGGAGAAAGGAGGTGAGTAGGGTTAACACAGTTACTTTAATTCCAATCTTTGTGAGACGGTCAGCCAACAGCTGGTGGTTGACCATATCAAATGCTGCTGGTCAAGCAGCACCAGTAATGCTTTTCCTCCCTTGTCAAGGATTGCTCTGATTTGTTTGGTGGCCACGATTTAAGCAGTTTCTGTGCTGTGACCTCTTCTAAACCCAAATTGTGTAGGGTCTAGAAGTTGATGGTCTTGTATGTAAGTGAAGTGTTGCGTATACATAGCTGGGAAAGGTAGTCTCAAGATGGGTCGGTAGTTATTTGGATCTTTTGGGTTGAGGTTAGGTTTTTTTCAGCTGAGGATGGATGGAATTTAAGGGTTCATGAAAGGCTAGCTTTGAGCGGTAGTAAGGGTTTTTAGGGTTCGTAGAAGGGTAGGTTTTTTAAGGTTTAGGGCAGGGAGTAGTAGGAATTTCTAAGGTTCAGGGATGAGTACCTGTAAGGTGTAGTCTGGGTTTTTTGTGTTCAGGAAAGGGTAGCATTAAGCAGTAATATGGGGGTTTTTGGGTACAAAGAAGGGTAACATTAAAGGCTTGTAAGGAGTTTTTAGGGTTCACGAAACAGTAGCCTTAAGGGGTAGTATGGAGTCTTTCGGGTCCAGGAAAGGGTAGTTTAAGTGGTTGTAAGGTATTTTTAGGGGCGGGGAAGGGTAGCATTAAGGGGTAGAGAGGAGTTTTTAGGCTTCATTGAAGGGTAGCGTTAAAGAGTTGTAAGGGTTTTTTAGGGTTTATGGATGGGTTGCTTTAAGGAGTCGTAAGGTTTTTTTGCATTCAGGTATTGGGAGCGTTAAGGAGTAGTACAGGGTTCTTAGGGTTTATGGAAGGGTAGCTTCAAAGGGTATTAAGGTTTTTTTAGGGTTCAAGGATGGGTAGTGTTAAGGATTAGTAATTTTTTTAGGTTTCAGGGTAACGTTAATTGGCAGTAATGGGTTTTTAGGATGTAGGGAAGGATAATGCTAAGGGGTAATAAGGGGGTTAAGGTTCAGGGAGGGCTTGAGGTATGGAGTAGTGAGGGGTTTTAGGGCTCAGGGATGGGTAGAATTAAGGCGTAGTAAGGTTTTTGGGTTCAGGGAAAGGTAGCATTAAGAGGTAGTAGGGAGTGTTTTTTCAGGTTTGTGGAAGGGTAGTGTTAAGGGATAGTAAGGACTTTTAGAGGAAGGAAGGAGTTTTTAGGCTTAAGAGAAGGGTGGTGTTCAAGGGCGGTAAGGAGTTTTTAGGGTTCAGGTATGGGTAGCTTTAAAGATAAGTAGAGGGTTTTAGGCTTCCAGGAAAGGTAGCGTTAAGAGGAAGTAAGGGGGTTGTAGGTCTCAGGGAAGGGTAGCGTTAAGGGGTAGTAAGGAATTTCTGGGGCTCAGGGAAAGGGAGCCTTAGGGGTAGTAAGAGGTGTTGAAGGGTTGAGGGAAAGGTAATTTAAAATGACAGTATATCAAATAAATTGATTTGTTTAATATATTAAAAAAATACGTTTGAATTGAATGAAATTAAATATATTATTTCAATACAAAAAAAATACTAAATTAAAATGAATAATTAAATTAACTTTTTGAAATTCACATATATGAAGCTAGAAGTAATACTAACAAACTTGCATGAGAAGTAATGGCACCACAGATGTATAAAGCTGCAATGTAAAGCCACTCCCAATGTACTAATGACTGACAAGACTATGAACTGGAATGTAGAGAGAGAGGAATAAGCAAAAGGGAGCCAAGGAGTTTAAAGAAAGCTTCTACTTGTACATCTCGCAAGACCATAACCTAGCCCCATAGAGAACTCCACCCGACTGTAGTCGCTAAAGCGGGAGTTCACGACACCCCTGGGGTGTGCAGACAGAATTATCGAGTTTAAAATATCGAGTTGCACAAATATCGAGTTAGAAATATCATGGGTCAGAAATATCGACAGCAAGAATATCGTGGTCAAGAATATCGACTTAAGGTAAGTAATTTCGATTTTAAAAATATCGAAGTGTTTAATATCGTTTTAAAAAATATAGTTGTCAAAAATATCGATTTTTTAATTAGTGTTATGTATTTTAGTATATGTTTTAAATGTATGTGATGTATGTTTTTTGTATAAGAATTATTTCTATTTTTAATATATGTGTTAAATTTGTAGTAGTTATTAATTTTGTTAAATTTGAATTTTGCATTTTTAGTTCCGTAGCGGTTTGTGGGTTTATAGGGAAATAAGGTGGGAAGTAATTTAATTATATTACATTAATTGATTATTTTTTATTTATTAATATTTGTTTAATTGAGATGTTATAGTGTTAAATGTGTAAAGTAATTTATTATTAATTAATTAATAATTTGCTGTTAATAAATAAATAATTATTTAATTTGGAATTAATTATGGCAATTGTGTAATTAATTTTAGGTGTGTGTTTGGTGTTTATAGGTGTAAAGGGTGGGAAGTAATTTATTTTTAATTGATGAATTAATAATTTGTTGTTAATTAATTTTAATTAATTAATTGGTATTTAATTTTAGGTGTATGTTTTGGGGTTTATAGGGGTAAAGGGTGTTAAGTAGTTTATTTATTTTGTATTACTAATTGTTTGTTAATTGATATTAATTAAAAATGTATTATGGCAATTGTGTAATTAGTTTTAGGTGTGTGTTGTGGTGTTTATAGGGGTAATGGATGGGAAATAATTTGTGTTTAGTTAATTAATATATAGTTGTTATTAATTAATGTTAATTATTTGATATTTATTTTGGGTAATTGTCTTTACTTTTAAAGGGGTAAAGGGTGGGTATTAATTACATTTTAATTACTTTATAATTAGTTGTTAATAGTAATAGTTTTTAATTTAAAAATAAGTTTTAATTGTGTTTTATTATTTTATAGTTTAATTTAGGTGTGTGTTGTTGACATTATAGTGTTAAGGTGTGTGTAGTTAATGTTTATTAGGTTTTTTAAATAATATTTTTTGAATTGATTATTAATTATGTTAATTATGGAAGTAAATTAAAATTAAAATGTTGAAGTGTGTTGGTATTGGTGTGGTGTTATAAGGTAGGAAATAAAATAAATACATTTATGTTTTAATTAATGTTTTTGTTTGTAAATATTTTCTAGTTGAAAAGAATAATTTTTTTTAAATGTATTTATTATTGAATTTTATATAATATTTGTAGGTATTTGTTATATGTAAATAATATTATAATATGTTTTCTTTTTATATATATATATATATTTTTTTTAAATATTATTTATTTATTTGTATAATTTATCTTAATTTTATATATTTTTTTTAACTGTTGGAGTGTGAATAGTAATTTTTGCCTCTCCGCTATCCAACACTTTCCCTACTGTTGCACTCGTTGTAGTGGGAATAGTAATTTTTACCCCTCCGCTATCCAACACTTTCCCTACTGTTTCACTCACTGCAGTGGGAATAGTACCTTTTCCCCTTCCGCTATCTAACACTTTCCCTACTGTTGCAGTCACTGGAGTTGGAATAGTAATTTTTACCCCTCTGTTATCCAACACTTTCCCTACTGTTGCACTCACTAGAGTGGGAATAGTCATTTTTACCCCTCCGCTATCCAACACTTTCCCTACTGTTGCAGTCACCGAAGTGGGAATAACAAATGTTACCCCTCAGCTATCCAACACTTTCCCTACTGTTGCACTTACTGGAGTGGGAATAGTAAATTTTACCCCTCCTCTATCCAACACTTTCCCTACTGTTGCACTCACTGTAGTGGGAATAGTAATTGTTGCCCCTCTGCTATCCAACACTTTCCCTACTGTTGCTCTCACTGGAGTGGGAATAGTAATTTTTACCCCTCTGCAATCAAACACTTTTCCTACTGTTGCAGTCACTGGAGTTGGAATAGTAATTTTTACCCCACCGCTATCCAACACTTTCCCTACTGTTGCACTCACTGGAGTGGGAATAGTAATTTTTACCCCTCCGCTATCCAGCACTTTCCCTACTGCTGCACTCACTGGAGTGGGAATAGTTATTTGTACCCCTCCGCTATCCAACCCTTTCCCTACTGTTGCACTGACTGTATTGTGAAGTTTAAGTTTAAATATTTTTTAATAGTTTAATGTTTTAATTTATTATAGATTTTTGGTTTTTTTATATTTTAAATAATTGATATATATTTTTATTTTTTATATAATTTTAAACTTTTAACATAAATTAAAAATAATTGTTTATTAATTGTTTTAAATTAAACATATATGTATAAATAATTATGTTTGTGTGTTTATCTTTTTTTATTAAATTTATTTGCTATATTTTATTAAAATGTATATTAAATGTATTTTTTTTTGTTAAAATTAAATTTAATATATGAAATATATTATTTTATATTTATTTAAAAGTCGATATTTTATACATCTATGGGGCATATTAGCAAGAAGAGGCGATAATCATCGCTAACCCTGCTGAGCGTGATTTTTTTTATCGCCGGCTATCGCTGGAATATATCGCCACGCTAACGCTGTATTAGCAACGATTAGCGCTATGGCGATGAATATTCCAGCGATAGCGGGGGAAATGGGCCAACATCGCTGAAAAACCAGCGATGTTGCATGAAGAAGGGAGAACACCTTGCTGATACGACCCTGTGGTCGTATCAGCATAATCCACCCCCCATGTTAGGTATGGCTAACACCTGCTAATTGCAGGTGTTAAATAAATGGCGATGACCCCGGTTAGCGCGACTTTTCACGTCGCTAACTGGGGCCATGGCCACCTTGCTAATAGGCGATAGGCCTGTTAGCGAGTGTTTCCCAGGTTTGTTCGTCGGGAACGCCCACTTTGCATGTCATTAGCGATAAATATCGCTGACATGCAAAGCGGTAAAAAACGGGCGCTAATGCCCGCAAACTGTCGCTAACTGCTGTTAGAGACAGTTTGCTGATAGGGCGATATAAATATCGCCGCTTTAGCGGCAAAAAGTGCCGCTAAAGCGGCGATAGTGCCCTTGCTAATATGCCCCTATATTTTTACATTGATATTTTTGAGTTGATTTTTTTGTACTTACCTGTTTAAGTATAGGAGTCGATATTTTTGTTGTCTATATTTTTTACTCGATATTTTTTACATCAATATTTATTACATTGATGTTGTGTCTGTGAACCCACCCCTGGTTGGTTAACCTGGCTAAAAGCCGTAGTCTCCCGTCTAAATCTGTTGGGTTAGTAACCATGGAAACTGCGAGTTTTTTACGCTCCCGCCTTCTTCGACATACAGACAGGATTGTCAACATGACTTGCCACTTTTTGGAACAAATTTCAACCTTTTGTTATGTCCTTTATGTTACAATACTTAGCAATACTTAGCAATTATGATATCTAGGCATGGATACAAAAAGAGAGATTGCCCACGATTATAAATACCATCAAGTTTTCAAAATCACACCGAGGCTCATAATGTCATGGCACACAAACCCTTCAGTGCATATGATATTACAGACACTGCTACTGAAAATGGTCACAAATGCATATCGTTTAAACATTAATTTTGAAGTATGATGGGCAGTAAAGCCTGTGAATATTGAACTAAATATGATTTAAACACCTGCTTACAAGTGGGACTACAGGTGTCGCCCAAAGAGTTCCCAGTATATCTGCGTTTTAAAGTACGTAGGTCTAGTGACATTTTTTAGTACTTGATAGTAGATAAGGCCACTTGACATGGGGCTGGATAATTCACCACCAAGTATATTTTGGAAACACGTGCTCAAGAAGGAGTTTTCATCATCAGCCCAGTGGCATTGGTCAGAAGTGGATATGATTTAAAGCCCTCTTGCAGGAGACTTTATAGTTACCACTTCTTAGCCTGTCTAATAATGTTAGCCAAAGCAAAAATGAGTCTCAGAATGCCACGTGCTGTTGGCTAAAAGCCAGGACCGGCCAAAGGTGACAGATGAGACATAAGGCCATTTGGTAGCCTTGGATTTTGCAATGTCTTTCCCAGGGAATATGTTAAAATTGAAGGTTTGTTCCCGGTAAGTGGAACTCAAGTAGCCAGTTTGTGTAGATAAATGTGTTGTGGGTTTATTGTATGAGCAGGTTCAGTATCTTCCATAATGTAACCATGCCAGAAGGGCCAGTCTGACAGGTCAGTGCGTTGATTGTTTTCTGTGGCTGTAAGTAGGTTGGATTTGGGGTGTGGTGGAGCAGTTTTGCTGCTATATTTGAGCCAGTGTTGTGAATATCTTTTTATAATGGCTAGGGTGCAGCAACAGGCATCACTGTGCAGGTGACATTAGGTTGCACTGTTCAAGGGCCTAGATCATTTTATATCATTTTATATTGGGTCTGCCACAGCAGGGTGTGCAGTTCTAACTTAAAAATAAATCAAATGCCACACGCCCAACCAAGACTGCTGCATGTGCACTTTCTGCAAAGTTCCCCTTCTCTGGCCCACTCCTGCTTCAAGCTACGCAGGTGCTGAACACCCCAATGGATGCCAATTATCCAGTCTCACTTTAAATGCCAGCAGGAGCTAATTTCCTGGATGTGGATGGGTGGAGGCAGTGGGTAAATGGCCTGTCGTCACCTGCCTGTGCAGCGCTAAGTCTGTGAAAGTATGAGGGAAGAAGGACTGTCTGCCTGGCAGGTTCTGCCTGGCAGGTTCTGTCATGCAGTGCAGTTCAGAGACGCCTGACAGAGTGGCGGAGGAGCTGCACAGCACGGCAGGCAAACAAGACGTGGTTAAGATGCATTTTCCTTCCTTTCCTAGCCAAAATGTTTAATTGTTTTGAAAAAAAATAATATCTGGTGTTTGGGGTACAAGAAACATTAGGCAGCTCTTTATCAACCGTTTTCTTACCTTTAGCGTTGCAATAACTTCTACACCGACTTCCTAACAATAGTATCCAAACGTCACAGAGCCCAGAAACATCCCGCCCACCTTCTGTTCGGCCTGAAATAACGTGGCCATATCACGCTTGTGTTGCAGACCCTCCACTGGCTCACTGTAAAGGAAAGAGCAAATTTCAGATTAACCAGCCTATTCCCCAAAGTCTTACATGTCTGACCTCCGAATTGGCTGTCAATTTTTTTTGTCCCTTAACTCTCCACCAGATGTCTAATGTCTTCAGATCCTAACTTTTGATCATTCATGTACAAGGCTCATCTCTGCTCTGTCCCTCTGTCTCTACACATAGAATCTGACTTTCTCAAATTCAGGAGTATGATAAAAACCTAGGGGCAGAGTTACAAGCCCCTTGCAACACTTTTGCGCCGCCGTTGCCTCACATTTGTGACGCACAGGTGGTGTAAACAATGCAGCCAATTTACAACGTGATGCATCTAGGGAGATGCGTCACGTTGTAAAGCCCTGCGTCACATTATACCTGCGTCAGGTATAAAGTATGCAGGGTGGGCGTTCCCACGTAGGAAAGCCTCGTAAAAGTGACGCAGTGAAATCTATAAGATTTCACTGCGTCACTTCTAGGACGCCACTGCCTCAAAACTTTACGCCTGCTTGAAGCAGGCATAAGGAGTGATGCAGTACAATAAGTAGCGCTGGGAGGCCGTTGGTAGCCATGCGCTCTATAAGTGTATATTCATAAGTAAAGGCCTCAACATGCATTGCTGGCGTTGCGTCGTGCTTGCAACACGACTCCAGCAATGCGTGACTTTTGGGCCAACAGATGCGTCAGAATTTCTGACGCATCTGTCAATCCTTGTGCCATGGTGCGCCGTATTGTAATGAATTGGCCCCACGCGCACCTAGGGGGGTGGCGCCCTTAGTTGCATCTCGGGTGGGAGCCCTGACTTCCCCATCACTGCTCTGGAAGTGAACTAGCGAGGTGGGCGGCATTGTGACGTCATCGGGGTGCTCAAAGGCGCCCCCCAGGAAGATAAAGCCGCGGTCGGGACTGGAACCTTCCTCTTTGCTCCCTCCAGCATCTCGCAAGTCGGATCAGAAGCAAGTTTGGGATCGCCAGCGCTGTGCTTCAGAGCAAGTTTCCGGACCCTTGGTGGTGCGGCGAAGGATCGGCAGCGTTGTATGGCGGGTCCCGGTGGTTCTGCGGTGCACTAGGTTCACGGTTCTCCGCTTTTCTCAGGTTGGTGAGGCTGATCTGTAACAGGGGAGACTTGGAGGGGGCCCCAAGGCGTAGTTCGCGCACTTGCAGCGTTTCATGCGATTTTCTTAGTTTTGCAGGTTACTGGGTTTATAAGTGTTCCCGGGAAGTACCTAGAGGGCTTTGCGCATTAGTAGGATTTTGGTTAACCGTTTCGATGCGAGCAATTCTCAAGCCTTGCTGGTGCCCCGGCTTTGTAAATATTCCCGGGAAGCACAGAGTATGCATGGGGTTTTTTGCATATCAGAAGTTGCATGATGTCTGTTTATCGTCTGCTGCCGGCAGGGTGGTGAGTATCCCCGCTTCGCAGCATGTCACGTTTTTTGCATGTTATCGTGGTTGGCACACAACATAAGTTTGCATGTCATGGACGCTGGCGGCCGGCATGGTAGTGAGTATCCCCGCCGAGCAGCTTGCAGCATGCCCCTTTCACAGGTGGGTTGGTGGTTATCTGCCGTGCTGGAGGGTGAGGTTCTTCACCGTGCAGCATGCGCCGTCGGCATGGGTTGGGCCGTTATTCCCGCAGAGTGTTCAAGCGTTTGGCAGGGTCCTTGGCAGGAAAAGTAGCTGGAGTTACCGAGAGGTACATTTTGATATGGACTGACTAGCCCTTGGACAGGGGGAGCATTCATTCAGTGGGGCTCCGGGCTGGAGGGAGGGGGGACTGACCTGCTGGTGGTCTTGGACTCTCCTGCCCTACCCGAGATGCCGGTGTTAAAAAGTAGCTTTGGGGGTGCACCTGTGATCAGGAACCCCGGTGGGGACCAATGCGTTATGCGGTGCCCTGGTGAGTTAGTTACCTCTTGGATGGAGGTTGGGAAAGTTGCTGCTTATGTCTCCTGGACAATGTGATATTTCTATGCTGTCAAATGCCCTTGGGGAGTGCACTCAGGGCCTGTGCAATTTGGGGCCTGCTGGGACAACGAGCACAGGGTGTTTAACACAATGTTCATGTTGGTGTGGTTTATTGCAAGTTCTTATGAATGTAAATACAGTTTCACCTATGTAACCTGCTTCTGTATCTGTGCTCCATCTTGAGAATGTCTTTAAGGCTCAACAAATGTCAATATTGATTGTCGATTATGAGGTATAAACGTTCAATGAATAACAATCATGTTAATGTAATTTTTTTTCAAATTTATTTATAAAGTGCAACACTCATCCAAAAGGATATCACGGCGCTAGAGAAGCGAGAGCCTATGGCAGGGGTAATGTTTGCTGCCGCTATATCCAGTGCTTAGGCTTTAGGGAACAGATGGGTTTTTAGTTTCTTTCTGAATGCCATGTAGTCATCCGTAAGACGTAAATCTAACGGTAGTTCATTCCATTGTGTTGCAGCCAGGTGGGAAAAAGTTCGGCCTCCCGCTCTAGCTTTCTTGATATGTTTTGTCTTGGCCAGAGCCAAATAGCGTGACCTCAGACACCTTGTAGGGGCGTAGAATTGGACTTTGTTTTGGAGAATTCTGGGACCGTGCTGGTGTAGAGCTTTATGTGCGTGGCTCAGAAACTTAAATCTGGCTCTTTGACGCACGGGCAGCCAGTGGAGCTGTCTCATACAGTCAGATGCTGAACTATACCTATTTTTATTACAGACCAATTTGGCGGCTGCATTCTGTATCACCTGCAGGCGTGTAAAGAGATAGTCAGCCATGCCCACGAACAGAAATAAAGGACTACGCTGTGGAACATCAACAATAGTCAATGTACAGCCTCTATGTAACAGGTTTTGGTTTTTGGGGAAGGGTTGGTCGGTCTATGGGGGGGCGAATCGCACGTAGTATGCACACTAATACAGCGCATTCATGGTGGCTCAATCGCAGGCTGCCACAGGGAAACTGACACATCTCTAGAGATGCGTCAGTTTCTTGTAAATCAGCCCCCTATTTCGTCAAGCAGACATCTGAACAGTCCTCCATGTGCCTCTGTCTATTCTCCCTGTTTCCTCAGGCCTGTTGGTCAAATCCATAATAACGGGCTTTGCCCCTTCATAGGATTGACTCTTGACAAAGGTTTACCGGCATATAGGGTTGATGGATTCTTTGAGTTTATAATACCACTCTAAGAAATGTAGAGTTATTATCCAGAACTTAATCCATTTCCAATCTTATGTGTATCTAATCCAAGGCATTTTGATACTGCCAGGAAAATAGCACTAAAATGCTGAAATTAATCAAAGGGGACAGGCTCTCGAGGTGTCGAATTGACGCCAAGAGATCTAATAAAATCAAGGCGCAGAGAGTGCATTGGTCCTGGGTATTTTTTGTAGTTCGATCTTGCTATTTAGCATTGCTGAATTCAGGGTCTGAACCCAGATGAATGTCACTGAGAAGAGCACTTCATTGAAGGTGTGAGGAACGCCGACGAATGACTATTGTTTCAAGGCTATTGGATAACAAGATAAGCTTGTGATGGGTTGGTAGTTTCAATGATGTTCTGGGTCTGAAAAAAGATTTCTTTAAAATAGCAGTGATGATGGCATGTTTGAGGACTTATCCCACAGACAAAGAGGTATTGAGTAGTCTGGTGATGAAAGGTTACAATTCAGTGAGACCCAGGCTTACCACTTCTGCATTACAAGCATTGTATGACAGGGAGGATTTTTTAAAAGACATCAAGATTTTTCTGATATCATCGGTAGCAAGAACTCACAAAGAGGGATAGAGCTGACATCTACCATTAAGTGAGGGTCATCAGTTCCAGGAGTAGAGAAAGAGATGATCTCTCTTAAAGCAGCAATTTTGTTGGTGTAGAAAGCAATGAGTCACACAATTCATTTGAGGGTACAAGGAGGTTTATCATTAGGCTATATGTTACAATCTCAATATAGGCATGGACAGGTTCTTTGGTTGAATTATCTGCTTTAGTAATCTGGGTATGGGAGAATTATTTTCTTTAGGTCAGGTGCAACCTCATTGTAGCCCCTAGACTGCATTCTGCAGTCGTACGATAAGATAGAACCTTTGATTTATTCCAACGTGGGATCTAGTGAGTGCAGAAGCAGTTGTGTGAAATGAAAAGGTTAGGGTTTAAGTTTCTGTTGAATATAATGTTCTGGGATTAATAGTAAGGGTGTCATAACTGAGGTGCAGTTGACTCCTCACACCTCGCACTATTGCGGTTGAACTAATTATAGATGCACCCCCCACTCCCCTATGCCCTATACCATGTGCCCTAGCTTGTTGAATGTGAAGATATTTGTGAAGCTTGTCTGTCTTAAATATCAAAGAAATTCTCCCTCAGCTGCGCTGACATATTTGATGCAGGGCAAAAGCAACATACATTGCCACAGTGAGACTGCTGAGGGCAGGGGAACAAGGGAAAATACTTATAGCATTCTTACAGTGCATCATGCAGCCAGGAGTTGCCTCAGAGTGCTTTTGGTGGTATAGTATGAGGCCACCATTTGCAGGAGTTAGGGCCTGATTACGATGTTGGCAGTCAGACCGCTACCATTCTATCAGTAGTGGTCCGACCACCAACAGCCCTACGATCCGACCGCCGTATTACAATACTGGCAGTCGGACTGACACCAGCCGGACGCAACACTGTTGACACCGCCAGGATCCCGAAAGTGCGTTTCTGAATGGCGGCTGTGCCGAGGCAGGCACCACCGTCTGGGCTACGATATCCCTTTCCGGCAACCTTTACATGGCGGTGATCCGCCATGTAAAGGTTGTCAGAAAGGGATCGAGGGTGCCACAAACAGGGCCCCAAGGAATCAGAGCCCAGAGTAAAATGTGCCGGGGGCAGATGTAGTGCCCATGGGCGTCCGGAGGGAGGGGCAAGGAGGGGCGCTTGCCCCCCCCCTGGAGCGCCCCTCCTTGCCCCCCCCTCGTGTGTGTCAGCCCGGGCTGAGACAGCTTCTCGGGCTGGCGACCGTCTTGTTTGCAGCTGCACCCGAGTACTTCACAGGTCTTTAAAAGACCATTTACGTGTTAACGAGGCTTTTTGTGTGGCTTTGTTGTTTTTTCACCCCTTCATCTCCACTGTGCATATTGCTGGAAGAATTAGCCCCCCCCCCCCCCCGAAATTTGTAGTAGCCCCGCCACCCCCGAAATTTGGGCTCTAGTTGCGCCTCTGGTCTGGGACTAAATATATTTTCACCACCCCTTCTGCTGTGCTCCGAATCCGCTCCGAAACCGAAACTGAAGCTACATCCGATGCTTCTACCAGGCCAGAGAGTGGCGTGCGTTGTACACCACGGATCACTGGAATTTGTATGTGAGGCTAACCGGCTATGAGTATGACTGTGATTACAAGTGCAAGTAACATTAGTTGAGAGGCCGAGTGGATGTACTCAGACATTTCACGATGATCTGAGACTAACTAACTATATTGTGTACTGCTTACTATTGCCAATGATTTCGTACCGAAGCTTTCTGATAGAGTGGGTGTTCTCTTTTTGTTGAATCCACTGCTCTGAGTTCTGACAGAAGGGCCAAAAAACTACAGCTGCTGTCTGATTGTGAGGAAGGGGTGTCTACTTTCCAGATCATTCGGGGGTACTTTTCTCAGTCCTTGCACTGGATCTGGCTTAATTACCTTACAATGTGCACAAACTACATAAAACCAGGAAGAATATGTTTCTATCCGATTCTCCCAATCTTCATTTCTCTTTTGGCCTTCTTATAGTACTGTTTCCAGTGCTATTTCCAGTACTTAATTTGTAAAAAAGTAAATAAATAGGTTTAGGGACCCAATGTTTTTTTCTTAGAAGCTGCCAGCAGCACTGCTGAACACCAGGGTGGCCAAATACCAAGGCTGCTTACTCTTGATTCCAGCTCACGCCTCTTCTGTTCACCACCTTACACTTCTCTCTCTTTCTCCGAGTCTTGCCCATTCTTTTTCATCTCTGCTTCATGAACCCAGTTCATAAGTGGGGCCTCTTATTTTGGTATCCGGGCCTTTTCTACTCCAGTCTGACACTGACTGAGTCTCCCAACACTTCTCCCCCTCCTTAGAATTCAGAGAGGGATCTCCCCTCAACTCTTAAACCTCCGATAAGTTTTGGGTTTTGTCTCTCCCTTGTCAGTGGAAAAATTAGATCTGTTCTCTGTTACTACAGATGATTCCAGTCCTGCAGTTATGGTAAGTAGACACTCACTTGGGCCATGTGCCACAAAGTCCACTGTAGAACTACAGGCTATATGGCACTAGTCACGCTGGTCGCAGAGGCAGCAGTAGATGGGCTAGCTAAACATGTTTTTGTAGCATCAGCCAGTCAAAATCTATTTATAGATGTTAAATCACGCAAACAACCACTATATGGTGGCAGATACTGGAGGTGCCTGCATTCTCTTTCCTTAAGGACATTTTATTAACTTACAAACAGGTGCTTCTGAGTCCCCTCTGCCGCTCATGGTCCAGGTGATGCTGTCTTTCCTGAGAATGTTTCTAAAAGGCAGAGCAACACCCTGATGATCAGACAAAAAGGAACCATTAACTGAAAACAAGCTGCAAAAGATAGGGCGCTATGGGGTCTTACATACAGCATAATTGCGCTGTGCAAATGTTGATGACCTAGTGTCCTTGCACTTTGCTATCAAGAGGCCCCAGTTGAGAGACTTCTCACTGTGAGTCCTGGCGTTTTAGCCAACAGCAGTTTGGATTCTGCAAATCTGCTGTGATGCAGGCAATTTCAGAGTCTTAGGCAAAATTACATTTTATCTTTTGTCAAAGTATTTCCCATAATAACAAGGCAAATCTAGGCCATTTGTTGCAGTTTTTCACTTCCTCCTATTCATTTGTGATAGTGCTGTCAAGTAACTGCCTGCAACAGCCTTAATTTATATCCGGCAGCCGCAGCCTGTGCAGGTAAGAGCGGTGGGGGTGGTGGGGGATTTCGATGGACAATGACGAGTGAAAATTAATTATTTATTTCATTTTCTCTCGTCATCATCCGTCGAAATACCCACCCCCCCCCCACCCGTCCCCACCGCTTTTACCTGCACGGACCGCGGCTACATCCGGCCCATTAAACCCTGATAATCCCAGCTTTAGTCCAGAAGGCCATTTTCATTGCTTGCACCAGGGCCCAAGGCATCTATACTGCTTTAGTGGGATAATACAAAATAAACATATATGGCAGTGGGAATTTCCATAGGTTGAGTTGTATCTTCAGAGCAGAGACCTTGCCCAGAGAATGATGTGGTTGCCAAGTCTGCCAACATTCTGATTATTTGCTGGATCAGGCTGCACAGTACTAGATGGGGTCCTGAAAGTTGGGGTTGCATGCACTGACCTTGTGGCAGTTTTCACTCAAAAGAAAGTTTCCCGTCAAATGGTGTTGCATGAGTTCTGTGATTTTTGGCCAGATTTACAACTCACAAATCTTAAATTTACAAAACACTGATAATGTTGTTTCGAAATTGTGAAAATTAGTTGTCAGATAACACCTCGGGGTAAAAATGGTTGCCAAAGATGCTAAATCCCAACTTCCAGAAATGTAAGTGATTGGGGGGGCCTCCACTCCTAAAAAATATTGTCAGGGGGGGCTTGGCCTAAAAAAGTTTGAAGACCTCTGATCTACACAGTGAGACCTTCGGGAGGGGCTGGATGCCAGGACGACAGTGCTGCTGATCATACCTACTGGCTGCATATCTAGGTTACTCTAAGTGAACAGTGTTCTAGACTTACATGCATGGAAATGTCAAGGAGGACAGTCCCCTCCAAATATGCAAATGTAGTGTGAGCTTGTAGTGTTCAGTTTTTGGGGTGCCAGGGGGTAACTTTAGGGTTCAGGTTGGGTGTGGGTTTTGGTGTACCAGCTGCCAGGGGGTAATTTTAGGGTTCCAGGTGGGTATGGGTGTTGGTGTGCCAGGGGTAAATTTTAGGGTTCAGGGTGGGTTAGTGATTGGGGTGCCAGGGGGTAATTTTAGGGTTCCGGGTGGGTATGGGTTTTGGGGTACCAGCTGCCAGGGGGTAATTTTAGGGTTCCAGGTGGGTATGGGTGTTGGTGTGCCAGGGGGTAATTTTAGGGTTCAGTGTGTGGTGCAGCGGCCAGGGCAGCTGACTTCGGAGCACAGGGTTCACGGTTCGATCCCCGGCTCCGGCGGCAGCTTAGCTCAGCACCATGTGACACTGGGCAATAGCTCACTTAACTTCCACGACAGCCCCCAGCGCCTTGAGACCCGTAAGGGTGAGTAGCTGCGCTATATAAAAACGGACTTACATTTTTTTTTTTTTTACTTACAGTGTGAGTATGGGTTTTGGGATGCCAGGGGGATAATTTTAGGGTTCAGTGTGGGTATGGGTTTTAAGGGGCCAGGGGGTAATTTTAGGGTTCAGGGCGGGTATGAGTTTTGGGGGGGCAGGGGTAATTTTAGGGTTCAGGGTGGGTATGGGTTTTGGGGTGCCTGGGGGACAATTTTAGGGGTCAGGGCGGGTATGGGTTATGGGCTTTGGGGTGCCAGGGGGCTAATTTTAGGGATCAGGGAATGTATAAGTTTTAAGGGGCCAGGGGGGTAATTTTAGGGTTCATGTGTGCTCTAATTGTTAACACTATCCTGTGCACACGTAGTTGGGATAATAGATCAAAGCAAAGTCTCAAAAGTTGCCCAATTCAAGATCGACATCAGTTGTGTGAATCAAGATTATTTAATGATGAAACAAAGCAAAAGGAAGAACCAGCCGACACGTGTTTCGTCACAATGGGTGGTAGTCCCGTGACTCTTCAGGGCTGGGAAAGATACAAAGTATGTCAAATGATGAGGAACACTCATACACACAATGTGTATCTGCGTAACTAGTGACAACGACACGCACTATCACCAGAAAAAGTGGAGGAAACCCCAGGGGAAATACATGAAGTGAATCGAGGTACAAAAAAACACAGCAGAGGAAAGCCTAAAATACAAAGAAACATGGCTAAATGACAACAGACTGTGGCTGTGCAACTGGACACAGTGACAAGGGTCGTTGGAGGTGCTAGCAGTGAAGAATGGAGACCGGTATAAAAACAAATGGTGACGCTGCAGGGACCGGTCAAAGGTGACCAAACAAGGTGAAACAAGCATCCTGGAAATGTAGTGCGAAGGCACAAGAGAACCATAATGTGTTGCTATCCATGTGGAAGTGAAAGACATGGTGTAAGACACAGAACTGTGTCAGTACACAGATAAATCATATCACGGAGAGGGTGTCTAGACGGAGTCAGAAAGGTGACCAAAATTGCAAGCACGTCAAAATAGTGGTACACAGTAGACACTGATAGAATGAATCACATGACATGCTACAACGGAATCACAGTGAAAAAGAACGCATGAGTGGAAAATAATTATTCATACACCGTATCGTAATGCACAGTCTACTGGAAAGAAATTAGTAAACGGCGAATGTAACCAACGGAAAATACTGAGCTAGACGATGGTCACAGAGTACGTGAGTATGGTTCACAACAAGGGAGTAGGTGAAATGATGATAGGGTCGAATAGAAGTGGTGAGGTAAAGGGAAGAAAAGAAAACAAAACAAAACAAAAGGGAAAGGTAACAGCGGAGAGATAGTACGGGTGAGGAGAAATGAGATAGCATAGGAAGGAAGGAAGTGTGAACTAGACGAATGAGGGTGTGTGCGTAAGTGACCCAAACGAGTACACGCTGTAGAACAACCGACCAACGGAGTCAGGGGTGACGTGAGGTGGGTGAGCAGAGCGGGTGATGTACCGACCGGACAGTGGGTAACATACACGGAAAGGGAAAAGGGAGCTTACCCGGAGGGTAGTGATGAACTGGGCGCAAGTGGATGGGACGTCTTGGATGAGAGACCACGGAGTATGGAAGTCCTGTTCAGGAGCGTGTGGCCAGGGAGATTAGTCCCCGTACTGCCAGGGGGGCAGGGCCCAAAAGGACACGCTGGAAAATGAATACAAACGGGGTGAGCCAGGGAAAAAATGGCGTGGAGAGGCACGAGGCTAAACCGGAGGGAACTCACCTTGAGTCAAGCTGCGTGAGTGCGGCAAACCGGGGAAAGAAATCACAGGCGGGTGAGCCCGGGACCTGCATAGAAACTGGGGAGGAAGGTACACGGGGATTAGAGCAGGTGGGCCGGGGAAGAACGTCAACCGAACATGGGCCCAAGCACCAAGGACTTACTTGGAGGAGAAGTGACGTCCGTCTCTCGAATGACTGCCGGATACGGAAGTCACGGTAGGAGTGGGAGGAGGGAATAAGAGGAGGCGAGTGCAGGGGGCGTGGTCCCAGCACAGGGGTGTGGTCCGATCGGGTTAAGCTGGATCCAGTGGGTGAAAACGGGGGGGAGGAGAACGGGTAAAGAAGTGAACAGACTAAGAGTGTGGACGCAAAGCAATGACAGAAAATAGGTGCAGGAGCAGAGTAAAAGGATAAAAGAATGGAAGAGGTAAAAAAAGCAGTAAAACAGGAGGACAGCTACACAGTGAGTGACATGATTAAACTCATAATGAAATGCATAAGTACAACAAAAGAACAGTATGGAACAAAGTGAGAAGCTTGAAGTGAAAACAATGAGCACTAAGTAAAAACAATGAGCACTGGGTAACAGGGTAACTAATAATTGTAAATCTGGAAAGATTGCTGGAGAAAACCACAGTATCACATGGCAAATGATAATGACCAAATCAAAACATAGAACATCAGAATCCTAAGTATGCGGGACTGAACAAAGTGGAAGGGAGAAGCATAAACGAGGTAGAGATAGCAAAAGAGGAGGACAGCTGAACAGTTAGTGAAATGATTATAATAATAACGAAATAAACATGAGCACAAGGGGAACAGCATGGAACAAAGGGAGAAGCTGGAAATAGACATAATGAACTCTATATAAGAAGAGCAACATATTCTTTAAGAATCTAGCACAGTGGCTAGATAACCACAGTATCACATGTCAAAAGATCTTGACATAAACCAAACGTAAGGATTCTGAAGTTTTACGTTTGGTTTATGTCAAGATCTTTTGACATGTGATACTGTGGTTGTCTCTAGCCACTGTGCTATCTCTACCTCATTTATGCTTCTCCCTTCCACTTTGTTCAGTCCCGCATACTTAGGATTCTGATGTTCTATGTTTTGATTTGGTCATTATCATTTGCCATGTGATACTGTGGTTTTCTCCAGCAATCTTTCCAGATTTACAATTATTAGTTACCCTGTTACCCAGTGCTCATTGTTTTTACTTAGTGCTCATTGTTTTCACTTCAAGCTTCTCACTTTGTTCCATACTGTTCTTTTGTTGTACTTATGCATTTCATTATGAGTTTAATCATGTCACTCACTGTGTAGCTGTCCTCCTGTTTTACTGCTTTTTTTACCTCTTCCATTCTTTTATCCTTTTACTCTGCTCCTGCACCTATTTTCTGTCATTTCTTTGCGTCCACACTCTTAGTCTGTTCACTTCTTTACCCGTTCTCCTCCCCCCCGTTTTCACCCACTGGATCCAGCTTCGCCCGATCGGACCACACCCCTGTGCTGGGACCACGCCCCCTGCACTCGCCTCCTCTTATTCCCTCCTCCCACTCCTACTGTGACTTCCGTATCCGGCAGTCATTCGAGAGACGGACGTCACTTCTCCTCCAAGTAAGTCCTTGGTGCTTGGGCCCATGTTCGGTTGACGTTCTTCCCCGGCCCACCTGCTCTAATCCCCGTGTACCTTCCTCCCCAGTTTCTATGCAGGTCCCGGGCTCACCCGCCTGTGATTTCTTTCCCCGGTTTGCCGCACTCACGCAGCTTTACTCAAGGTGAGTTCCCTCCGGTTTAGCCTCGTGCCTCTCCACGCCACTGTTTCCCTGGCTCACCCCGTTTGTATTCAATTTCCAGCATGTCCTTTTGGGCCCTGCCCCCTGGCAGTACGGGGACTAATCTCCCTGGCCACACGCTCCTGAACAGGACTTCCAGACTCCGTGGTCTCTCATCTAAGACGTCCCATCCACTTGCGCCCAGTTCATCACTACCCTCCGGGTAAGCTCCCTTTCCCTTTCCGTGTATGTTACCCACTGTCCGGTCGGTACATCACCCGCTCTGCTCACCCACCTCACGTCACCCCTGACTCCGTTGGTCGGTTGTTCTACAGCGTGTACTCGTTTGGGTCACTTACGCACACACCCTCATTCGTCTAGTTCACACTTCCTTCCTTCCTATGCTATCTCATTTCTCCTCACCCGTACTATCACTCCGCTGTTACCTTTCCCTTTTGTTTTGTTTTGTTTTGTTTTCTTCCCTTTACCTCACCACTTCTATTCGACCCTATCATCATTTCACCTACTCCCTTGTTGTGAACCATACTCACGTACTCTGTGACCATCGTCTAGCTCAGTATTTTCCGTTGGTTACATTCGCCGTTTACTAATTTCTTTCCAGTAGACTGTGCATTACGATACGGTGTATGAATAATTATTTTCCACTCCTGCGTTCTTTTTCACTGTGATTCCGTTGTAGCATGTCATGTGATTCATTCTATCAGTGTCTACTGTGTACCACTATTTTGACGTGCTTGCAATTTTGGTCACCTTTCTGACTCCGTCTAGACACCCTCTCCGTGATATGATTTATCTGTGTACTGACACAGTTCTGTGTTTTACACCATGTCTTTCACTTCCACATGGATAGCAACACATTATGGTTCTCTTGTGCCTTCGCACTACATTTCCAGGATGCTTGTTTCACCTTGTTTGGTCACCTTTGTCCGGTCCATGCAGCGTCACCATTTGTTTTTATACCGGTCTCCATTCTTCACTGCTAGCACCTCCAACGACCCTTGTCACTGTGTCCAGTTGCACAGCCACAGTCTGTTGTCATTTAGCCATGTTTCTTTGTATTTTAGGCTTTCCTCTGCTGTGTTTTTTTGTACCTCGATTCACTTCATGTATTTCCCCTGGGGTTTCCTCCACTTTTTCTGGTGATAGTGCGTGTCGTTGTCACTAGTTACGCAGGTACACATTGTGTGTATGAGTGTTCCTCATCATTTGACATACTTTGTATCTTTCCCAGCCCTGAAGAGTCACGGGACTACCACCCATTGTGACGAAACACGTGTCGGCTGGTTCTTCCTTTTGCTTTGTTTCATCATTAAATAATCTTGATTCACACAACTGATGTCGATCTTGAATTGGGCAACTTTTGAGACTTTGCTTTGATCTATTATCCCAACTACGTGTGCACAGGATAGTGTTCATATTACCAGTGTGGATTGATGACTCACACGAATTACGGGGGTTATTGGGTTACTTCCCCCAACCTGTTAGCACCGTACACATACATTAGCTAGTGTTACATAGACGCGTACGAGTCTGAGCGCCATTTCCCTGATGTACGGAAAACCCTACACAGCTTTGCTCTAATTGTTGTCCAGTTTCAAATGCAGAATTCACCACTTTTTTTTCTCAGCTTGGCCTGAGCATTACCCGATCCTGATTGTCTGCCATTTTAGCCCCGCCCCTATTGATTAACATTAGCCACGCCCCTTCATTTGCCAGGTTAGCCCCCCCCTGGAAAAATTTCTGCGGACGCCCATGGTAGTGCCCCCCTACATTTGCACTGATGTGCTGAAGCATCTGCTGCGGCACTTTCCTGTGGCCTTGGCATACCCCCGCTGTGGTACTGCTGAGCTCCAACTGCCAGCCCGGAGGTCCTATCGAAATTCAGCGGTTGGACTGCCGCATGCTTGTCGGTGATCTGGCGACCGCCTTAATAGCGGTCCTGCGGTCCGACCGCAAACATCGTAATTAGGCCCTTAATCTAGATGAGCAAATGTTGATTGTCAAGCTCCAATATGTTGGCACTTTTCCAAGTGGCCAAGACAGGTATGCAGAGTGTGCTTCTGTTAGGATAGAAAAGGCCCCTGCATGGCTCTGGATAGCGCGTGTCCCTGCTTTCTTTTCCCTATAGTGAGCTTCTGTTGATTAGTTTTTTTGTTTAGCCTCAGCACACACGTCAAGCATGGGCTGGCATGGAGAATTCCCCTGTAACTTGAGCTGCGACAAAGAGTGGGTTCCGTGGTTTAGAATTAAATCCATTTTTAAATCCATTTTTATTAGCAGAACACATAGCATGAAATACAGTGCGTCACGCCTACAACCCATAGGGCCGGCTACTTCATGATCAAAAGAATAGTAACGGAGCAGGTAGAGCATGAGCCAAGAAATGAACACAGGTTCTGTGGTTTAGAGGGGCATATTATGTGCACCCCATTTTTTAGCATTGAGCCTGTGACAGTATGCTCTAGTGCATGTGCTCGCTTGCGGGGCACTATTGTTTTCAACACAAGTGCTTCAACCCCACCCGTTGCTTTCCAGTTATTGGATTCAATTTCTCTCTTCTTTGCTGTCTTCTAATTGGCCAGTGCTGGCTAAATGTAATTTTCCTTTGTCCCTGTAGAGCAGGGGCCAAGCACAGATTAATTCAACTTAATCAGTGCGCGCCTGCTGCTCCCCATGCGATTGAGGTACTATTTCTTCCTCCACTCTTTGAGCCCCCCTGCCATATCTGGTACTTCGTCCATCCTCCCCTACACCTCCCTCCTTTCCCCTACACCCCCTCTGCCCACTGTTCATAATTATTTTGTTTTTGTTGCCTCTGTCGGTGCTCAAGGTGCTCAAGTGCAAAATTAAAGTTTGCTGCCTTTTTAGGTAGAGCTTCCATCGACTGTTATATCTCTTTTGTGGGGTTTGGCAAACCCACTGATTGCCATTGGTTACTATCTGTGGCATTCAGAAATGCTGACTTCTTATTGGTGCAATTCTGTAAAAGTCCCTGCTTTGTGTGTTTAGTTCTCTTTCCGGTGATTTCACTCAGAGAACATTTTAGTTGGCCATCACACAATACAGCGTGTGATGGCCTCTCTTCCCTCCTCCCATCTGGCTATTGCAGGTCAGGTGTTGTTTTTTTTTGTTTTGTTTATATAGCTCAAACAAATTTTTTCCAGGAACTTCCTCTCCAACCTGTACCCTGCTTCTCCTGGACTGCATGGAGTCGCTGCCGTGTTCCCTTCCCAAGGTAAGAGGCGCTCGAGCTGATTTACTTTTCTGTGTACATGCGATGACAGGCTCACATGCGCCTCATTCCTGGGGCAGGCCATGTTAGGATAACGCTGCTCCTTGCCGAGAAGTAGAGCGCTGAGCTCTCTCGTTTCATTTCACATCTTACACCCCTCTCTCACCTCCTCCCCCCCCTCCGTCCCCCCGGGATTCTCGTTAAGGATCAGGCTTTTCCTCCCTGGCCGCAGCGCAGTGACCTTCTTTAGTGTTTACCATATTTTAACTCATCAGAAAAGAAGTTTCTTGAAAGATTTGGCACTGTTGCTAGCACCTGACAAAGCTTAGCATCGCACCCTTCGGCCCTCAGCCTTTAAGGTCAGCTCCCTTGTAGTGCAAGAAGGCCTCAGGCAGAGCTGAGAGCTAAAGAAGAACCGTAATATATAGTGGAAGGGGTAAATCCTTTATTAGCGGATTCTCCACCAGTGGAGAGTTCTTTGGTGGATGTTCCTTCGGCAGCGTCGGATTGGTAACGCAGGCACTCGGGCAATGCCCGAGGGTCCAGTATCCGAATTCCAACTGTGGGCTGCTTTTTTGAGCAGCCTGGGGGGCCGATTTGGGCAGTTTCTGCGTTATGCGATGCCGCCAGCAGCCCAGTGGGGCCTTTCTGGAGGCTGATGGGCGTCTATTACCTCCCTCTTATCAACGGCAGAGGTGTCACTCCCTTTCTCTCGCTGGGCCGGCCCATTAATATATGCATATGAGCGGGGGCAGGGGGCCTGAGCAAAAGTGGCCTCACTTGTTTTCAGGTGTGTTTCACCAGTGTAAACTAATCCCTCCTCCCCCCTTTTCCCCCTTTTTTTTAAATAAAATTTCGCCGAAGCAGTGTTTTGCCGAAAGGCAATATGCAAATGTGGGCCACTTTTTTTTAGCGTGCCCGGGCCGATTTTTAATCCCAATCCAACCCTGTCCTTCGGCATGGGAACAATGTATATTTTACTGCGCAGCAAGTGCCAGGATAAGTCATCACAGTTTTAAATATTTTGTATGTGACACAATTCCCCTGGCTGTTCCTGTGCCGATGAACATTGCAATGGAATTCCCGTGCCAGACATAAAATAACACTGGATCTGCTGCAGTCAGATGTCAAGATGCTGCCATCTTATGATCGTGCACAATATGTGTTGCTGAAATAGTCCAAGTGCTGATCATCCTATCGCAGTGCAGTTCGATCTATCAGGCACTACCAGTACAATCAAGGTGTTACTCAATGTGCCACATTTTATTTTTTTGTTGCAGATTTATACAGCGCGAACTCGACCTGAAGGTACTATTGAAGCGCTTTACATGAGCACCAGTTACGTTACACAAGGACACATTCATTGTTTTTCTTTTTGGTAGGCACGGGGAAATTAAGTGATTTGCCTAGAATCACAGGATGTGGAGTCGACCCAGAGGCTCGAACCTTGGATTCTCAGCTCCTAGGTCGGCAGTCTAGCCGTGAGACCACATCCTCTACAACATCCACATCCTCTCCAACATTGTTGCTGCTCAGTATGCCAGGCTGATGCCCAAAACTCGAGGGCCTCACACATTATGTGCAAGAGTTGCAGCTTAACCTGCTGCTGTTCCATATACTGCTCCTTAGAGGGTGTGTTCGCTGAATATTGAAGACAGAATATTGTGGTATGCAAAAGTGCGGACAAAACATCAAAACCGAAATATCGAAAGGTCAGTAATTATAGATTTTCTATATCTAACGTCACATATATGTACCTTGACAATTTGCATCTTCAAGGTGCATAGATGCAGAGTTAGGACTAGTAAATCTATCCTTCCACTATAAGCACTTACCTTTCAATATGTTGGTCCTTGATAGCAGCCGCGGTTCGTGCAGGTAACAGCGGTGGGGCGGTGGTGCCGTGTAAGGGAGGATTTCGAGGGACGATGCACAGGGAAAATTAAATAATTAATTTGCCCTCAGCATCATCCCTCGAAATCGCCCCTTACACGGCCCCACCGCCCCACCGCTGTTACCTGCACGGACCGCGGCTGCTTGATAGATTGCCCAGTATATTCTTATAGTCCGATATTACTATGTTTAATATTCAATAGTACAATAGTTTAGAGTGCTGCTGCTCAACGTGTTGCCCAATGTGCTATTACTCACTATGCTGTGTCCAGTACAGTGCTGCTCAGTGTGCAGCTACCCAGTATGCCATGAGTGCTGCTCATTATTTTCCTATTGTGCCACAATGTCCTGATAGTGCTGCTGAGTATGCTGCTTTGCCCTCTCTTACCTTTCTTATGCCCTCGAGACTTTATCATGCGATTGTGGTCCAAGGGCCAGATGTACGACCCTATTTTGCATGTGCAAACGGGTTTGCAACCCGTTTGCGCATGCAAAATGTGAAAGGGCTATGTACAATTCCTAAATAGCGAGTCGCAATTTATTTGCGACTCGCTATTTAGGAATTGCGAGTCGCTATTAGGAAGGGGCGTTCCCTTCCTAATAGCAAACGCAACCCCATGTATGAATGTTTTGCGACTGCAATTGCGGTCACAAAACACTCGCAAATTACCACCCTCTTCAAGAGGGTGGTAATGCACTCGCAAAAGGGAAGGGGTCCCGAGGGGACCCCTTACCCTTTGCAAATGCAGGGGAAAATATTTTTTAAGGGCAGGCAGTGGTCCCAGGGACCACTGCCTGCCCTTAAAAAATGAAACGAAAACGATTCATTTTGATTTTTTTAAATGCATCCCATTTTCCTTTAAGGAAAACGGGCTGCATTTAAAAAAAAAAATACTGCTTTATTTATAAGCAGTCCCAGACATGGAGGTCTGCTGAGCCCAGCAGGCCACCATCCCTGGGAGGGCCAGCCATTCCCAATGGACTCGCAAATTGCGAGTTGCTCATTAATATTCATGAGCCTCGCAATTTGTGACCCCATTGGGAATCGCAAACAGTGTTAAACACACTGTTGTACATGGCATTTTGCGACTCGCAAATTGCGACTCGCAATCGAGCGCAATTTGCAAGTCACAAATTGTCATGGTCGTACATCTGGCCCCAAGTTTCCAAGTAACAGAAGCAAGCTGCCACTTCTTTCCAGTACTATGCGGTCTCCTGGAGTGGACAGAGGAGTGAGCCCCCTACCAGTCTGGACTTTGCTTCTCTATGGTGAAGTTGACTCCATGTTCAGGTGGTACATGGCCAAAGGATATGCAGACACAATATCCTGTTTAGGTCTAACAGCACTCGTTTTTGGCCCAAGCAGTCAAAGTGGAAGAATGGCTGCTCTGACTGATTCAAGAGTGAACAAATTACTGTTGTCCATTTTCTCTTTCCACAGGCCTAAGTGAACGAAATGAGGGCAGACAGTATCTGATTTAATGTACAGTCTTCTGACATTCTGTTGAACCACTCTCAGAACTAAAGGTAGTGGAGTGAATATAGTATCCAATTAAAGGGAAGCTGATGACATCACAATAAGTTAAATGTGAAAGTGATGGACTGGTTACCCGTAACTCTGACCATGTTATCTGAATATTGTCCATCATCCAGGTATGCTAAATATTATGCAGACCTTCCAACTCACAAGGTACCACTGTTTGTCACGGTGTGCAGTCAAAATATCGATTTTTTCATATCGACCTACACTAATATCGAGTTTTTAATATCGTAGGGACAGAATATCGATGTCAAGAATATCGGTGACCAGAATATCGACCTTTTTTTTTTAATGAATGATTTTTATTAATTTTAACAAAATGACATCCAAAACATATGCAGATTGATCAGGATACACTATAGATAATATGTATCAACAACAAAATCGAATGGCATTAGGTAGGGGTAGAAGAAGAGTCATAATCATTTAGCATTCCCGTACCTACTGGGCTGGGCGGCTCACTGCTTCACTCCGCAGTGCCACACAACCAAACATGCATGAATTACAATAAAGAATATCAACAAAGGAGAATCGGGCATTGCTCCGCGTGTCCAGGCCCATTGCAGATCGTGTATTCCTGAAAAAGACCACACAATTTCGGACACAAAAGATACCATAAACGAAAACAAAAAGCAAAAGAAGGGGGAGAACAAAGAGTAATTCACGTGTGGCCCAGATAAGAAACAAAAGCCGATCTCTATATGTATATATGTACATGTAAAGCCCAGTACGATCACAAGTGCTGATCTGGTGCATCAGAGGTAGAACATAAACAATAAGTAATAGCGAGAACAATAGCAATAGCGGAGGGACATGATGGAGTGCGGGCGGTCGCGCCAGGCACCTCAGGGAGGAACCGTAAGAGTACATCCTTAGGGTAAGTGGACGGGGGAGAGGGAGGGGGAAAGGGGGGGCAGGAGTAGATGTGCTTGGGCCAAAGAGGGGGGGGCGGCGGGGCCAGCGGGGGGGACCCCCACCAATGTATGTGAAGGGGGGGTTCAGGGGGGAGGAGCCTCCCCAACAACGCTAGTCTCAATCGCCGTCAAAAATCCTTGCCACTGCGCAGAAGCTTGTCGCGAGGGGAGCGGCGCCCACGCCTCAGCCTCACGTTGATTCATACATTCCGAGACCAGCGCCCTTCGCAGGTCCAGCAGCCACACAGCGACCCAGGGGCCCGCCTGCGCCTTCCAGGTCATGGCAACTCTCCGTTTAGCCAGGCCCAAAAATTTGTTCGTACTCTTACGAGCCGAGCTACGCCTCGTAACTCCCAACAGAAAGTGTAGGGGTTCCACCTCCACTCGCGCATCAGCTACCGCTGTGAGCACAGCTGCCACCTCCAGCCAGAAAACGTGAATGGTGGCGCAAGTCCAGACCATGTGAGTGAAAGTAGCAGCCTGATTTCTGCATCTAGGGCAAACGTCCACGACAGTAGGGTACATACGTGCCAGTCTATGAGGGGTGAGATACGTATGGTGAAGATAGTTAAATTGAGTATATTGCACTCTGGCATTGGTCGAGATAATTTTGGGGTAAGTAAGACATTGTTGCCATTGTTTATCCGACAGGGTAATAGAGAGCTCGCCATCCCAATACGCTCGCAAGGTAGTCAGTGGAGGGGGATCGTCCAGTCTAATGGAGGTGTATATGGCTGTAATGGCCTGGCGCCCGCGGCCGTGCGTAACTAAGGTATGTAACAAATGTGAAGTAGCAGGCTTTCCCCCATCCGCACCCCAGAACTGCGAGGACAGGCGACTCAGTAGGGCATACAGTAAGAAGGAGCCCTCTGGCACGTCATACGTTTCCACTAGGTCTTCAAACGACAGCAGTTGCGAATCCGCGAACATATCCCCCCATGCGTCCAGTCCACTCTCCCTCCACGCTCCCAGTTCTAGGCGTCCGTGGCAGGTATACGTGCCAGGGAGCAGCGCCAGAGGCAGGCTAGGGGCGTAGGGCGGTGGTCGGCTCCTCGGCACCACGTATCTGGCCCAGTGTCGTCCGGCTGCGATCATCAATAAATTGCCCCGTCGCCTCTGGGTTGGCATGGCAGTGCCCGAGAGCCACTCCAAGAGCGTTGAGATATCCCAGGTCACGGCACCAGAGACCAGCTCAGTGAGGCTACTCTTGGTAAGCCATTGCATTGGCCACTGTAGTTGCGCTGCCACGTAGTACCGCTCATAACTGGGCGCGCCCAGGCCACCCTCCGATAGTGGTAGGTATAACTTGTGGAGGGCCACTCGAGCCCGGGAAGCACCCCATATCAGCGACACCAGCAAAGACTCCAGGTCACGGAAGAGTCTGCGGGGTAAACGATATGGGAGTACACAGAAGAAATATAAAAGACGGGGAGAATTAACATTTTGGATATTGCTACCCGACCCATTGGAGACAAGGGGAGACTCGTCCAAAACGGAAGGGTTATGCGCGCTCGCGTAATGGCTCGAACCAGGTTCCCGTCGATCATGTCTGATCCCAAGTGATAAATCTGCACCACCAAACATTTAAAGGTGTCGAACGCCCAATGCAGCGGGGTAAGCGGCGCTAGTCGCCTCTGCGCCGGAGTCATTGGTGTCATCGGGAACACCACTGATTTTGCCCAGTTAACCTGGAGTCCAGAGACGGCCGCATGGTCATTTAAAAGAGCCATGATGGATTGTAGGGTCGCGGCCCCGCCACGAAGGTAAATCAATGAGTCATCGGCATACAGCGAGGCAATATGCCATCGTTGGTCAACCCGTATACCCCACTCCCGCACCCGCAGCAGCAGCCGGCATGCCAATGGCTCCATTGCCAGAGCAAAAAGGATCGGGGACAGGGGGCAGCCCTGTCGCGTCCCCCTCGCTATCGACAGGAGCGGTGAATAAGTGCGGCCCGTTTTCACCCTGGCTCGCGGTCCACTGTATAACAATCGCACCCACTGTAGAAAGTGGGGACCCATACCAAAGCCCCTCAGGGTCGCCTCGAGGTAAGCCCAGCTTAAGGTGTCAAACGCCTTTTCTATGTCAAGCGAGGCGATCCAAGGACGCTCCTCCCCACCCCGCGCCCAATCCAGGAGCGCAAACAACTGTCGCAGATTCAGCTCCCGTATTGCGCCCCGGAATGAAACCATTCTGATCCTCATGGACCAGCAGAGGAACAACAACAAGGAGTCGATTAGCCAGTAATTTCCCCAGGATCTTGTAATCGACATTAAGCATCGACAGGGGGAGGTTGGAGGCCATGAGAAGGGGATCCCGCCCTGGTTTAGGCAGCACAACCAGTGTCACCTCCCTCATAGTTGGTGGTAACTCACCCGCCTCAAAGGCCTCGGCATACACCTTGGCCAGCCTCGACGACAGCTGTGCGGAGAAAGTACAATAAAATTCTGCCGGCCACCCGTCCGTCCCCGGCGTCTTGCCCGCCGCCAGCTGCTGGATGGCGTCTGTGATCTCATCAAGCACAATGGGCTGTTCCAGCGCGGCCCTATGAGTCGGGACAATCTGCGGGAGCCGGATCCCCTCCAAAAACTCCTGAATACGATCAGGGTCAGGCGTGCTGGAGCTGCGTACAGTGTGGTGTAGTACTCGTGAAAGGAGGCATTGATGGCTGCCTGCGTATTCACTAGAGTCCCAGCACTCGTGTATACCACGGTAATGGGAGGTTGAGTGGTATCGGAGCGGAGGAGCCACGCCAGGAGCCTCCCAGCCTTGTCCCCCTCTCCATGCCGGTGCGCCAAATACGTCTTATAATCTAGGGCACACAAGTCATCCATCACCTGCTTGTACGTCAGTCGCGCCTGGGCAAGTAAGGGGGCAAGCAGGGAGTCAGTCGGGATTCGCCGCTCATAGCTCTGGATCTCAGACTCGCGCGAATCCAGTGCCGCAGTGAGGGCCGAGCGGGCCCCGTACGTGGTCTTGATAGCATGACCTCTAAGAACCGACTTGAAGGCATCCCACTCCATCCCCACCGACGGCGCAGTCCCCTCATTCTCCGCAAAATAATTAGTAATGGACTCCAGTATGGCGGCCCGGTAGGAGGAGTCAGCCAGCGCCGCCCCTGGCAGGCGCCACGTCGAGATCGCAGGGCGTTGTGCGCCCCAGGTCAGGGTCAATTGTAGGGGTGTGTGGTCAGAAAGCGCGCGCGCCAAATACACAGCATGCACCACACTATGCAGAGCGTTATCCGACTCAAATACCATATCAATCCATGTGTGTGTAGATCGTGCAAAGCCGAGTAGTGAGAGTATATGCGCCTCCTCGGATGTAATCTGCGCCAAACATCATGGACCTGCAATTGTAGCGCCCATTCCCGTATGTGATGTGCCAGTGTGATAGACTGCGCCCCAGTAAGAGGAGGGCGGGAGCGATCTGTGGCAAGATCCCACACCCCATTGAAATCACCCCCCCAATATGTGGGGACCGTGGGGTCCACAAGCAGCGAGGGCGCGAGCAGCCGCAGGAAATTGGATTGGCCCGAGTTCGGGGCATACAGGGAAACCAGTGCCAGGGGGGAGCCATTCAGCACACCCTCCAAGGTGACATAGCGACCCTGTACATCCGCTCGGGAGTGCGTGATTTGGAGAGGAGTCCCAGGGGCCACCCAGATAAGCGCCCCCTAGCGTAACCCGAATACGTGGTACCTAGGACTATGCCCCGCCATCGCTTGCGGAGCGACGCCAGCGTCTGCGTCGTGAGATGCGTCTCCTGAAGTAGCGCAAACGTAACCTTGTGGCTGCGTAAGTATTGGTACACTTTGTGGCGCTTGGCGCATCCCGCCAGTCCCCTCACATTCCAGGTCAATAAAGAATAATCCCCACTAGCCATTTATGGAAGTGTATAATAAAATCGTGTGAAGATACCCCCACCACGTGATAGACCGCATTCCCGTCACTACACACACAGTCCCAAACCATCGGATTCAGGGGTATATCGACACCAGGGCTTGTGAATGGCAAACATAAAAGAAGAGGAAAAATGATAACGTCAAAAAAATCCCAACTTCCCACCCCAGGCCTGGTTGTCAACGGACAATGGGCCATTCGCACTAAACTGCAAATCCAATAACACAACAATCAAAACATAGATCAAAAGAAAAAGAGTAAAGTAGTGTGCTGTATCAGCTACTTATCACTCGGCGGGGGAGGTGGCGTGAGGTCTGTATACAATGTCCGTGCCGCCTCCCGTTAATCATCCTGGCGATCATCATACACACGCCGGCTGGCCTGGCGCCTCGACGGAGAAGAATCAAGTTCCAGATGCAATAAGTTCAACCTAGATCAGCCGCTGATTGCGGGGTAAGGACCGGGCCCGTCCCCGACAATGCCTCAATCTGTGAGTCCGTAAGCTGCAGTGTGCGATCCATTTGCGTGTCAGAGTCCGAGTCCCGCCTAGAGGAGGACAAAGGGGAGCCCAGGTGCTCCACCGTCTTGATGGCTTGTGCTTGTTCACGCGTGGCCTGCGTCTTTGTTGGGCGGCGTGATCTGTTCCCGCCTCGGCCTCCACGTGCCGGTACCCCGGTCCATGGTCGTACAGAGTTTGACTGCGTCACAGGAGGGTCATGGGCCAGGCCCTGTTGGTTGACCCAAGTCCAGGCATCGGTTGGCGTATCACAGAAGACCGTGCCCTCCTTATGGCGGATACGCAGGCGTGCCGGATACTGCAGGGAGTATTGAACCTCATGATCTCGTAAGCATTTTTTGACCTCCAAAAAAGAGGATCGCCGGCATTGCACTGTCAGGGTATAATCCGGATAGATGTGGACTGTCGCGTTTTCAATTCGCCAGGGGCCTTTGGTCCTGGTGATCTGCAGCACGTGATCCCTGTCGCGGTAATTGAATAACCTGGCCACCACTGGTCTAGGAGGTGCGCCAGGGCGCGGGGAGCCCCCCGGGACCCTATGCGCTCGCTCGATAGAGAAGAACTTGGACATTTTTCCCTGTAGGACCTCACGTGCAAACCAGTCTTCCAGGGACAGTTCCATGCTGGGCCCCTCCGCCCATTCGGGCAGGCCCACGATTCTCACGTTGTTGCGTCGTGAGCGCCCTTCCTGGTCGTCCACGCGGGCCTGAAGATAGTCCACCTCCTGCTGGAGGGTTCGCAATTGGGAAGACGCCGCAGCCACTGTAGGCCGCAGGGACGCCAAGGCGGACTCATTTTCGTCGACCCTACCCTTAAGCTTCTTATGGTCCTCCCGTAGGTATCCCATGTCGATACTAAGGGAGTCAATTTTAGAGCCCAAGGTGGTCTTGATGTCCAGAATCGCCACCAGTATTTCATCAAAGCGGTGCGTTTGATCAGTGCGGTCCCCCTGGCCGGACGTCCCTGGAGGATCCGCATTCCGGCGCTCCGAGGACGCCGTCTCCACCTCCGGAGGTTGCGCCTGGGGTCTGTCCGGTCTGGGTTTGCCCATGGTGGCGCCCTCGTGCACCCACAGGGCAGGCAACGACAGACACGCACCCCCAGGGGTCAGGAGCAGTTAGGAATCGAAACAAGGTGAAAGGGTGCGCAAAGTCAATCGCCCAGGCTACAGATTGTTCTCACTCACGCCCTTCGGGGTACCAGCATAGAATAGGTCCCTCTGCAGGATCGGAGACACCGCCCCGCCGCAGTCTGCTCAGGCAGGCACCGTCGTCCCCCAATGCTTTCCGGGCATCCACGTATGGCGCACCTGGGCGCGCCGTCCCCACAAGGTCACTTGCCTCTCGTGTCGTCCCACTCACAGGCCCAACTCCGGCCTGTCGCCCTCGGTCCACCAACCAGGGCCCAGAGGTACGCGTCCAGCTGCACCCTGCGGGCAAGGCCACCCACAGCCAGCCGCCCGGGCTCCAGGGAGGCCCCCACAACCAAGGCAATCCACCAGTGTCCCACGCCCCACAGGGCAGGTGGCGCGGCTCCAGCTGTGCACCCGCAGCGCACCCACAATCCTTTGAGGTCGCAAGGATTATAAGGGAGAAAAGGGGCCCACGGAGATCCACTCACCGCTGCCAGCAGGCGTCGTGCGCTCGCCCAATAAGCGCAGCAGTTTTATGGCGGCGCCGCAACGGGCCCATCCGCCTCCGCCCGCCCGCCACCACACGACCGTCCCAGGTAGTGAGCCCGTCAGAGTCTCGGGGCCGCTGACAGCGCCAGCCCGGCCCTCGGGGCACAGCGCACTCAGCCCCTCAAACGGGGGAGGGGGAGACGGGTCTGCACCTCACCACCGCCACGTCCAGGGGGCCTAGCCACCACAGGCCCCTCGCTCCAAGACGGCCGCCACAGCCCCGAGTGTCCAATTGGGGCCGAGGGGATCACAGGCAACGCTGCGAGGGCACAGGGCGCAGCACCCCAGGTCTCAGGCCCTCCAGGCCCCCAGCCGTAAAGGGGGGGCGACAATTGCGGCGCCGCGCGGCCGAGTCACGGCTCGCGCCGAGGTGTCTCCGTCTTCTCGCGCTGCTCCGGGCCCCAGGAGCACTCGCGGTCGCGCGGGCGGAGATCGGAGCCCACAGCAGGCTCACGGGGCGCCGATGTGCGCCGTTTTTTTCACCGGCGGGTGCCGGGCATCTCCCGCATCGATTCCTGGCAAGGATCAGCGGCCAGGCGAAGAGAAAGCAGGATTTTGCCGGCGGGAATAGAGCAGAGCTCAAAGCTCTGCGTCCGCTCTATCCGCCATCTTGGCCACGCCCCCAGAATATCGACCTTAAGGTAAGTAATATCGTTTTTTTTTTATATATCGAAGTAAGTAATATCGAAGAAAGTAATATCGAAGTAAGTAATATCGTTAGCAAAAATATCGTTGTTAATAATATTGATATTTATATTAGTTATGTATTTTAGTATGTATTTTATATGTATGTTTAACATTTTTGTAATGTATTTTTATTATTTTTAAAAATATGTATTAAATGTTTAGAAATTAGTAATTTTTTTAAAGTAAATTTTGCGTTTTAGTATCAGAGCGGGTTGTGGGTTTATAGGGGAATAGGGTGGGAAGTAATTTAATTATAATTAATTAATTAATATGTTTTTATTTATTGTTATTGAATATTAATTTATTGTTAACTAATTATTAATTGGTAATTTTTTTTTAATTGATTAATTTATCATTATATTAATTATAATTACATTTTTTAAATTTATTTTTATTGTTAATTAATGTATTGTTAATTAAGTATTAATTGGTAATTAATTTTTAATAATTGATTAATTGATAATTAAATTAATTATGTTAATTTTTATGTGTAGCGGGTTGTGGATTTATAGAGGAATAGGGTGGAAAGTAATTTAATTATGATTAATTATTTAATATTTTTTTATTTATTGTTATTGATAAGTAATTTATTGTTAATTAATTATTAATTGGTAATTAATTTTTATGATTAATTTATAATTATATTAATTATAATTAATTTATTATTATTTTTTAATTATTGTTATTGTTAATTAATTTATTGTTCATTTATTATTAATTGGTAATTAATTTTTATGAATTGATTAATTGATAATTAAATTAATTGTGTTCTTTTTTATGTGTAGTGGGTTGTGTGTTTATGGGGGAATAGGGTGGGAAGTATTTAATGTTATTTAAGTAAATATTAATTTTATTTTATTGGTATTTATTATTAATTTTTTAGTTAATTAATTATTAATATGTTATTTATTTTACAAAAATTATTTAATTAATAAGTATGTTAATTTAACCCCTATGCTATCCAGCACTTTCCCTACTGTTGCACTCACTGGAGTGGGAATAGTAATTTTAACCCCTACGCTATCCAGCACTTTCCCTACTGTTGCACTCACTGGAGTGGGAATTGTAATTTTTACCCCTACGCTATCCAATACTTTCCCTACTGTTGCACTCCCTGGAGTGGGAATAGTAATTTTTACCCCTACGCTATCCAACACTTTCCCTACTGTTGCACTCACTGGAGTGGGAATAGTAATTTTTACCCCTACGCTATCCAACACTTTCCCTACTGTTGCACTCCCTGGAGTGGGAATAGTAATTTTAACCCCTACGCTATCCAACACTTTCCCTACTGTTGCACTCACTGGAGTGGGAATAGTAATTTTTACCCCTACGCTATCCAACACTTTCCCTACTGTTGCACTCACTGGAGTGGGAATAGTAATTTTAACCCCTACGCTATCCAACACTTTTCCTACTGTTGCACTCACTGGAGTGGGAATAGTAATTTTTACCCCTACGCTATCCAACACTTTCCCTACTGTTGCACTCCCTGGAGTGGGAATAGTAATTTTAACCCCTACGCTATCCAACACTTTCCCTACTGTTGCACTCCCTGGAGTGGGAATAGTAATTTTAACCCCTACGCTATCCAACACTTTCCCTACTGTTGCACTCCCTGGAGTGGGAATAGTAATTTTTTACCCCTACGCTATCCAACACTTTCCCTACTGTTGCACTCACTGGAGTGGGAATAGTAATTTTTACCCCTACGCTATCCAACACTTTCCCTACTGTTGCACTCACTGGAGTGGGAATAGTAATTTTAACCCCTACGCTATCCAACACTTTCCCTACTGTTGCACTCACTGGAGTGGGAATAGTAATTTTTACCCCTACGCTCTCCAAAACTTTCCCTACTGTTGCACTCCCTGGAGTGGGAATAGTAATTTTAACCCCTACGCTAGCCAACACTTTCCCTACTGTTGCACTCACTGGAGTGGGTATAGTAATTTTTACGCCTACACTATCCAAAACTTTCCCTACTGTTGCACTCCCTGGAGTGGGAATAGTAATTTTAACCCATACGCTATCCAACACTTTCCCTACTGTTGCATTCACTGGAGTGGGAATAGTAATTTTTACCCCTACGCTATCCAACACTTTCCCTACTGTTGCACTCACTGGAGTGGGAATAGTAATTTTTACCCCTACGCTATCCAACACTTTCCCTACTGTTGCACTCACTGGAGTGGGAATAGTAATTTTAACCCCTACGCTATCCAACACTTTCCCTACTGTTGCACTCACTGGAGTGGGAATAGTAATTTTTACCCCTACGCTCTCCAAAACTTTCCCTACTGTTGCACTCCCTGGAGTGGGAATAGTAATTTTAACCCCTACGCTAGCCAACACTTTCCCTACTGTTGCACTCACTGGAGTGGGAATAGTAATTTTTACGCCTACACTATCCAAAACTTTCCCTACTGTTGCACTCCCTGGAGTGGGAATAGTAATTTTAACCCATACGCTATCCAACACTTTCCCTACTGTTGCATTCACTGGAGTGGGAATAGTAATTTTTACCCCTACGCTATCCAACACTTTCCCTACTGTTGCACTCACTGGAGTGGGAATAGTAATTTTTACCCCTACGCTATCCAACACTTTCCCTACTGTTGCAGTCACTGGGGTGGGAATAGTAATTTTTACCCCTACGCTATCCAACATTTTCCCTACTGTTGCACTGTTTGGAGTTGGAATAGTAATTTTATTACCTCCCCTATCTAATATTTTTTGTATTATTTTAGTTAATGTAGTATATAATTCATTTTTAAAAGATTAAAAATAATTTAATTTTTTTAAATTTGTTATATATATTTATTAATTTTTTATTTATATTATTGTTTTATGTGTATAGATGTATTTATAATGTATATGATATTTTTAAAAAATTATACGTTATTAAAATAACTATTAAAAATTATTAGTAAGTATATATATAGCTTGCTAGTTTGCACAGGCACATTGTATTGCACTTTACAACATTTCGCACTTTAACATATTTACATAGAGGTTTGAAGGGTGGCCCACTTGGGCGGAATTGCCTTGCATTAATTCTTTTTAAACCATGATTTTTTAACTTGCATTTAAGCCTGAATATCTGTCTGTGTCAGCAATTTTTATCAATGAGGAACTTAATTTATGCTTTTAAGACTACCATTGGCATTTTTATTGCTTTTGACATGTATTGAGCAGTCAGGCAATTGTGATAATTTTGAATATTCATGAAATGGAGTATGACAGGACCTAGTGTTCTGCCGTCAAATTTTATGTATGTTTCACAAGGAGTTGCTACCCACTGGGGTTTTGATATTCTTCCAATGATTGACATCTGAGGGAATCATGTTTAGAATCTCTGGTATTAAGAACAATACTGTTGATATCATTGTGTATTTTAAAACACTGTTCTTTATAATTAAGTTTGGTGTTTTTAGCGCTCCTTTGTAATTATGGTATTAATTGTCAAACGTTAAAAAAGGCACTTGCTTTTTTTATCTTTGCAAATGTTTCCTCTATGTTCATTGTTAGGTGCTTGTTGCCTATTGGGTTTTTTTTTGCACGTGTCATTTTAAATATCCCACACTCCTCTCCTAGCGTCATGTGATCAAGGCCTTCTGAAGGCCGAAACGCGTCATGGCGGACTCTATGGGCGTCTGAAAATAAAATCTGTTGTACATACAACTGGGTCTGTTTTCGTCTGTTGGTGAACTGCAGGATTGCGGTGGCGAAGTTCTTTGCATATTATATACTATATGTATATGTTTAATTTATTTTTACATTACATATATTACTTATAATTTTTAAACATTTAAAAATATTTTTAACTATGTTTATTTTAATTATATGTATTATTTACTTTATTTTACATTATTTTTTTAACTTAAATAAAAAACGATATTTTTAACAACGATATTTTTTACATCGATATTTTTTGTTGTTGAGATTTTTGTACTTACCATAATGTAGATAGGGTGTCTATATTCTTGACTTCGATATTCTTGCGTCGATATTTCTGTAGGTCGATATTCTGACTAACCCTGGGCAAAGCACTACGCTACGCTCGCGTAGTTTGCGAAGTTTGCGCTACTTCGCACAACGCAAATTGCACGTAGCACAGTGCAAACACGCGTAGCGTAGCGTAGTGCAGCGGTCATTTTTTGCTTGCTCGCGGTCCTCAACATCAAGTTGGCGACCGCGAGCAAGCAAAATGACATCCCGGCGAGACTTTTTCCTCGTTCGCGATCAGCAACATCAAGTTGCCGATCGCGAGCGTGGAAAATAAACCTCCCGGCGAGATTCTCTACGCGGGGAGGTCAGGTTTCTCATTGCAAGTGGTCGCGTATGCTCGCGACCGCTCGCGATGAGAAACTACCAGTCCGCGTTGAGAAAGCTGCCGCTCGAGTAAAAATCTACTCGAGCGGCAGTAAAAGACAGCTCGCACTGTGCAAGATGCCGTTTTCAATGATTGCACAGTGCGGACAAGCATCCGGCACTGTGCAATCATTGCGAACAGTGCACTACGCAGTTCGCGTAGTGCTACGCGTAGCTCGCGTAGTGCGAACTGCAGTTTGCGTAGCTTTGCGTAGCGCTACTTCGCGAACTACGCCCAGGCTTAATTCTGACCTTCGATATTTTGTCAGTGATTCGTTTGTCACACAGTGTCTGCTCCCTTCACTCAGTCTCCTAGTGAGAAGTCAATGTCACATACTAGAATACAACATGAGCTGTAAACTATGGCACAGATTGATTTCCACCTCATGTTGGGAGGCTTTGCACAGCTGATGTCCGTTGCAGGTTTGAAACCTCCCCAGGGCATCAACAGCAGCGTCGGAAGCTCTTTTAGGTCGAGCCTGGGCAGCACATGCGCTGGTCTGCGAGGCATGCTGTATTCAGGTATGGACCTGAAGCTCTGCCCACTCGCTGCCCATCTTTTCAATTGACTGCTGTGACTGACCTTCCTAAATATTGGCTTTTGATTTGTTAATAGGCTTCTTAGCCCCTCTTTAGTACCTCCCTGTCTTATTTTGTAACCTGCCATCAGGACTAGACCTTTTACGTGTGTCCTTATGGTATTGCTTGCATTAGCCCTGTGGGAGAACTCTTTGGTTAATTAATCTAATCAGCACTGGTGGGACGCCAGCTTTAGCAATGACAGGCACTTAAAAAAAACATTTTTGCAGCACGCTATGCGCGCTTTCAATTTCATAATGGGGGCGACGCACCACCCATGGGACGGGCTGCGCAGCTCGCCTTTTTTGTTTATCATTAATTCATGGCTGCCATGCACCTTGTTTATGGACTGTTACTGTGTATTACAGCCAGTCCTAGAGTTTCCATCCAGATAAGGTGGCTGCCAAAAAGTATGACGCTGTGGCTATGTCGTTTTTGGAATGCTTTAGTTCAAGCCCCTGAAGGTACCGAGCATAAGTAAGACAACGTCCCAAGGGAAATGAAAACAAGCATTTGCAATGCAATAGGTCTCACATTGGCGAGATTTTGAGCTATAAATAAAAGGCATTGTAATTTACAATACCAATAGGTCAAAGTTTCAAAAATGCGAGACCTATAGCATTGCAAATGCTTGTTTTTTGTTGCCTACAGGCTAAACGCGTACATTTGGTAGTCTCACATTTTGACAAAAAGCCAAGGAGATTTTCTCATAAAGAATTTTAGCTTCTTGCCAGTTGCTAATTATGACTTTAAGGCTAAGGGAATCCATAATACATGAATGAAAACCCACTACACTGTACACACGGTTATGGCGTTAAGAATAGGAAATGTACACTTTATGCAAGCCCGTGAGATTTGGATGTAGTTTGGGTAATTAGGCATGCAGATTCACTTTCTCAGAGACTAAGGGCCTGATTCTGATGCGGTTAGGAAAGCATTACCACCTAGGGCCTGATTCTGATGCGGTTAGGAAGGCCTCCTAATGGCATTTGCTCCTTCCAAATCGGATCGGGAACGTGTCTTCCCGACCCAGGGCCCAATTATGATGCGGTTAGGAACATATGCTCCCATTGAAGTCAATGGGAGTCCAACCAAATCGTATCTGGAAGCATCCGGATGCATCGTACTCCGTCGGTCGGACTGTCCCGATCCGAGTGGGTTGGAAACCATTTCCAAACCGATTCGGTCGGGGAGCTTTCCAACCCGCATCAGAATCAGGCCCAAAATATATATTTGTGGTCCTCTGCATTGCTGCCGCTGCCAGCACGTCCAGAATATTGAGAATCTTTGGGGTCCATTACGATGACTGGCGGATGCAACTCCGCGATGCTGGCGGTGGGAGAAAACGCCATTTACCGCGCACCGGAAGCGGTCTTCACCCCCGCAATATTAGCATGTCTAGACAGAGCCATTTCCCGTCCGCTGCGGTGTGACGCCGACCGCCATCAAAGTGCGCCCGCCAGCACGACGGAGTGAGCCAATGAGCACTAACCGCCGAGCGGAATGACGTCCCGTCCGTCGAACAAATCACGATGCCGGAAAAAGGGCAGCACACCGCGGCGGAGTAACCGTATAGCCAAAGACTGCGGAGACACCACAGAGGAGCAAGCAAATAGACACCCGGACCACACCACGATGGATCCAGCTCTACAAGCCTTTCCAGTGCTGTATATGATACACCACCTGCAAGTCATTCACCGGCGCGGACGCCGCCGCAGGTACGTACACACACAACTGTGCATGCAACACAATACACGAGTCAAGGCTGTGAAAACGGTGCATGTCCACACCAGACACCCCTGTGGGGACAGGCACACAGCCATCACTGCATCCACACATGTCCCACCTGTCACAAAAACACCTCGCCACATCCTGGCTACCCATGTACCGCGATCATGAACAAATTTCCCGGTGTCGTCACTGCCGCGGTCAGTGTGCAGGAAAACATGCACAACGCAGAGGCCAGTGCCAGCGCCAGCCATGGCCACTGTACAAACAACATAAAACCACCACTCAAAACACACCACAGTAGCCCTCTCCCTGAAGGTACATATCATCTGCCTGCCATGTGCCACTCCTGCACTACAACAACACAGGTGAATACACACCCTGCCCCACATCCCTAACAACTGCAGAGATAGCCACAGCAGGAGTTGTTGCACAGGAACACATACCACAGAAGGCTAGGCCCCAGCCAACACACACACCACAACAACACCACACACATGCCCAGAACACTGAGCTCCAGCACAAAATGTACACACACACACTTATTGATGAGCAAACAATTCACTGCACACACAGCCTACCAACTTACACAGACACACCCTACCCTGCCTCACAGCCACATACACAGACCACATGCTAGCAGCAATGGAGGACAACAAACATGAAAGCCAAAGTGATGTGCCCACAAAGGGAAGGACAAGGACACAACTATCAAGCATGTGTACATCACATGCAAGGCAACAGACCTCTGAGAACACCCACAGCCCATCAAATCACACATGGCTGCCACAGTGAGTCAACCCAAAACACAAGCACCTCAATTCAACAACTCAGGGAGACAGCAAGGCCACCCATGTCAAGGCACAGGGATGAGAGGAAGGCCATGAAGTCAAATACTGAACACACACACATAGGTATGCAATTACCTGACAAGAGCATCTCTGCACCACAACACACAGGCCCCATTCACACACTCCATGATTGAGAAGCACAAGTAGGATACGTCACACATCCCCCCTCTCACATCAGCAGCACACAACACTCCCATGTGCACCAAATCACAATTGCAGGGCACAAGTACACATACACGCACACCACTCCAGGGTGACACATGGGTGTAGTTGACAATGCAGGTGCACACACATCAAGAGTCACCACAAAGTCACCCCCTTCACACCACACACTTCTCCACCACCAAAGTGTACACTTTGGAAGTAAGGCATGGGACCAGGATTACTGACCACCACAAGAGGGCCGTACACATACACTGCTGGGCACACAGTAAGTAAGCTCACACAGACCCCATGACCCGTGCCAACCTGCATGAAAGCCTGTGCATAAACTCCCACCCTGTGCTGACATTGCCTCCAAACATGACATATCTACAGTCTACACCATAGACAACATGGACAAAGAAGGATGATGACAACAAGAAAATTTTCAAAAACCACCTTCACTGCACCCACAAGTATGAGAGTCAGGAAGAATTGAAGTCCCTGTCACCCCTGCAAAAACATGGAAACGTGAGACAACCCATTGCCAATGTTGAAGTGCCATACTGGGCATGCGACACAGTAAACCATGCACACACAGAAACAGTTTCATTGAGTAATTACACTGACAAAACTGACAACAGGAATTTATTCACACTTGTGCATAGATAGATAACAAATGTGGGCAACTGCAGGCCCAGTGGCCACTACAATGTACAGAGTAGTTACATCAGAAGCTGCACAGGCAGGGGGCAAACAGTAGTGATCAACAAGGCAAGTACAATGTATAGAGTAGTCACATCAGAAGCTGCACAGGCAGGGGGCAAACAGTATTGAGCAACAAGGCCAGTGGCCAAGAAACAGTGCAGGTGAGGTACATGAGAAGCTGCACAGGCAAGGGGCAAACAGCAGTGAACAGCAAGGCCAGTGGCCAGTCCAAAGTGCAGATGAAGTCCATGAGAAGCTGCACAGGCAGGGGGCAAACAGCAGTGAGCAACAAGGCCAGTGGCCAGGACAGAGTGCAGGTGAGGTACATGAGAAGCTGCACAGGCAAGGGGCAAACAGCAGTGAACACCAAGGCCAGTGGCCAGTCCAAAGTGCAGGTGAGGTACATGAGAAGCTGCACAGGCAAGGGGCAAACAGCAGTGAACAGCAAGGCCAGTGGCCAGTCCAAAGTGCAGGTGAGGTACATGAGAAGCTGCACAGGCAAGGGGCAAACAGCAGTGAACAGCAAGGCCAGTGGCCAGATCACAGTGCAGGTGAGGTACATGAGAAGCTGCACAGTCAAGGGGCAAACAGCAGTGAACAGCAAGGCAAGTACAATGTGCAGAGTACTCACATCAGAAGCTGCACAGGCAGGGGGCAAACAGTAGTGAGCAACAAGGCCAGTGGCCAGGACACAGTGCAGGTGATGTACATGAGAAGCTGCACAGGCAAGGGCCAAACAGCAGTGAACAGCAAGGCCAGTGGCCAGTCCAAAGTGCAGATGAAGTCCATGAGAAGCTGCACAGGCAGGGGGCAAACAGCAGTGAACAGCAAGGCCAGTGGCCAGATCACAGTGCAGGTGAGGTACATGAGAAGCTGCACAGTCAAGGGGCAAACAGCAGTGAACAGCAAGGCAAGTACAATGTGCAGAGTAGTTACATCAGAAGCTGCACAGGGAATGTGTGCGACTATACCATGCCATTCTCAGCAACAGAGTCATGGGGATAACAATGGGCATCACAGACACCGCTGTGGACAGACAGGTGTGTGAGGGTGACTACCACTCAGATGTGGCTGTCTGTCGGACTTGGAGGTGACTGTGTGTTGCGGTCAGTAGGAGGACTGCCCCGGGGAGTGTGAGGAACATCTGTGGAAGAGACATCTCTGGCTTGGGAAGCTGGAGGGCTGCTTGGACCAGGTGGGGTGGTGGCACGGGGAGGTGGACTGATGCTGTGGTGAGACCCAGTGTGTGCAGGAGATTGTGGAGGGGTGCCTTTCCACTTCTTGGGGATCCTGAAAGGCTTCTCTGTCTGGGGACTAATGTGAACTGGTGTGGACACAACAGGTAACACCACCACCAAACCTGCTCCTGGTGCTGACCCTGTGCCCCCCTCTGGGGACATGCTGGATCCAGCTGTGCGCTTCCCTGGGGCTTGCTTCTGCCCTTCCAAACCCTGTCTACCATGTTTAGCCCCTACAGTGCCCCCTTGTGCCTGCTTCACAGGGCTCGGGATGGGAGTGGAGGTTGTGGGTGGATCAGCCATAGGGCCCTCATCAAGTGTAAGCCTTGCAGGTAACACCTCCTCAGTGGGGAGGGAAACTGTCTTCTTTGCTTTGCGAGCGGTCCTTGGGACAGGAGAGTCCTTGGCGGGGGATGACTCTGAGGCCTGTGACCCTGAGGCCTGTTTCTTGCCCCTCTGGCCTTTGGTGTTGCCTGACGGGCTTTTCTCTCTGTGCTCTGGGGTGGTCTTAGTTTTCTGTGGGGATGGTGTCTGCGGCCTGGACCGTTTGGGCTGTTGCTGCTGCTGTGTGCTGCGCGTGCTGTATCTGGACTTTTGGGTCTGTTCAGCATTGTCACTGTCGTCAGAGGTGCACAGTGACAGGGGGGTGGACAAAGGGACAGGAGCTGCTCCCTGAGAATGTGCCTGTTGCAGGGCTGCCGTCACTGTTGAGGACAATGACTGCACAGTCCGGTGTAGCCCACCCACATCCGAATGTATGCCCTCCATGAAAGCTATCACCTTGTCCAACTTTTTATCGTGGTCTAGGAAGGCATTGAGGAGAGCTGTCTGCCCCACACACAGCTGGCGCAATAGCTCTACTGACTCAGCACTGAGGGCTGCAGGGCTGACATGGGCCGGGGCAGCAGTGCCTGGGGTGAAGGACACTCTTCCATTTCGACTTGTGCGAACACGGGCAGCACCAGTGGAGTAGATGGGAGGCTGGGCACTGGATGCTGTGTGGCGGAAGAGGAGGCAGAGTCCCCGTTCCCTGTGGCCCCCAACATGGATGCGTCACCGCTGGCGTCAGATGACGTAGAGCTTTGCGTCTCGGGTTGTGATTCCTCTAGCAGACTCCTGTCCCCCTCCTCGGCGCTGGTCACATCTGTGTCACTCTGCTCCGGTGCGGCTGTTGCACTGGATGCCTCACCGCTGGTGTCCGTCCCCTGTCCCTCAGCACACACGGGAGATGCTACATGGGAGAGAGATGTAGTGTTAGTGGAGTGGCACCAACTGAAGTAACATGTGCAAGTAAATCACCATTCAAGAAGATGTGTTATCCACGTAGCACATCAACCTGACTAAATATACATTGCCACCTCAATTATCAACCCAACAGTGCATGTAAAGAACAAATCCAGCCATAAGTGATCCCGGTGACTCACACAGCACACCATCCTGCCTGTGGCCCACTTCAGACACAGGCACAAAAGTCTCTCGGACCACACAGGGTGCTGAGGATGGCAAGGATGAACACCACAACATGGTTATGTTATGTTATGTTATGTTAATTAATTTATAAAGCGCACAGCTGCCCCAGCAAAGGGGCGTCCCGGCGCTAATACAGAGCCTGAGAAGGCAAGAGCTAGGCTGTGGGGAACAGATAAGTTTTAATGGGCTTTCGGAAAGATAGCAAGCAGTCTATATGGCGAGTCTGTACTGGAAGGGAATTCCACAACTTAGCAGCCAGACAACGAAAGGACCTACCCCCTGCCCTGATACGTTTCACTCGTGGGACAGTGGCCAAAAATTGTTCCGCGGAACGTAGCTGGCGAGCAGGGACATAGGGGACCAACAAATTGGATAATATCTCCGGGGAAGAGAACTTGAGAATTTTAAAAGCCAGACATAATGTCTTGAATTCGATCCTCTTGGAGATAGGGAGCCAGTGGAGGCGGCGTAGAGCGCCTGACATAGAACATTTTCTAGGGAGTCTGAGCAGAGCTCGAGCGGCTGCGTTCTGGACTCGTTGGAGACGGTTTACTTCGGCCTTGTTGGCACCTAACAGTAAAATGTTGGCGTAATCAAGTCTTGATAGAATAGTCGCCTGGACTATCAATTGACGTGTAGCTGGGTCGAAAAACCCCAGAATAGGCCTCAGCCCCCGTAGGAGACCGAAGCAGGTGCTGGCGACCTTCTTAGTGTGATCCTGGAATCCAAGAGTGGAGTCGAGCCAGATCCCTAGATTCTTAACCAACAGCTTAAGTGTTGGGGCATGGCATGGTGTCAATTACGTACATGGATGGAGCAGTAGGGGAGCACCCACACACAGACCACAACATAATAGCCCACAATGGCCATTAGCGCATGCCAGCCACCATGTTGCTTGCACGGGCACAAGTACTGTAGCACATTGTCCTCAGAAGTTGTAGCAGCTGAAATCTGCTGTCAGGCATTGTACGGATTGATTGAAACACACTCAGATTAGGCACACTGCCGTCACCAGCAATATGAATTCACACAGTACCCCACTGCACAAGGTACCTGAATGCCACAGCTTTGATTGCAATGTCAATGCACATTGCGCAGATCACATCAGTGAGTACAGGTGGGACAAATGCATGTCAGATGCACCCACCACAGACTCCACTTACAATCCACTGCATCACACTACCAACTTCACAGAGCTCAGAGTTTGTCCAATCTGTGGACACATGCAGCCACTCCCTGCCAAAGCCACCCGTCAACAAATACTCACCCCTAGCTTGCTGCTGATGCTCCTTCAATTGTGCAGCCAACTCAGGCTGTGTTACGGCCAAGATGCGGGCCATTAGTGGTGTCATGGTGCGTCGGGCCAACCTGCCGCTCCGAGGGAGCAGCCCCAGTGTCATCTCAGCCACGTTCTTGCTCAGCCGGCAGATGTCGTCCCACCTTTTATGACATTGGCCGCGCCGTCGGTTTGACACACCCAGATCACGCACCTTGGAGGCAATGGCCCTCCACACGGCTTTACGCTGGTGGACTTTCAGCTGCAGGCATGGGAGACAAGAGGGGTAATACATCAGTGACACAGTGTATACTACCAAAAACTCTCAAAACAGTGGCACGATACTCACTCATCCCAAATCAACAGATATGTGTAACAGAGCCAAGAATGCATGGAACATGGTACAACGGCATTGGAGAACCACACGTGAATCCATGAAGGTGGGAGGGTGGACACAGTACCTCTATATCCCATTCACATGCAGGATGCCAGCACATCAAGCAATGTGTAGTGTTCCCACATCTACTGCCCGCTGTTAGCTAGAGCAACACATAGTTTAGATAGCAACACATGGTTACTAATGGATGTAGGGTTTTTAAAGAGGAAGCTTGGCGCTCTAGCTAATATGCGTTGTGTGTGTGGTGTTGCGAGTAAGGACGGTGCCACCAGGTCGGGGGAAATACCCTGTAACCCCCGTAAATGTGTGAGTCGTGGAACTAACACCAGAAATGCGAACAGAATCCTGGGCACACGTTAAGGGGATGTCTATATTAGTAGAAATGTCTCGTATGATCTCAAGTTCTTAGTGGTCAACACCAGAGTAATCTTTCAAAAGTATTTATTTGAGCAACCACATAAAGAAAACAACCAGCCGACACGTGTTTCGTCACACGAGGGAGGTATCCCGTGACTCTTCAGGGCTCAGCTGGAACTCTGAGTATAGAGCCTGGGAGACTGATGAGAGGATTGCTGGAGAGAGTGGACTCGACAGGGTAACTTCAAGCCCGGCTTGCAAGACGACTGATGCCGCAAAGCGGGAAATCCGACACTGGGTCCGTTGGCTTTCCGGATACGCTTTGCTCGAAACAGAGTTGGCCGTTTCACCCGCCTTCAACACGCCCATTGACACTGGACATCCTCACACATGTTTTCATACGGTACACTCACCTGTCCAACAGCATACCCGCCGTTCACTTTCATCTATTGTGGCATCAGTCGTCTTGCAAGCCGGGCTTGAAGTTACCCTGTCGAGTCCACTCTCTCCAGCAATCCTCTCATCAGTCTCCCAGGCTCTATACTCAGAGTTCCCGCTGAGCCCTGAAGAGTCACGGGATACCTCCCTCGTGTGACGAAACACGTGTCGGCTGGTTGTTTTCTTTATGTGGTTGCTCAAATAAATACTTTTGAAAGATTACTCTGGTGTTGACCACTAAGAACTTGAGATCATACGAGACATTTCTACTAATATAGACATCCCCTTAACGTGTGCCCAGGATTCTGTTCACAGCAACACATGGTTGTTGGTGGACTCACTGTGTCCAACACTGCACAGCCCCCAATGTCCTAGCCCTGTGAATGGCTCACTGTGTCATGGAGCTCACATACAGTGACATCAACTCTCATACACACACCCTTGTCACAAGGCTTGTCGTGTGCAATCTACAGGGCTGAGATGGCTCTTTGATGAAGATGTGTGAACAAAAGACACATGGAACACACTGTACATGCAGTGAAGTGTACTTGTGGGAATTGGGCGGCGACTGTGCAGGCCAGGAGGGCTGACACTGAGAGGGACATTTGGGACCCACACAGCCATTCACACAATCAATCACTGGCCTGACTCCTGCATTACCAATTTGCTGATTCACTGTATGGCTGACAGGACAATACATGTCCCTCAAATCTGGATGGGCATGCAGGGAAACGTGTGGAAGAGGCTACACAGCCCTTTCCCCTGGAGAAAACATGCTAGGCAGTGCATGCCAGAGCCCCACACTCACTGACACATACTGCAGCACCTCCACCTCACGTGTGCCCCCCTGCACTCTCACTCACACTGTTGGAGACTTACCACGACATTAGGGGCACCATAGAGCCTTGGGTACTGTGCAAGCACCCCGTCCACCAGGACCTCCAGCTCCTCGCTGGTGAAGGGACTGGCCCGGATCTTCTGTGTCCTCGACATCACTGTGGACAGGTGGCAGCAGCAGCAGGTGGAGTTCAGGGTTGGCAGGCAGCAGTCCCTGGAGACAGCAGCAGCAGCAGGTGGAGGGTGGCAGGCAGCAGTCCATGGAGACAGCAGCAGCAGCAGGTGGAGGGTGGCAGGCGGCAGTCCCTGGAGACAGCAGCAGCAGGTGGAGGGTGGCAGGCGGCAGTCCCTGGAGACAGCAGCAGCAGCAGGTGGAGGGTGGCAGGCAGCAGTCCCTGGAGACAGCAGCAGCAGCAGGAGGAGGGTGGCAGGCAGCAGTCCCTGGAGACAGCAGCAGGTGGAGGGTGGCAGGCAGCAGTCCCTGGAGACAGCAGCAGCAGCAGGTGGAGGGTGGCAGGCGGCAGTCCCTGGAGACAGCAGCAGCAGGTGGAGGGTGGCAGGCAGCAGTCCCTGGTAGCAGTGGAAATGTGGGGCACCCTCCCACACATATGTAGGCCCCTGGGGCTGTGTCAGTGGTCCCACGCCGCTGCAATTGGTGTACCAGGTCTGTTATGTTTAAAATCATCCAATGTCCGCCTCCGCGGTGGCGGTGCACGCCTACCGCAATTTTCAAACCCATATGAAGCAACCGCTACTGTGCGTCCCATTGGCTGCAAGGGCATGGACCATGGCGGTGACACACCGCATGGGCCAGGCGCGCGCTACCGCGGTGGTGCATCTTTTGAATGCTTCCAATGACCGGCTACGCGGATGCGGAACACGCCTACCGCTATCTTCAAAATTGCATCAGGCTACCGCGAGGGTGCTTCCCATTGGCTGCCAGGGCATGGTCCATGGCGGTGACAGTCTGCAGGGTCCAGGCGGTAGGCACCACCAGATGGGTGCCATACAGTGCTGTAGTGTAGTTCCTATTTCACTAATAGGCTCTGCGCATTGGAATAATATAACCTATAGGTTTGACATAGGACTAAGGTCGGTATGTCCCTATCGATTATATTAAACTTAATTACCTGTGCCAGCTAGCTCAGAGGCCACTAGAAACTTCTTGAAGACAAGAAGGGAATAGCTTCTGGCAACCACATAACATAAAACCCTGATCCCTCAGGATCGTGGAAACAATATACTACTTTTCATTCAGTCACTCATCTCAGAGAAGTACATAGAAGAAACAGTTGGGTGTGTTTACAATAAAATGTATTGCCCAGTTGTTGTTCTAGTACTGGTTATATGTGCTGCGACAACTGTTGGACAGTAGCAGAGAAATATGGCCAGCAGTGCAGTTAAATAAAAATGCATGGTACAGTTTTACCATTGTGCAATAGTAATGAACACATACATGAAATGCAGAATGCATTTAAGATAAAGCCTATACCCCTATGATGCCTAACTAGATGTACCTAAGTGTACCTAGCATGTGTGTAGGTCTTAGAGAGCCAAGACTCCCCCTAGGATTTAGTCTAACCCCATTACCTCAGTGGGACTCCATCCTGGTCTCAAGCTGGACACCCCAGGATGGGTGGATGGAACTCTGCCAGCTGGAGCTGTGGCATGATGCAGGTTGCAGCGTCTCACGTCAGAGTGTCGGCATGGAAAGTCTCGGTCCCCTCTGCTTTGCTTGGGCAAAGGGAGGTATATTTATACCTGATAGGTGCCTTGGAATGTTAGTATTGACGTACAGTCGGTCAGAGGAAGACGTCAGGAATGAACCCTTAGGAAATAGTGGTTCATGCATATTTAATGAGTTCTTGGAGAAATCAATAATCCTGTGCTAGGGAAAATCCCAAGAGCTTAATGGTCTGTCTCTAAGAACTCGTTGTGACATAGGTTAGTCACTGTTGGACATGGATATGACGTATTTAGGATGGACCGTCTTCTGCACCCAGAGCACACGTCAGATAAGGGACAGCCTCTGTTGCTCGTTATTTGTGAAGGGAGGGCCAATGTAGGTGAAAGGTCCTGCCTGTCTCTGTGGCACGAAGGATTTGTGCCTCTGAAACGGCGCACCTATGTTAGGGCCTCAATCCAGCACATAACACCGACTCCAATCTATGGACAACCGTGAATAACCCATTAAAAGCAAACTACGTGACTAAAATAGGCATTTGCACATGATTGGCAGGTAGTTTGCATGAGAGTGGTTTATGAGCTGAAAAAATAGCAGCTGTTAAAATATGTAAAATTACTATAGACTCTGTGGAGACAGGAAAAATCTATAGTGTCATTAAAAAATACTCTCTTAGAGTCAGTAGTTACTTATAAAAGGTCCTGTTTATAAAATTGAAAACTCTTACAAGCTGTTCAGAAGACCATGCTTTCTTTAGACTAAAAAAAGAAAAGTCAATTTGGAGGGAAAGCTCCAAGCACTCGGTCAGAGTTGAAACAATAAGAGAAAAAATGTGTTTCAGGACATGTTTTAGCAAAATCGAGATAACAAGTGGCTGAGAGACACAACATTTCTGTTGCTAGTTACTGCAGGGGTCAGACCTTTGTAATACCTCACAGAATCGTTGTGGGAGCACAGAATGAGCAGTGCTGCCAGTTGCTGGTTCTGAGGCAGCCGGTGCTGTAATCGATACCTTGGTGCTAGCTAAAGGAAGCAAAAAGGCACCCTCCGGATTTGCAAGGAATGCTTTGGTTTGATGGGAATACGCTTGGGACACAGCCAAGCATGGGACTTCAGCAGTTCCAGCCTGGTGGTAAATGCCGCTGGCGTTTCCTTTGGAAGTATCAGACAGATGATGACCACGCATTCTTCACTGCAAAAAACAGGCATCAGAGAACAGGTATGTTGCAGTTGCAGTCTTTTCAGACTGGTCTTTTAAATATTAGAAACCATGAGAAGCATAGTTCCTGTTTGCAAGGTATTCCCAAGGTGCATCACACTGCTTGTGTGTGAAAGATAAAATTTATCAAAAAGGAAAGATGGGCAGTCTGTATTTAAGAGTGCTATTTTGCAAAAAAGAAAAATATTTCTTTAGCTGATGTGAAATGAAAAATAAAAGTGCTGCACAAGCATGGTTTTCAGATTGCTCAAAGCATTTGAACTTTATAAAGGAAACTTCTGGTTCACTACTTTCAGTGTTGGGGCTTCTAGCCAAAAAGGGCACAACTTCCCTACACTTGTAGGATTTCACTACCTCTGGATGTTATCTGTACATAACGTAGGTCTGGCTTATATATACTGAGTCCCTTGGTGATGTTCAGGAATCATTTTTGAGACAGGTATTTGTGTCAAAGGGCCAAACCATCCATACTTTCCTAACTGGGTCTGTCCTGTTGTTTTGTAAATGGCATCTAATGTTGCCCCTGCTGATGTATGTCAACTATTCCACCCCCGTGCGATGGTGTTTGGTGGTGTTTGGCAACGTTCCTACTGGTGTTTAAACAACCACATTTCTAGATGCATTACAATTGTGTAGGAGTTGATAACCTTAATGAAGGTAACAGGTATAAAGCGTCACAATAAGAATAAATCTCTAACATTTCATGATCTGAAAATGTAGCAATTATTTCTAAAACAGACAGCATATTATTCACTGTATCAGTAACCCAATTTTCAGAAAAATGTACTGCAGGTAATGACATCACTGAATGAATGATAAAATTAATGAAAATGAATGAAAGTTCAAAATACATTAATCAGAATTAAAAACCGGATGATTAAATACATCATTTAGAATACAAAGGCTTGTTCAGGCCGAATACATTTATAAGTCTCTTTTGCATTTGAATTTAAAATGGATGTGGCTTCAGTTTTATGTTGAGTCTGTTTTGTAGAAAAGTGTCCACTAAGAGTCATACTAAAAGCTAGCTCTAAGCAAAGCTAGAACAGAAAAAGATGAACCCAGAAATACTCCATAGTTCTACCCATGGTGAAGCCTGGTCTGTATCTTTTTGGAAAAAGAAAAGGTTCAAAAGTTTGTACTTGCATGTTCGTTGTTTGTTTTTGGCTGGCTTCGCTTCCTGTTCACGTGGAGCCATGGAAAACGTATCACAGTTAATGAAATAGCCAGTAGCTGTATGATCAATTGTTGAAATTGCATCGTGTTTAGTTGAAGTTGTTTCTGCTGTTTTTGTTGAAAAACATTTGAAATGTTGAAATTAATAGTTGATGTCTTTGCTGAAAAACTTTCAGATGTTGAAGTTAATATTTTATGTTTTTGTTGAAAAACATTGATGCATTTATTAGTTGATGCTTTTGTTGAAAAACGTTGAAGCATTTATTATTTGATGTTTTTGTTGAAAAACGTTGAAGCTTTTATTATTTGATGTTTTTGTTGAAAAAACGTTGGTGTACACATTTTTTTTGGCCAAATTGCAACTTGAGTGTTGTCTTGACTTTTATTTTGAATTTGAAAGGTTGGTTCAAGGAGAACTAGTTCCATTGCTGCATAGTCCCCCACTCCATGGATTTGATTTCTCAAACGTGATGAGCTTTTCAGTTTGAAGTTCTTGAATAGTAGTGAGAGGGACGTCTACTACTGTGGAGTTCACGAGGCCTACTGTTCAGTATTGGCCACATAGTGTTGTTTGATTCGTTCATTTGAAATGAATCGGTTTTCCTTTTTCACGGCAAGATGCGGCAAAAGTACAGTTCTTGTTCCTTTCACTTCAAGGAATGGCACAGGTTTTCCTGTATGAGGGGCCAAATTCCTTTGTGTCCGCGATCTTTATCTCTCTCTCTGCCCAGATCCCCGACTTTTGGGATTCAGACAGGTCTTGCCGTGATTACCTCGACTTCCCAGTGGCGGCCTGTTTCACTTTGACAGAATCTTTGTTTGTTTCTTTGTTTCCTTTAGTTCCTGTAAAACAGCCAAACGATCATAGATACAGAATGGTTTTCATCCGCCACTGTGCCTTCACATTTATGATCAGGTTCCCACATTCGTAAATGGAGTCAGACCCCCTAGAGAGCTTCTTGGCTGGGTGTGTATTGCCCCCTGAATCCATATAAGTGTTTGACCTCACTAGCGCCCCGCCTAATACCCTAGCTGTTAAGGATTGCTCCTTGCCCCAGCCCTTCCTCTCCTCTACCTAAATTCCCTCAGGATGGCGTTGGAGAGGAGTACCGCAATATTACGTCCATCCCTTCCATGGCCTCTTTGTCAGCCCGAGAGCTAAGCGTGGAGCCACAGTCAGGGTGTAACGTTGATTGCGTATCTCCTGTTATGGACTCGCAAATCTTTCTATAACAGTTTTGAGCGTCAGCCGAGCGCTAAGGCCATACCTATAGGAAACTTGAGCACGGATCCACTGCCACCAAGATATATTTTTAAGCCACCTCAAAATTTGAGGAGCCACAGTGGTCCTGTTACATGACACGATCAAGTGGACAGTCTGATGCTGTCTAGCAATGGGACCTGCGCGGGTCTTGTGATGGTGTAGCCTGGTATTTGTTTGCAGATTTTGCAGTTCAAGACAAAGCCAATAGTCTGACTTCTGAACCCTGGCCACCAATAGCATTGTTGCAATGAAGAAATAGTAGCTATTACCCCTGAATGCGCGGAGCCCAAGCCCTTGTGTGCTTTAAATGATTAATTCCTGCCTACTATCCATATTTGGAAATACTCTATCCCCCACTCCAGGAATCTGAGCATATGGAATGTTGTTTTTGGCTTGTTGACTTGGAGGTGACTGTGTGTTGCGGTCAGTAGGAGGACTGCCCCGGGGAGTGTGAGGAACATGTGTGGAAGAGACATCTCTGGCTTGGGAAGCTGGAGGGCTGCTTGGACCAGGTGGGGTGGTGGCACGGGGAGGTGGACTGATGCTGTGGTGAGACCCAGTTTGTGCAGGAGATTGTGGAGGGGTGCCTTTCCACTTCTTGGGGATCCTGAAAGGCTTCCCTGTCTGGGGACTAATGTGAACTGGTGTGGACACAACAGGTAACACCACCACCAAACCTGCTCCTGGTGCTGACCCTGTGCCCCCCTCTGGGGACATGCTGGATCCAGCTGTGCGCTTCCCTGGGGCTTGCTTCCGCCCTTCCAAACCCTGTCTACCATGTTTAGCCCCTACAGTGCCCCCTTGTGCCTGCTTCACAGGGCTCGGGATGGGAGTGGAGGTTGTGGGTGGATCAGCCATAGGGCCCTCATCCAGTGTAAGCCTTGCAGGTAACACCTCCTCAGTGGGGAGGGAAACTGTCTTCTTTGCTTTGCGAGCGGTCCTTGGGACAGGATAGTCCTTGGCGGGGGATGACTCTGAGGCCTGTGACCCTGAGGCCTGTTTCTTGCCCCTCTGGCCCTTGGTGTTGCCTGACGGGCTTTTCTCTGTGCTCTGGGGTGGTCTTAGTTTTCTGTGGGGATGGTGTCTGCGGCCTGGACCGTTTGGGCTGTTGCTGCTGCTGTGTGCTGCGTATGCTGTATCTGGACTTTGGGGTCTGTTCAGCATTGTCACTGTCGTCAGAGGTGCACAGTGACAGGGGGGTGGACAGAGGGACAGGAGCTGCTCCCTGAGAATGTGCCTGTTGCAGGGCTGCCGTCACTGTTGAGGACAATGACTGCACAGTCCGGTGTAGCCCACCCACATCCGAATGTATGTCCTCCATGAAAGCTATCACCTGGCCCAACTTTTTATCGTGGTCTAGGAAGGCATTGAGGAGAGCTGTCTGCCCCACACACAGCTGGCGTAATAGCTCTACTGACTCAGCACTGAGGGCTACAGGGCTGACATGGGCCGGGGCAGCAGTGCCTGGGGTGAAGGACACTCTTCCCTTTCGACTTGTGTGAACATGGGCAGCACCAGTGGAAGTAGATGGGAGGCTGGGCACTGGACGCTGTGTGGCGGAAGAGTAGGCAGAGTCCCCGTTGCCTGTGGCCCCCAACATGGATGCGTCACCGCTGGCGTCAGATGACGTAGAGCTTTGCGTCTCGGGTTGTGATTCCTCTAGCAGACTCCTGTCCCCCTCCTCGGCACTGGTCACATCTGTGTCACTCTGCTCCAGTGCGTCTGTTGCACTGGATGCCTCACCGCTGGTGTCCGTCACCTGTCCCTCAGCGCACACGGGAGATGCTACATGGGAGAGAGATGTAGTGTTAGTGGAGTGGCAGCAACTGAAGTAACATGTGCAAGTAAATCACCATTCAAGAAGATGTGTTATCCACGTAGCACATCACCCTGACTAAATATACATTGCCACCTCAATTATCAACCCAACAGTGCATGTAAAGAACAAATCCAGCCATAAGTGATCCCGGTGACTCACACAGCACACCATCCTGCCTGTGGCCCACTTCAGACACAGGCACAAAAGTCTCTCGGACCACACAGGGTGCTGAGGATGGCAAGAATGAATACCACAACATGGTGTCAATTACGTACATGGATGGAGCAGTAGGGGAGCACCCACACACAGACCACAACATAATAGCCCACAATGGCCATTAGCGCATGCCAGCCACCATGTTGCTTGCACGGGCACAAGTATTGTAGCACATTGTCCTCAGAAGTTGTAGCAGCTGAAATCTGCTGTCAGGCATTGCACGGATTGATTGAAACACACTCAAATTAGGCACACTGCCGTCACCAGCAATATGAATTCACACAGTACCCCACTGCACAAGGTACCTGAATGCCACAGCTTTGATTGCAATGTCAATGCACATTGCGCAGATCACATCAGTGAGTACAGGTGGGACAAATGCATGTCAGATGCACCCACCACAGACTCCACTTACAATGCACTGCATCACACTACCAACTTCACAGAGCTCAGAGTTTGTTCAATCTGTGGACACATGCAGCCACTCCCTGCCAAAGCCACCCGTCAACAAATACTCACCCCTAGCTTGCTGCTGATGCTCCTTCAATTGTGCAGCCAACTCAGGCTGTGCTACGGCCAAGATGCGGGCCATTAGTGGTGTCATGGTGCGTCGGGCCAACCTGCCGCTCCGAGGGAGCAGCCCCAGTGTCATCTCGGCCACGTTCTTGCTCAGCCGGCAGATGTCGTCCCACCTTTTATGACAGTGGCTGCGCCGTCGGTTTGACACACCCAGATCACGCACCTTGGAGGCAATGGCCCTCCACACGGCTTTACGCTGGTGGACTTTCAGCTGCACGCATGGGAGACAAGAGGGGTAATACATCAGTGACACAGTGTATACTACCAAAAACTCTCAAAACAGTGGCACGATACTCACTCATCCCAAATCAACAGATATGTGTAACTGTTAAACCTTCACTCACCTGAAGTCCAGGTTATTCAACTTGAGAGATGTGAAGAGAAATTTCAACTCCCCTTTAGAGCTTACTCCCGGTCCAACTGAACTTTTAAAGACAGTTGACCAAAAGCAAAATCCCAAGGGAAGGGGAAATAGGGACAAAATAATAAACAGAAAGAAACACTCCAAATTCTTGTTTCAGTAACTGGTGTTCTGGAGTATGCTGACTGTGTCTCTAATCATAAAACAGAAACAAGAAAATATAAGCTTATGATTTAACCTTGTGCTTCTGTTATCTTTAGAACATTACACCAATAAGAAATTATACCTTTCTATTCTGGTCTTGTTTCCGCCAGAATATTATTCAACATGTTAGAGCAGCGTTAATGCAATTACTTTCTGTAAAGAAAATAAACACACTTGAATAACTATCACCTATCACTGATTCAGTAAATAAGTCACTAGTTTCCTTATTATAAACTTACTGACTAAAAAGTGCTTCATTTATTTAGTTCAAGGGAGTCTTTAAAGAAATAATGTCTTTCTTTCCTTTACTGGTTCATCTTGATGTAAAAGATTCACAAAATGACTTTTTATACAAGGTAAGTACCAAATGACTGATTAGAGTTGTCTCAATCCTAAATGTTTGTTATAAATCACCAACTCCTAATAAAGTGCGAGCCAGCAGTATTTCACCTTCAATTTGGAAATCAACAGTCCTTGTGTTCCCAGAAAACGAATTGTCAACTAGTCTTTGCACGTTAATTCCTCATATAGCTTTTTAATTAAAGTGTCTGTCTTATTTCCAAAGTAACATGTGCCAAAAATGTCTTGTCTGTATTTAAATTCCTTGTCTTGTAATGAGGCGGAAATGCGATGCGCCTTATTTCAAAGGATTACTGAAGTTTAAATATGTAAGAACTTACTTGTTCTCTGCGCGCGCTTCAAAAAGACCTTACTTAGTTTTTTCTATTTCAGGGCTTGAACTTCCTTTGAAGCTGGTCCGGAAAAACCCCGAGCAGAGGTTTCCTTGAAGACGGGGAACGATTCAGAAGTAGGACCGGAAAGCCGACTGGAGCATCAGCGTTGTCATGGATACCGCTCTGCAACTCCACGAAGCCTCATCAAAGAATGCTGGATCCAGGTGAGGAAGGTTGATTAAACAAGTGTAAGCGCTTGTTGCCGCTCGATCGGGACTTAAATAGCTACCGGGAGGGTGGGGTCTCTTGATAATTTAGTAGAAAACGTGCCGAAAACGTGCTGCAACTGCCTTTGGAAAAACGTGCATGCTCACAACTGAATTCTGGTGCACCTGCTGAATCTGTCTTTGAAACAACGTGTTCTAATAATGCAAGGAGCTCCAGCATTAGCAATTCTTACAAATAAGCATTGGCAAAGGTATATGTCTGACCCTAAAAACCAACAAACATTGGCAAATACAAAAAGAAACAAACAAGCATTGACAGGGCACAAAAGATATTTCTATTAAACCAAGAAAAGAAATTACATGAAACTAGATATTTCCTGATTCTAAATGAGGTTGAGCGTGGTTTTTAGCACAAACCCTAACAGTCGCTCCCCTCAAAGGCCTCCCTACTGGGCGAGGTTTGCGTGGAAATCTTAAGTAAAATTGCCTCACCAACCTTGGTGCATGAACAAACGACGCTGGTTCCCAAGAGTTTTCCGTAGCGTCATACCCTTTCCAGGTGATTAAATAATGAAGCTTTCCTTGGATTCTTTTGGCATCTAATATTTTCTGAACCTCATATTCTAAATGACTGTTGATTGGAATGGGTGGGGGTGGTGGTTCTGACCTTGTTGTGGGATTATAAGGTTTCAACAGAGAGACATGAAAGGTAGGATGTATGGCATAGTCAGAAGGTAATTCTAGCTGTATTGTCACTGGGTTAATAATTTTGACTATAGGAAAGGGTCCTATGTATTTTGGTAGCAATTTTCTGGATCCTGAAATATTCAAATTTCTTGTAGAAAGCCATACTTTGTGTCCTATTTGGTAATTTGGAGTGTCTAATCTATGTTTGTCTACCTGCTTTTTCATTGCATCTTTGTAGTTATTTAGATGTTTTCTTGCTCTTTCTTGAATATCTAATAAATGAGAAAGTCGTTCTGTGACGACTGGTGTTGAGGAAGGGATTAAAGTTATAGGTAAGACTCGTGGATGATACACATTTAAAAAATAAAACAGTGTACACTGTGTTGCTGAATGTACATTGTTATTATAGATAAATTCAGCAATTGGTAAAGCTTTATCCCATTCACTGGTAAATTCTGCCATTAAACATCTCAATGTTTGTAGTAACGTTTGGTTTACTCTTTCTGTTTGACCATCGGTCTCGGGATGAAAAGCTGTGGAAAGAGCAATTTCCATTTTCAGATTTTTACATACATTTGTCCAGAACTTGGAAGTAAATTGACTTCCTCTGTCCGAAACAATCTTACATGGCAAACCATGTAGTCTCACTATCTCTTGCAGAAAAATAGTTGTTAATTCTGAAGCAGTAGGAATTTTGTATAATGGAGTGAAATGTGCCATTTTAGATAAATAATCAACTACCACTAAGATAGTTGTATATTTGTTTGATGCAGGTAAATTAGTTATAAAGTCCAGACTGATAGTATGCCAGGGACTTGGAGGAGTAGGTAAGGGTTGCAATAAACCAGCTGGTGCTTTGTGTAAAGATTTGTTTCTAGCACAGATAGGACAAGTGTTTACATATTCTCTGATATTGGTGACCATTGAGGACCACCAAAAATGTTTTTTACAATTATCTAGAGTTTTTTGATAACCTGGATGACCAGCCAAACTTGAGTTATGATACCAAGTCATCACTTTTTCCTGTAAATCTTTAGTTGGCACCAACAATAATGATTTATGGTAAAACAATCCCTCCTGAATAGAATTTTGAGGGTCTTTTAACCATGTTTGTGTATTTATTTTTTGATGCTCTGCCTTTAGTGTTTTCATAAAATCATCTTGGATGATTGGTGCCAATATTTTCTGTGGAGGAATGATAGGAGGACCTGTTATATCTTTTTTAGACTCATTTGTGTAACCATACTGGGACAAAATGTCTGACTGCACTTGTTGTGTTCCTGGCCTATACGTAATAACAAAATCAAAGGCACTAAAAAAATTTAACCAACGCATTTGACGTGGTGTAAGTGCTTTCACAGAACTAAAGAATTGTAGATTTTTATGATCACTAAAGATGGTTACAGGAAATTTTGTTCCTATTAAGTGATGTCTCCATACAGTGAACGCTAATTTAATAGCCAAGAGCTCCCTCTCAGCCACTGTATAGTTTTGTTCTGCAGGTAGTAACTTTTTAGAATAAAAAGCTACAGGATGTAATTGTCCATCTTGTGTATCTCTTTGAGAGAGCACCCCTCCCACAGCCATCTGCGATGCATCTGCTTCTACAAAGAACGGAAGATCAGGGTCTGGATGTTTTAATAAAGGCGCAGAAGTAAATTTTTGTTTCAAGAACTCAAAAGCCTGAGCTGCTGATCCGACCAAGAAAATAGTTGTCCTTTCTGTAACAATTTAGTAAGGGGTACCACTGTTTCAGCAAAGTGGGGTATAAAACGTCTATAAAAGTTGGCGAAACCCAAAACTTTCTGTACTTCTTTTACTGATGTGGGCTCGGGCCAATCTTTAATAGCAGTCACCTTTTTTGGGTCCATCATTATTCCTGCTGGGGACAAACAATAACCTAAAAAATCTACTGTGTCTGTATTGAAGATACATTTTTCCAGTTTTGCAAACAAATTGTTTTCTTGTAGTTTGGTTAGAACTGCTTTTACATGATGTGTATGTTCTTCCTTTGTTTTAGAATAAATGAGTATATCATCAATGTAAACAACTACACAAACATCAAGAAATTCATGTAACACCTCATTTATAAAGTATTGAAATGCAGCAGGGGCATTGCATAAACCAAAGGGCATAACGGTGTACTCAAACAAACCAAATTTAGTTTTAAAAGCAGTCTTCCATTCATCATTTTCTTTTACCCTGACCAAATGATATGCTCCTCTCAAGTCCAATTTAGTGTAAATTGTTGAGTGTCGTAACTGATCCAAGAGTACTGGTATTAAAGGCAAAGGGTACTTATTTTTGATAGTGGCTTTATTTAAACCGCGATAGTCTATGCATGTGCGCAGACTTCCATCAGGTTTAGGAATAAAAAATAGTGGCGAGGATACAGGGGAAGTAGAATGCCGTATAAAACCTGACGCCAACAAATCATCTAGGTAAGTTCTTAAGTATTTAGTTTCTTCTTCAGAGAGAGCATACACTCTACTATTTGGCAGAGTAGCACCAGGTATCAAACCTATGCGGCAATCATATGACCTATGCGTTGGCAAAGAACCAGCTTTTACAGGATCAAAGACATCTTTGAATTCTTGATATTCCAACGGAATCTCAGGAGCTGATATTACAGTATTTGCACAATGTAAAACAGTCATAGAGTCTTTAAGAGCCTCTTGATAACAAGATGCTCGACAATGAGAAGAATCCAAAGTCACTGTTCGTGAAATCCAATCTATTTTAGGATTATGCATTATTAGCCAAGGTACACCTAAAATAAGTCCAAAATTAGGTGTATCAATTAAATCAAAACTTATTCTTTCTGTATGACCATTTTGACATACCATAGTAATAGGACTAGTTCTTTTTGTTATCATTCCAGAAGATAGTTCAGAACCATCAACTGCACAAACTGACTCAGGGTGGGTTTTCCATTCTGTAGGTATATGTAAATCTTGAGCCAACTTATTATCTAAAAAATTCCCTGTGGCTCCACAGTCTAATAAGACTGGCACTGAATGTCGCAACTGTGTACTAATAATCAAAATAACCTGTATAACAAAATGACGAGGTATTCTAGGCACAGTATTTGCTAAATATTTGGAGATCTGTAGATTTTTATCACTCGCACAAGCGACCTCCTTTCTTGACGAGTTTCTTAGTATTCCTGCTCTAATGGGTTCATTACCAAAGCATTTGTCTTTTTAGATATCTTAGGTTTAATTGGACAATCTTTGCAAAGTGTCCTGACCTGGCGCAGTATAAACATAAATTTAATTTTCTTCTTCTGTCTTTCTCTTCAGTTGACAAAGGTCCTTTAATTGTTCCTATCTGCATGGGCTCAGGTTCTGAAACCTTATTTTCAGATTCTTTTTGTCATGTTTTAATGCCAAAAACCTAGCTTCAAATCGTGTTTTATCTCCTTTTCTTTCTCCCAGACGATGATCTAATTTAACAACTAAATCTACGAATTCTGTATACTCATCTGGCAAATCTACAATGTGCGCCAAAGCATCTTTTAAATCATCACGCAAACCTCTATAAAATAAAGACGTGCGCTTTTCTTCTGGCCACTGGGTTTCAGTTAACAATCTGTTAAAAGTGGTGACATACGTTAACAAGTCTTGTTTTCCCTGTTTTAAATTAAGCAGTTCATTGTCACTAGCTTGAATATAAGTATGTTTTGCAAACAACTTAGACATGGTTCTTTTAAACAGGGGCCAATTGTGCAAAATAGGATCATCTCTATCAATATATGGTATAGACCAATTTGCAGCAGTGCCTCCCAAATAAGAAAGCACAAAAGCTACTTTGGTCGCATCTGTAGGAAACAATTGTGGCTTACAAATAAAATGTAACTGACATTGACTAATGAACACATTAAACTTGTTACTATCACCAAAAAAGCGTTCAGGAGCAGATAACGGGACAACATGAGGAACAGCCACTGTTACCTGGACTGGTGATGGATTTGAATTTGAATCCACGAACGTATTTGAAGTTCTATATTTAGTCCCAAAATCGGTAGTTTCTCTGAAAGCTGTAGAAAAAGATGTGTCCCATATAGATTCTCTAGGTTTATAGCGAACCACTTCTTGATGCAAAGATAAATTCTCCTGTTTCAATTTATCTTTCTCCAATTGCATCAGTTGTAACATCTCTGTTACAGTTTTGTTTCTTTCTAAGTCGTCACTGAGTGCTTGGGCCATAGCTTGACCATCAATTCTTTCGTTTTCTAAATCCATGTCTCTCAAGGAGAACCTTAATGTTGTGAAGGCTTACGCTTCTGTTAAACCTTCACTCACCTGAAGTCCAGGTTATTCAACTTGAGAGACGTGAAGAGAAATTTCAACTCCCCTTTAGAGCTTACTCCCGGTCCAACTGAACTTGTAAAGACAGTTGACCAAAAGCAAAATCCCAGGGAAGGGGAAATAGGGACAAAATAATAAACAGAAAGAAACACTCCAAATTCTTGCTTCAGTAACTGGTGTTCTGGAGTATGCTGACTGTGTCTCTAATCATAAAACAGAAACAAGAAAATATAAGCTTATGATTTAACCTTGTGCTTCTGTTATCTTTAGAACATTACACAAATAAGAAATTATACCTTTCTATTCTGGTCTTGTTTACGCCAGAATATTATTCAACATGTTAGAGCAGCGTTAATGCAATTACTTTCTGTAAAGAAAATAAACACACTTGAATAACTATCACCTATCACTGATTCAGTAAATAATTCACTAGTTTCCTTATTATAAATTACTGACTAAAAAGTGCTTCATTTATTTAGTTCAAGGGAGTCTTTAAAGAAATAATAATGTCTTTCTTTCCTTTACTGGTTCATCTTGATGTAAAAGATTCACAAAATGACTTTTTATACAAGGTAAGTACCAAATGACTGATTAGAGTTGTCTCAATCCTAAATGTTTGTTATAAATCACCAACTCCTAATAAAGTGCGAGCCAGCAGTGTTTCACCTTCAATTTGGAAATCAACAGTCCTTGTGTTCCCAGAAAATGAATTGTCAACTAGTCTTTGCACGTTAATTCCTCATATAGCTTTTTAATTAAAGTGTCTGTCTTATTTCCAAAGTAACATGTGCCAAAAATGTCTTGTCTGTATTTAAATTCCTTGTCTTGTAATGAGGCGGAAATGCGATGCGCCTTATTTCAAAGGATTACTGAAGTTTAAATATGTAAGAACTTACTTGTTCTCTGCGCGCGCTTCAAAAAGACCTTACTTTGTTTTTTCTATTTCAGGGCTTGAACTTCCTTTGAAGCTGGTCCGGAAAAACCCCGAGCAGAGGTTTCCTCAAAGACGGGGAAGGATTCAGAAGTAGGACCGGAAAGCCGACTGGAGCATCAGCGTTGTCATGGATACCACTCTGCAACTCCACGAAGCCTCGTCAAAGAATGCTGGATCCAGGTGAGGAAGGTTGATTAAACGAGCGTAAGCGCTTGTTGCCACTCGATCGGGACTTAAATAGCTACTGGGAGGGTGGGGTCTCTTGATAATTTAGTAGAAAACGTGCTGAAAATGTGCTGCAACTGCCTTTGGAAAAACGTGCATGCTCACAACTGAATTCTGGTGCACCTGCTGAATCTGTCTTTGAAACAACGTGTTCTAATAATGCAAGGAACTCCAGCATTAGCAATTCTTACAAATAAGCATTGGCAAAGGTATATGTCTGACCCTAAAAACCAACAAACATTGGCAAATACAAAAAGAAACAAACAAGCATTGACAGGGCACAAAAGATATTTCTATTAAACCAAGAAAAGAAATTACATGAAACTAGATATTTCCTGATTCTAAATGAGGTTGAGCGTGGTTCCCTAACAGTAACAGAGTCAAGAATGCATGGCACATGGTACAACGGCATTGGAGAACCACACGTGAATCCATGAAGGTGGGAGGGTGGACACAGTACCTCTACATCCCATTCACATGCAGGATGCCAGCACATCAAGTAATGTGTAGTGTGCCCACATCTACTGTCCGCTGTTAGCTAGAGCAACACATAGATTAGATAGCAACACATGGTTGTTGGTGGAATCACTGTGTCCAACACTGCGCAGCCCCCATGTCCTAGCCCTGTGAATGGCTCACTGTGTCATGGAGCTCACATACAGTGACATCAACTCTCATACACACACCCTTGTCACAAGGCTTGTCGTGTGCAATCTACAGGGCTGAGATGGCTCTTTGATGAAGATGTGTGAACAAAAGACACATGGAACACACTGTACATGCAGTGATGTGTACTTGTGGGAATTGGGCGGCGACTGTGCAGGCCAGGTGGGCTGACACTGAGAGGGACATTTGGGACCCACACAGCCATTCACACAATCAATCACTGGCCTGACTCCTGCATTACCAATTTGCTGATTCACTGTATGGCTGACAGGACAATACATGTCCCTCAAATCTGGATGGGCATGCAGGGAAACGTGTGGAAGAGGCTACACAACCCTTCCCCCTGGAGAAAACATGCTAGGCAGTGCATGCCAGAGCCCCACACTCACTGAAACATACTGCAGCACCTCCACCTCACGTGTGCCCCCCCTGCACTCTCACTCACACTGTTGGAGACTTACCACGACATTAGGGGCACCATAGAGCCTTGGGTACTGTGCAAGCACCCCGTCCACCAGGACCTCCAGCTCCTCGCTGGTGTAGGGACTGGCCCAGATCTTCTGTGTCCTCGACATCACTGTGGACAGGTGGCAGCAGTAGCAGGTGGATTCAGGGGTGGCAGGCAGCAGTCCCTGGAGACAGCAGCAGGTGGAGGGTGGCTGGCAGCAGTCCCTGGATACAGCAGCAGCAGCAGGTGGAGGGTGGCAGGCAGCAGTCCCTGGAGACAGCAGCAGCAGCAGGTGGAGGGTGGCAGGCAGCAGTCCCTGGAGACAGCAGCAGCAGCAGGTGGAGGGTGGCAGGCAGCAGTCCCTGGAGACAGCAGCAGCAGCAGGTGGAGGGTGGCAGGCAGCAGTCCCTGGAGACAGCAGCAGGTGGAGGGTGGCAGGCGGCAGTCCCTAGAGACAGCAGCAGCAGCAGGTGGAGGGTGGCAGGCAGCAGTCCCTGGTAGCAGTGGAAATGTGGGGCACCCTCCCACACATATATAGGCCCCTGGGGCTGTGTCAGTGGTCCCACGCCGCTGCAATTGGTGTACCAGGTCTGCTATGTTTAAAATCATCCAATGTCCGCCTCCGCGGTGGCGGTGCATGCCTACCACGATTTTCAAACCCATATGAAGCAACCGCTACTGTGCGTCCCATTGGCTGTAAGGGCATGGACCATGCCGGTGACACACCGCATGGGCCAGGCGGGCGCTACCGCAGTGGTGCATCTTTTGAATGCTTCCAATGACCGGCTACGCGGTTGCGGAACTCGCCTACCGCTATCTTCAAAATTGCATCAGGCTACCGCGAGGGTGCTTCCCATTGGCTGCCAGGGCATGGTCCATGGCGGTGACAGTCTGCAGGGTCCAGGCGGTAGGCACCGCCAGATGGGTGCCATACAGTGCTGTAGTGTAGTTCCTATTTCCTAATAGGCTCTGCGCATTGGAATAATATAACCTATAGGTTTGACATAGGACTAAGGTCGGTATGTCCCTATCGATTATATTAAACTTAATTACCTGTGCCAGCTAGCTCAGAGGCCACTAGAAACTTCTTGAAGACAAGAAGGGAATAGCTTCTGGCAACCACATAACATAAAACCCTGATCCCTCAGGATCGTGGAAACAATATACTACTTTTCATTCAGTCACTCATCTCAGAGAAGTACATAGAAGAAACAGTCGGGTGTGTTTACAATAAAATTTATTGCCCAGTTGTCGTTCTAGTACTGGTTATATGTGCTGCGACAACTGTTGGACAGTAGCAGAGAAATATGGCCAGCAGTGCAGTTAAATAAAAATGCATGGTACAGTTTTACCATTGTGCAATAGTAATGAACACATACATGAAATGCAGAATGCATTTAAGATAAAGCCTATACCCCTATGATGCCTAACTAGATGTACCTAAGTGTACCTAGCATGTGTGTAGGTCTTAGAGAGCCAAGACTCCCCCTAGGATTTAGTCTAACCCCATTACCTCAGTGGGACTCCATCCTGGTCTCGAGCTGGACACCCCAGGATGGGTGGATGTACCTCTGCCAGCTGGAGCTGTGGCATGATGCAGGTTGCAGCGTCTCACATCAGAGTGTCGGCATGGAACGTCTCGGTCCCCTCTGCTTTGCTTGGGCAAAGGGAGGTATATTTATACCTGATAGGTGCCTTGGAATGTTAGTATTGACGTACAGTCGGTCAGAGGAAGACGTCAGAATGAACCCTTAGGAAATAGTGGTTCATGCATATTTAATGAGTTCTTGGAGAAATCAATAATCCTGTGCTAGGGAAAATCCCAAGAGCTTAAGGGTCTGTTTCTAAGAACTCGTTGTGACATAGGTTAGTCACTGTTGGACATGGATATGACGTATTTAGGATGGACCGTCTTCTGCACCCAGAGCACACGTCAGATAAGGGACAGCCTCTGTTGCTCGTTATTTGTGAAGGGAGGGCCAATGTAGGTGAAAGGTCCTGCCTGTCTCTGTGGCACGAAGGATTTGTGCCTCTGAAACGGCGCACCTATTTTAGGGCCTCAATCCAGCACATAACACCCACTCCAATCTATGGACAACCATGAATAACCCATTAAAAGCAAACTACGTGACTAAAATAGGCATTTGCACATAATTGGCAGGTAGTTTGCATGAGAGTGGTTTATGAGCTGAAAAAAATAGCAGCTGTTAAAATATGTAAAATTACTATAAACTCTGTGGAGACAGGAAAAATCTATAGTGTCATTAAAAAATACTCTCTTAGAGTCAGTAGTTACTTATAAAAGGTCCTGTTTATAAAATTGAAAACTCTTACAAGCTGTTCAGAAGTCCATGCTTTCTTTAGAGTAAAAAAAGAAAATTCAATTTGGAGGGAAAGCTCCAAGCACTCGGTCAAAGTTGAAACAATAAGAGAAAAAATGTGTTTCAGGAAGTTTTAGCAAAATCGAGATAACAAGTGGCTGAGAGACACAACATTTCTGTTGCTAGTTACTGCAGGGGACGGACCTTTGTAATACCTCGCAGAATCGTTGTGGGAGCACAGAATGAGCAGTGCTGCCAGTTGCTGGTTCTGAGGCAGCCGGTGCTGTAATCGATACCTTGGTGCTAGCTGAAGGAAGCAAAAAGGCACCCTCCGGATTTGCAAAGAATGCTTTGGTTTGATGGGAATACGCTTGGGACACAGCCAAGCATGGGACTTCAGCAGTTCCAGCCTGGTGGTAAATGCCGCTGGCGTTTCCTTTGGAAGTGTCAGACAGATGATGACCACGCATTCTTCACTGCAAAAAACAGGCATCAGAGAACAGGTATGTTGCAGTTGCAGTCTTTTCAGACTGGTCTTTTAAATATTAGAAACAATGAGAAGCATAGTTCCTGTTTGCAAGGTATTCCCAAGGTGCATCACACTGCTTATGTGTGAAAGATAAAATTTATCAAAAAGGAAAGAGGGGCAGTCTGTATTTAAGAGTGCTGTTTTGCAAAAAGAAAAAATATTTTTTTAGCTGATGTGAATTGAAAAATAAAAGTGCTGCACAAGCATGGTTTTCAGATTGCTCAAAGCATTTGAACTTTATAAAGGAAACTTCTGGTTCACTACTTTCAGTGTTGGGGCTTCTAGCCAAAAAGGGCACAACTTCCCTACACTTGTAGGATTTCACTACCTCTGGATGTTATCTGTACATAATGTAGGTCTGGCTTATATATACTGAGTCCCTTGGTGATGTTCAGGAATCATTTTTGTGACAGGTATTTGTGTCAAAGGGCCAAACCATCCATACTTTCCTAACTGGGTCTGTCCTGTTGTTATGTAAATGGCATCTAATGTTGCACCTGCTGATGTATGTCAACTATTCCACCCCCGTGCGATGGTGTTTGGCAACGTTCCTACTGGTGTTTAAACAACCACATTTCTAGATGCATTACAATTGTGTAGGAGTTGATAACCTTAATGAAGGTAACAGGCATAAAGTGTCACAATAAGAATAAATCTCTAACATTTCATGATCTGAAAATGTAGCAATTATTTCTAAAACAGACAGCATATTATTCACTGTATCAGTAACCCAATTTTCAGAAAAATGTACTGCAGGTAATGACATCACTGAATGAATGATAAAATGAATGAAAATGAATGAAAGTTCAAAATACATTAATCAGAATTAAAAACCGGATGATTAAATACATAATTTAGAATACAAAGGCATGTTCAGGCCGAATACATTTATAAGTCTCTTTTGCATTTGAATTTAAAATGGATGTGGCTTCAGTTTTATGTTGAGTCTGTTTTGTAGAAAAGTGTCCACTAAGAGTCATACTAAAAGCTAGCTCTAAGCAAAGCTAGAACAGAAAAAGATGAACCCAGAAATACTCCATAGTTCTACCCATGGTAAAGCCAGGTCTGTATCTTTTTGGAAAAAGAAAAGGTTCAAAAGTTTGTACTTGCATGTTCATTGTTTGTTTTTGGCTGGCTTCGCTTCATGTTCAAGTGGAGCCATGGAAAACGTATCACAGTTAATGAAATAGCCAGTAGCTGTAAGATCAATTGTTGAAATTGCATCGTGTTTAGTTGAAATTATTTCTGCTGTTTTTGTTGAAAAACATTTGAAATGTTGAAATTACTAGTTGATGTCTTTGCTGAAAAACTTTCAGATGTTGAAGTTAATATTTTATGTTTTTGTTGAAAAACATTGATGCATTTATTAGTTGATGCTTTTGTTGAAAAACGTTGAAGCATTTATTATTTGATGTTTTTGTTGAAGAAACGTTGGTGTACACATTTGTTTTTGGCCAAATTGCAACTTGAGTGTTGTCTTGACTTTTATTTTGAATTTGAAAGGTTGGTTCAAGGAGAACTAGTTCCATTGCATTGTTGCATAGTCCCCCACTCCATGGATTTGATTTCTCAAACGTGATGAGCTTTTCAGTTTGAAGTTCTTGAATAGTAGTGAGAGGGACGTCTACTACTGTGGAGTTCACGAGGCCTACTGTTCAGTATTGGCCACATAGTGTTGTTTGATTCTTTCATTTGAAATGAACCGGTTTTCCTTTTTCACGGCAAGATGCGGCAAAAGTACAGTTCTTGTTCCTTTCACTTCAAGGAATGGCACAGGTTTTCCTGTATGAGGGGCCAAATTCCTTTGTGGCCGCGAACTTTATCTCTCTCTCTGCCCAGATCCCCGACTTTTGGTATTCAGACAGGTCTTGCCGTGATTACCAAGACTTCCCAGTGGCGGCCTGTTTCACTTTGACAGAATCTGTGTTTGTTTCTTTGTTTCCTTTAGTTCCTGTAAAACAGCCAAACGATCATAGATACAGAATGGTTTTCATCCGCCACTGTGCCTTCACATTTATGATCAGGTTCCCACATTCGTAAATGGGGTCATACCCCCTAGAGAGCTTCTTGGCTGGGTGTGTATTGCCCCCTGAATCCATATAAGTGTTTGACCTCACTAGCGCCCCGCCTAATACCCTAGCTATTAAGGATTGCTCTATGCCCCAGTCCTTCCTCTCCTCTACCTAAATTCCCTCAGGATGGCGTTGGAGAGGAGTACCGCAATATTACGTCTATCCCTTCCATGGCCTCTTTGTCAGCCCGAGAGCTAAGCGTGGAGCCACAGTCAGGGTGTAACGTTGATTGCGTATCTCCTGTTATGGACTCGCAAATCTTTCTATAACAGTTTTGAGCGTCAGCCGAGCCCTAAGGCCATACCTATAGGAAACTTGAGCACGGATCCACTGCCACCAAGATATATTTTTAAGCCACCTCAAAATTTGAGGGGCCACAGTGGTCCTGTTACATGACACGATCAAGTGGACAGTCTGATGCTGTCTAGCAATGGGACCTGCGCGGGTCTTGTGATGGTGTAGCCTTGCATTTGTTTGCAGATTTTGCAGTTCAAGACAAAGCCATTAGTCTGACTTCTGAACCCTGGCCACCAATAGCATTGTTGCAATGAAGAAATAGTAGCTATTACCCCTGAATGTGCGGAGCCCAAGCCCTTGTGTGCTTTAAATGATTAATTCCTGCCTACTATCCATATTTGGAAATACTCTATCCGCCACTCCAGGAATCTGAGCATATGGAATGTTGTTTGCACCTAACTTGTAGGAGTATATAAGTGGAAATTTCTTAGGCACTGCTGTGCTGCCTTTGCGTGAAGCAATTACAGCCACCATATTCTAACCGTCTATTCTCGTTGTTGAACGAGTGTGCGCAGCTACGGAAGCTGTGTGAACAGCCCCCTGTGTGGCTTCTACAGCCAATGAATTCCCTGCAACGTGCACGCCTTCACGTTGATGACTCAGTGTGTTAATCTCGTGAGTTTTTGTTTGGTAGGTCGTATTTTTCAAGTCCACTACCTGTTCCCATAATTTTTGTGTTTAATTATGCCACCTTTTTCATCTTTAAACCCATTTTGTTCCCAATGGTGTAAATATTTATTACATGATTGCACACAGTGAAAGGAATCACACACTATAAGTGTGGGGAATTCGCGATCCGTGTTTACAAGTGCAAGTATCAGGGCTTTTAAAGCTGCCAACCGAGCCGTGCTATTACCTAGAGGTAGTTTTTTGGTGCAATGAGGACGGAACTTGCCATCCAGCATCTGATCTTCAACAAAGGCGGCCGGTGGGGCAGACCCATCAGTGTAAATTTAAAAAAAATCATACTGGTCTAGAGGCAAGATTTCATTTGGTAGATGATGTTCTTTCTCATATTGCAGGAATGCCTGTGTTTTTAAACTTGGATCAAATCTGGATTCAAAGTATGATGCAGCAAAAGAATTAGCCCTTTGTATCCATTCTGGATGTAAGGCTTTGGCATTAGGAATGCTAGCCCCAGTACCGGGGTGACGACAATAATGCATCATCCCATGAGCCAGTGCTCTTTCTTTTGCTACAGCAGTCTGAATGGTTGTCAGAATTTTTTTCCTGTTGAATTAAAACTCATTTCTGTGTTTGTGTACAGATGAGATTTGTATGCGATTGGTACAGTTTCACCTTCATTAAAGGTTTAATAAGTGTACCCGCATTGACCCAAAATGATACTGAGTACCAAGTGGTGCAAGTTTACACATGTGTGTATGTGTTTGGAAGCAATAATATCTTCCTGGAGTGAACAAAGAATATTGGTTTGTTCTTGTGTCCAGTGTTTGACTGAAAAGTCAGGTTTGAAAAAGGTCGTAGAAAGGTTTTACGCTCTCTGCGAAATCCAAAATGTATGTTCTGCCAAAATCTAGGAATCCCAGTACTGATTGGAAGTTGTTTTAATGTCTTTGAAGGCTGGAGCAGCGCACACTTTTCTAAAAAGTTAGCTGCCAGGCTTTTCCCTTCACTTGAAATCTAGTATCCCAAAAATAGGACACAGAGGTGGGCAATTTTTGATATCTCAAAATTAAATTTGTAGCCCTCAGAGGTGAATCCCATAATAATGGTGCTCACCCTGGTCAAGTGTTTCCCCAATAGGTCGTCCGTTAGATAAATATCATCCAAATAGGACAACGCTTCTTCATCAAAGTGCTTTAGCCATTCAGTAACTCTTTCAGAAAATACCCCTGAGCTGTTCTTATACCCACGGGGGAGATGACAAAAAATTGTCGCTGGGACTCTAATATACTAAATGCTGTTAGGTACCTGTTTTCAGGTGCTATAGTTTGACAGAAAAATCCATTTGAGACAACAAGTGTCGTTTTGTATTTTTTCCCGCATAAAGTTATTCATTAATGCGGCACTATCTGCATGTTGGACAGCATAGGTCTTTGTGCAAGTGTTCAAGTGTCTGTAAATGAAAACTAGACGAAATGTATTATCATGTTTTGATAAGTGAAACAAGGGATTGTTCTTTTGTGAAGTGCATTTTTCAATGATCTCCTGGTATTCAAGTTGATCTAAGATCTCCCTGACCTGTGTTTTTAGCTTCTTGCTTAATACGATATTGTCTTTGAGCATGTGGTGAAACTATTAATGGGATCACGTGGTGGGTTGAGGCATCATCCCATCCAGCGTGATTTTTATACAATGCTGGAGCTTGGGCTACAGCCCACTCCCGTGCATATGTATGTTTAAGGTGAACTGGCACATGGTTGGAAAATGCAGGAAAAATATACTTTCTCCCTTTGGGCGCTCCCTGACGAATGCTGGCGGCTAATCTTGTTCTGCTAACAGTATGTCAAAACCAGACGATAGGCTCTTCGCAAAGAGACCTTTTGCTTTCCTGTGTTTGTCCTCCTCCATGCGGAGTGTTATTTCATATAACTTGTGTGGGACGTTCACCCTTTTGTCTGGTGTTTCCACCGTGATGTAATCATTCAATTTTGCTGTCCAGAAATTCCTTCAGGTTCTGGCGAGCTATTGTTACTTCTGCCGCGCTGTCTAGCATTGTCTGAGCCCATTCCCCATTCAGAAGTTGAGTCCTTAGGATTCTGTGCATGTCTAACTTTGAGACCTGCAACTTTCTTCTTTTTAAATTGAGGTTTGGATTGTGGCTTGTCTTCTGTTTTAGAAGAATCCTGAGCGTGCTTGTCCCTGGACTGCTTGCGCTCTTCTTTGTGTGCTGACTTTCCTTCTCTCCCTGTGTTGTTTGTCGAGAGGAATGTGTATCAGTATCCTGATACCTGTCAGGTTTCCTAATATTATCCCTATTCCTAAGGTTATACCTCTTTGCAGAGGGCTCCTGTTGAGGAGACCTACCTCGGGACTGAGAATCTTTTCTGAAAATTTTTGTTTTTTATTATTATTCCACTTCTTTTTAGAAGAAGTAGGTGTCTGCTTAGAATTGTCCTTCTCAGGACTGTCCATTAGCTGTGGTTTTAAAAGCTTTCCCACCCAAACTGTCCCTTCCCAGTTCTGCAGATGCAGTTTCAATTATTTTGGGAAGTTCTTGTGGTTGGTCTATAAGACTGACCTCTCTTAGGTGTTGGGGGATCGCCACTGAAGCTGCTTCCCCTTTAATGTTAGCTAGTATTATTGTTGATACCTGGTCGTAATTACCTAGTAACTTCATACCTAAGGTCAGATCTGGTTCAGCTCCATACTTGCTCTGTATCTGTCGTAAGACATCTGGAATTACCGCTAAGGAAGGAATACCATGAGTCCTGGTATATATGGCAGCAAAGACTGTAGCCCAAGTAGTGCAGTCCTCTAACTGTGGTGTGATCCCCATGGGCAAGCAGAGTGTTAGCATTATATGCTTTCAAATGGTGTGGTATTTGGAAATACTACTTCTAACTGGATAATTTTCTGAGCTACCCAGAAAGGAATCTGTTCACATTTTGTGGGTAGTTTACCCATTACTGTGTGTAATGTTTGTGGAGTGATTTTAGTAGCGGTGCTCTGTGTTGGAGCTGTGTTATTTGTAGCTACTCTGGGCTGGACACCAAGTGTCCTCATGACGAGTTGCGTCATGGCTCTGTAAGAGTTTTACCAACTCTTTGTGTTGTAAGAGCAGTGCATCTTGTGGCATTATGTCAATGTCAGGATGTGGTGTGTAGCCAGCTAATATTGGCCTGAACCTGGTTTTATTTATTTGTTGTAGGGCGCCATTAAACCAGAAATTGTGGTTCTGGTCAGTGTGCGGAATCTTAATCTCCTCGAATGGAGTGTAGACCGCTGGGACTTTTTCTTGTATGTAAGAATGAAAAGTCTGAGTTGTTGCATTTACTGCTGGGAATGTAACCCAAGAATAGAACACATCTGTTTGATAATTTTCGTGTGCCTCTATTAATATCACTGTACCCTCTCGGTCTGTTAAACCATGTCTGAGGGGTTTTTGTGTGAGTGTATGCCTGATTTTGGGTGCAAAATGTATTGCATTTGCTTCCTCTTTGTCGTTTGAGACCTGTGTCCCAGTGACAGGAGCAGCTGCCTCGACAGACATTGTGTTGTGAAAACAAAATGTCCTAAAGGGTTTTAAGATAAAGTTGTAAAAGGCACAATTGTTCGGGAACTTTTTCCTTCAAGCTTGATTAACCTACAGCCAATACATAGGAAGATTGCCTAGTCAGCTGTGGCGGAATTTTGTGCCTACCCACTCCAGACGTCTCTGGCGTTTTGTGAGTAGGGGTCTCTGAGAATAAGCATGACTGAACTACTCAGATTCTACTGTTAAATAAGTGCCAAATTCACGTTTGGGCGTCATGTAGTGTAGTTCCTATTTCCCTAATAGGCTCTGCGCAATGGAATAATATAATCTATAGGTTTGACATAGGACTAAGGTCGGTATGTCCCTATCGATTATATTAAACTTAATTACCTGTGCCAGCTAGCTCAGAGGCCACTAGAAACTTCTTAAAGACAAAAGGGAATAGCTTCTGGCAACCACATAACATAAAACCCTGATCCCTCAGGATCGTGGAAACAATATACTACTTTTCATTCAGTCACTCATCTCAGAGAAGTACATAGAAGAAACAGTCGGGTGTGTTTACAATAAAATTTATTGCCCAGTTGTTGTTCTAGTACTGGTTATATGTGCTGCGACAACTGTTGGACAGTAGCAGAGAAATATGGCCAGCAGTGCAGTTAAATAAAAATGCATGGTACAGTTTTACCATTGTGCAATAGTAATGAACACATACATGAAATGTAGAATGCATTTAAGATAAAGCCTATACCCCTATGATGCCTAACTAGATGTACCTAAGTGTACCTAGCATGTGTGTAGGTCTTAGAGAGCCAAGAATCCCCCTAGGATTTATTCTAACCCCATTACCTCAGTGGGACTTCATCCTGGTCTCGAGCTGGACACCCCAGGATGGGTGGATGGACCTCTGCCAGCTGGAGCTGTGGCATGATGCAGGTTGCAGCGTCTCACGTCAGAGTGTCGGCATGGAAAGTCTCGGTCCCCTCTGCTTTGCTTGGGCAAAGGGAGGTATATTTATACCTGATAGGTGCCTTGGAATGTTAGTATTGACGTACAGTCGGTCAGAGGAAGACGTCAGGAATGAACCCTTAGGAAATAGTGGTTCATGCATATTTAATGAGTTCTTGGAGAAATCAATAATCCTGTGCTAGGGAAAATCCCAAGAGCTTAAGGGTCTGTTTCTAAGAACTCGTTGTGACATAGGTTAGTCACTGTTGGACATGGATATGACGTATTTAGGATGGACCGTCTTCTGCACCCAGAGCACACGTCAGATAAGGGACTGCCTCTGTTGCTCGTTATTTGTGAAGGGAGGGCCAATGTAGGTGAAAGGTCCTGCCTGTCTCTGTGGCACGAAGGATTTGTGCCTCTGAAATGGCGCAACTATGTTAGGGCCTCAATCCAGCACATATCAGTGCCTGTAGTGACCGTGAGCTGGCTAGCGGTGCATGCCAACCGCCATATACACATGTAGATATGGCTGAGACTACCGCGATCGTGTCTGGGGTATTGGCGGGGACAGTCTGCAGGGGCCAGGCGGTAGGCACCACCAGATGGGTGCCATACAGTGCCTGTAGTGACCGTGAGCTGGCTAGCGGTGCATGCCAACCGCCATATACACATGTAGATATGGCTGAGACTACGGCGATCGTGTCTGGGGTATTGGCGGGGACAATCTGCAGGGTCCAGGCGGTAGGCACCGCCAGATGGGTGCCATACAGTGCCTGTAGTGACCGTGAGCTGGCTAGCGGTGCACGCCAACCGCCATATACACATGTAGATATGGCTGAGACTACCGCGATCGTGTCTGGGGTATTGGCGGGGACAGCCTGCAGGGGCCAGGTGGTAGGCACCGCCAGATGGGTGCCATACAGTGCCTGTAGTGACCGTCCGTAGACTTGCGGAGCAGGTTTGCTGCACATATGGAGTCATCCATCTTTATCCATAGCCCAACATGAACAGTGCCCAGTGTCTCCAACATTGAAGGACCCTCATGAGGCCAACATAACGAATGGGACATTTAACTCCATGTCACCTACACATGCCATATATGTGTATGTGATAAATTGCATTGACACATACAAACGCACATGTCACATGTGATGTGTAAGGGCATGTAGACTGTACAGTTTTTGTGTTGCATAGCATATGTAGCTAATGGTCAATGCATGTAGGTGCAATGTAACGCACAATGCTGTCTCATTGTGTGAACTAGGGACATCATTGACTGTCACATTGTCTACTGCACATGCACACACGTGTTCACCATGCTCAGGCTGTGGTCAGTGTGTACTTGATGTGTGCCATGTGCAACCTGTGTTGGGAGGTGTATCATGGATAGCAGCACAGTGTGCTAGGGTAGTATTGTAGTTTGACACATATGCTGGGGGTAATACTCACAGGTGTGCGCACACATGTGGTGCCATATCCCACTGTGCATGCCAATGAGCAGGAGGTGTGCACAGATCATTGCTGCGGGTAAGGGGACAAGTGTACGAGTAGTGTGCCTGATGTGTACCGACTTGTGCAGTGCTCTGTTGGTTGATGGTGCAGGCTGTAACATTTGGCAATGTGTCTGTAGAAATGTGGAATGTCCTGTACATCTCATGGTGTGTTTCATTGACATATGTGCACTTTCATCTGACCAAGGAGGAGGCCCAATATCCATCGTCCATTCACAGTGCTGGCTGACATGGAGAATGAAGAGATCATCCACAAATTCAGGCTGGATAGAGTTTCCCTACAAAACCTATGTGCCATGTTGTAGCCCCACCTGCAGCCACGTCGCACATATCCTACAGCTTTCACTGCGACTTCAAAGGTGATGGCGTGCCTGCATTTCTTTGCGACAGGCTCATTCCAGCACACGGTAGCAAGCACAGGTGGGATGTCACAACCGATGTTCAGCATGGTGTTGAGGGATGTACTGTCAGCTATGATGAACTACAAGGACAGATACATTCAATTCCCAAGGGGGCCAGAGTTGGTGGCTGTGAAGGGAGATTTTTATGCCCTTGGACTCATCCCCCTTGTTGTTGGTGCCATTGATTGCACACATGTTGGGCTTGTGCCACCACAGGCACGTGAGCAAGTGTACAGAAATCGGAAGCATTACCACTCAGTAAATGTTCAAGTGGTGTGCCGGGCGGACATGATCATCTCCCACGTGTGTGCCAGGTATCCCGGGTCAGCCCATGATTCGCACATCATGTGCAGCAGCATCGTCCCGCAGCTGATGACCAATCTGCTCCCTGAGTGTGCATGGCTTGTGGGTGAGTATGCATAGTGGAGTAGCGTGGTGTGTGTGTGACATGCTGTCATGTGGCATTGTGGAACAGCAAGGTTAATCTGTGTTTCTCACACCCAGGTGACTCTGCATATCCTAACCGTCCGTGGTTGCTGAGCCCACTGCGGAATCCTGTGACAGCAGCTGATGTGCGATATAATGATGCCCATGGGAGGACACAGCGTGTAATAAAGCGTTCATTTGGTCTCCTAAAGTCACGATTTCGCTGCCTGGACCGTACCGGAGGTGCCCTGATGTACTCACCAAGGAAGGTGTGTCAGATAGTCGTGGCATTCTGCATGCTCCACAACCTGGCCATTCGCAAGGCAATACCCCTGATCCTGGATGATGATGAGCAGCCAAGGCCCCCGCCTGCAAACCAACCCGGGTCCAGTGACGAGGACAGTGGAGAGGAGGAAGGTGTCGACATGCGTCAACAGCTCATCAACCGCTACTTCACTTGAAGGTGAGTGACGATGTAGGAGGGACACATGGTCTGATGGTGTTGCAGTTGCTGTGAGGGTGTATGTGAGCATGGTGACTGTAGCCTTTTGTTCACTCCTTGCTGGTTGGCAATGTTTGTGGGATAGGGTAGTTTGACACAGATACAGGATGTCCCCATGGCGACTGTTGCTCTGTGTAATGTGTGAAGATTGGAGTACCTTGTTGACAAGTGTTGTGTGATGTGTGTGATGCCACACCAAAAAAATTGACTCTTGTTCTAATGTTTTTCCTAGGTCCCTTCAGCCTCTCCTTGCCTACCTACATTCCATTTCCCTGGGACATTTACATCACGGTGAAGGTTGCACATCCTGTATTAAAGACGGAGCAGACACAACAACATGTGTGTAAGGTGTATTTATTTACAATTGTGGCATGTGAGGGTCGAGAAAACGTACATGGGGGGAATTTGAAGAAATGAGTTGACGGTCATGGTAGATGAGATAATTGAGTAGTCACCACAGTGATGTGGAGACCCAGTCCAACAGACAGATGCCATTCACATGGCAGTGTGGGGAAGGATAGTCCAAAAGGTAAATGCAGTGTTGCAGTGGTCTGCCATCATGGCTGGCTCCGGGACTTTCCTTTGGCAGGTGGTTTGGCACGTGATGCCTCCTGGCCTTTCCTTGGACGGCCCCTTTTGCGCTTGACTGGAGGGGCCTGTGCTGCAGGGGCAGTGGTGTCTGAGGACTCACCCCCTCTGTGGACGCAGGGGAGGATGATGTACTGTCATCCTGCTGCCCATCAGGGGAGGCGGAGGTGTTGAATGTTGCGCTGGCCTGTCCCTCAGAACCGCCACTAGCTGCCCCAAGAGGTCCACAATTTGTCCCATGCGGGTGTCCATGGACCTCATCAGCAGGAGGAGCTCCCGAGAATCTTCCTCAGACCGGCCCATTCGTCCCTGGGCCTGTTCGTATGCCCCAAGGACTCTGTTGATGTGGGACAGGGCTTCCGTCCCAGGCTCAGTTCCCCTCTGCATGACCCTGCCCCTCCCACCTACACTGCTGCCACGGGCCTGTTGGCTCCCCACATTGCTCTGCTGCATCCTCTCCCTGGCCTCCTCTGTAGATGTCGTGGGGTGCTCATCACCTGGGGCAGGGAGGGTGTTGCGGGCAGCTGTGGTGGTGGTGGTGGTGGTAGTGGTTGCCACACAGGCCGTGACAACAGCTGTCTGGGGAAGGTCATGGGTTGCAGCAGATGTGTTTGTGGGGACAGTGGGTGCCTGGGCCTGGTTGCGGCCTGCCACAACAGATGTGCTGGCTTGGGGCTCCTCATCCAAGGAATCCAGGGAGTCTTCATCCAGTAGTCTCTGTTCCGGGGTGGGGGACTGGCTCTGCAGGTTGGTGGTGTCGTCCTCTGCAGTGAGTTCTTGGTCACCTGTGGGTCAGATGAGAAATGGTCATTGTGTTGCAACCAGCAAAGCTTCTGTTCGCACTGTTACATCAACTGTTTGTACATCCAGCAGTTGTTCACTGATCTAATTCGCAGTTACCGATATCCAGTGATGCTTTACAAGCTGTTGAGGTACATGCATTACTCGTCCATATTGGAGTTGGCAAGACATGACATGCACAATTTACATTTTTTACATTGACAGGTTCATGTTGGCATCTAGTGAGTGTTTAATCATATGTGATCCTGTTACGCATGTATGTCACTTGTTGTGCCCTTGCAGCCGTTTTCTTTCAACATTGGGGGAACATTGTAGTAGCATCCATACCTTTGGCATGTGGTGTACATATCTGTCTTTGCACTTCCAGCCATGCTTTCTTTACTTTCATTTGGTCCTTGCTGGTCTGGACCCCTGCCATTTTCAGATGGCATGCAGTGGTGTGCAGGGTTGTGCACTGAGTTTCATCTACATGTGGATCTGAATGTCACACTTTGGTTGCTGTCATGGTTTAATTTGCTTAGGTGTGTGCACACTATAGTGGCCAATGCTATCTGTGTGTGCAGTTGTACAATGTGAGGCCTGGTGTCCTATGCCACCATGCTTGTCGTGAGGCATATCTGGCTGCATGTAGTGGCTGGTGATATGTTCTGTTTGCTGTTTTGTGCTTGTATTTGTAAGACCTCTCTGTGTGTGTGTGAGGAAGGCTTCCATCTTGGTCCAGTGTGGGACAAGTCAGCATGATATGTCTACCTACCAGTGATTTGGAAGTGGACATTGCAATGACTGACACATGCATCTTAGTGCGAGGGTGTTATCAGTCTTGGGGGCTGGAGCTCATGTGGGCTTGTGTGAGTTGTTGTGCAAGCTTCCCACCCCCACACACCCGACCTGTGAGATGCAGTTATCTACCTGTTAGTTGAGTGGGTGGCATACAATGCCTGCCACATGATTCTGATTGGGGGTGGAGTGGCCCATACTACTTAGGGGTGGGACAGCATGCATAGTGGGATTTGTGGGACGATTTGCCAACACCACAACACCATCTCCGTGTGAAGATGGCTACCTACCGGTTGAGGTGAAGGTGAGCAATGACATGGCTATGTGACTTAAGAGTCATTCTTGGGAGGAACGTGCCTGTGGTGAGCAGAAGGTGTGTGTGGGTTTCAGTACCCACACTTTTCACATCACATTAGGGCATGGGGTGTAGCCCCACCCTCACTGTTGTCCCAAATATCTGGGTGTGGGGTTCACTCCCCCAACATTTGCAGGCAAAATAGGGCATGGGGTATAGGCTCCTATCATTGTGGTGACATACAGCAGGTTGTACATCTCACCCAGCAAACATTTCCACACTATCATGGTGTCATGGGATTTGTGAACCTGAGAACATGATCAAAGTACTGGTGATGCAGTTGTTCCGGGGCATCCATACACTTACATGTTGTCATCAACAGTGGTTTGTTTGTAAGATACAGTCATCCATGTGCAGACAATGTGTGCTTTTGGGGCCAGACTATACCAGCAATGTTCAGACAGACAGTGTGAGATGTGACCATTGTCAATGCATACACACATTGCTGGTCCCAAGCAGGCACATTTGTGCATTTTAGTCAAACAAGGTACTCTTGTTATGCAATTCAGTGCGGCACTGTGGCAGCTGGGTCTGTTGCAAGACAGTTGGGATGTGCATAGTTTAGCAGTGTGAGTCCCAGGTCCAGTTGAGTTTTTTGGTAATCTGCACTTCCACTGTTTCCATTGCAACACTGTGGTATGACATGGGTGATTAGCACTTTGACAACCAACCGGCCAGACACTGCTGCAGGGAAGCATGATAGGTGTTAGTGTTGCAGTGTGTGATGCCTGGCACAGTAGACACAATGTGGGAAATTTTTCCAGTGAGACTTTTGCATGCTGAGTACAATATGACTGTTTCGCATAATTTGTGTAGGTGACTGTGGACAAAGTGGTATGGTGTGATGTGCGGGGGAACAAACGTAACATGCCTATGAGTGGGACAAGTGCTCCATCATGCTGATCTGTTGAAGAAGTGGGCCTGTTGTGGGTTGTACTGCAGTGTCACCAATTCCACACACCACTCCCAGTTCAAATGGTTACCTACCAGTAAGTTTGAGGAGTCACATTCAAAATCTGCCACATGGTTGTGGGGAGTGCTCCATCTTGCGCATCTGTAGGAAAAGGGGGCTTGGTGGGAGTTGTAGTGCAGACTTCCAAAGCACACACACACACCTCCCTGTGAGGATGGCTACCTACCTGTTAGGTTAAGGTGAGCAATGCAATGGCTGCCACATGGGGGGGGGGTTCAGAGCTCCATCTTGCGCATCTGTAGGACAAGGGGGCCTGGTGGGAGTTGTAGTGCAGACTTCCAAACCACACACAACTCCCTGTGAGGCTGGCTACCTACCTGTTGGGTTAAGGTGAGTAATGCAATGGCTACCACATGGGGGGGGGTTCAGGTCTCCATCTTGCACATCTGTAGGACAAGGGGGCCTGGTGGGAGTTGTAGTGCAGACTTCCAAAGCACACACACACACCTCCCTGTGAGGATGGCTACCTACCTGTTAGGTTAAGGTGAGCAATGCAATGGCTGCCACATGGGGGGTTCAGGGCTCCATCTTGCGCATCTGTAGGACAAGGGGGCCTGGTGGGAGTTGTAGTGCAGACTTCCAAACCACACACACCTCCCTGTGAGGATGGCTACCTACCTGTTAGGTTAAGGTGAGCAATGCAATGGCTGCCACATGGGGGGTTCAGGGCTCCATCTTGCGCATCTGTAGGACAAGGGGGCCTGGTGGGAGTTGTAGTGCAGACTTCCAAAGCACACACACACACCTCCCTGTGAGGATGGCTACCTACCTGTTAGGTTAAGGTGAGCAATGCAATGGCTGCCACATGGGGGGTTCAGGTCTCCATCTTGCGCATCTGTAGGACAAGGGGGCCTGGTGGGAGTTGTAGTGCAGACTTCCAAAGCACACACACACACCTCCCTGTGAGGATGGCTACCTACCTGTTAGGTTAAGGTGAGCAATGCAATGGCTGCCACATGGGGGGGTTCAGGGCTCCATCTTGCGCATCTGTAGGACAAGGGGGCCTGGTGGGGGTTGTAGTGCAGACTTCCAAAGCACACACACACACCTCCCTGTGAGGATGGCTACCTACCTGTTAGGTTAAGGTTAGCAATGCAATGGCTGCCACCTGGGGGGGGGGTTCAGGGCTCCATCTTGCGCATCTGTAGGACAAGGGGGCCTGGTGGGAGTTGTAGTGCAGACTTCCAAAGCACACACACACACCTCCCTGTGAGGATGGCTACCTACCTGTTGGGTTAAGGTGAGCAATGCAGTGGCTGCCACATGGGGGGGGGGGGGGTTTTAGGGCTCCATCTTGCGCATCTGTAGGACAAGGGGGTCTGGTGGGAGTTGTAGTGCTGGCAGCATGTAAACATGTACCCATGGTGATGTTTGTAGCTACCTTTGAGGTGAACCTGAGGGACTGTTGGATTAATGTGCGAGAGATGTGTTGGTGACAGTGTGGTGCTCATGACTGCATTTGTACCTGGGAGGTATAGCTTAGTAGTGGTGCAAGACAGTACATGTCAGTGTGATGTTAGGCATTTGTTTGTACTTACCAGCCTCCACTTCCCCGGGTATTCCTGTGAGACTCTCTGGATGCAGTATGCCAAGCACCTTCTCCTCCCATTCGGTGAATGTCTTGAGTGGAACGGGAGGGCCACTGCCTGTCCTGTTAGCCAGCTCATGGTCTTGGCTCTCTTTTTCTTGACCACTGCCTTCAGATCGTGCCAGCGCCTCATAATTTCATTTCTATTGCGTGGCACGGTCCCTACTGCATTAACTTATCTACTATCCTTCTCCACATTAGCGTTCTTGTGGCTACTGGTGTCTGTTGTACCAGGTTACCAAACAATTGGGGTTCTACCCTGATTATCTCATCTACCAGGACCCTCAACTCACTGTCAGTGAATTTGGGCATTTTCTGTGGTGACATGGTGTGTGATGTGCCAAGGTGTTTGTGGTGCAAGTGTTGAGGTGGTGGTGGTGATGTGTATGGTGTGTGATGTGCAAAGGGGTTAGAGGTGCAGGTGTAGAAGTGGTGGTGGTGGTGGTGATGTGTGTGTGTTGTGCAGATTTGCCTCTCCTGTCAGCTGTGGTGTATGTCCCTTCAGTTCTGGAGTTTTGCAAAGTATTGTGGTCTGGTAGGGGGCTGGATTTATACTGGGCTATGTGGGTGTGTCAGGATGGGGTATTGGTTGCAAGTGTGGTGTGTGTGTCATCCTGGGATTTGTAGTTTTTGAGTTTACCATGGGGGTGTGTCTTTGGACTGTGTTAGGTGTTTTTGGGTGCATGACTTGTTTGCTTGATGCACTTTGTGGCCATGTTGTGTTTATTTTTTCTGACCGCCATTTTTTTCACGCAGCGTTGGCTATGCTACGGCGCTTCCGCGGGCTCTCTCATTCCTCACTATTGTCGACCGCGGCGGACGTAAACAGCGCTCTGCACCGCAGTCATGTCGGGGATATCATAATTTCCATGGTGGTGTCTCCGCTGTGGTTGCGTGGTTTGTGCTGTTTCCGCAGCGATTCCGAACGCCGCGGACGGGTTTCGGGCTTCTCTGCACGGGACGGGCAGTTTCTCGGGTCTCCTTTCCGCCGCGGTTGGATTTTTACCGCAGAGGATCCTAATCTAGCCGTCGGTTTTCCTGCGGTAGCGGCGGGCGGTGAGTTTCCGCTACCATGGCGGTCGGGTAGCTTTTCCGTCCGCCATCGTAATGGGCCCCTTTGTTTCAAGCGTCCTTTGGTTGAGGGTGCTTTCTACTTTGAAAACTTTAGTCAAATCTTTCATACAATATTCAGATCCGAGAAGAAAGCATGCCTAAATATCGTAAGAGCTACAAGTCCACACAAAGGGTACCCAGTCCCCATACAAATACTGGTAGCATACTATAACATCCTATTTAAATAATCTTCTTTGTGATCAAAGCCCAGAAGTGCTCTCTTTTTTCGCTTAATAGTTCTGTACACTCTGCGTACACTGGGCCTGTGCGGGCACAGTGAGCTGGCATTACCTGGGTGTTTACTGAATCTACTAAGAAAACGCCTCCTATACACTATTGTGCTACACTCTCAACCAGAATTGAGTTATACTCATGGCTAGTGCAATTATGTGATTCTGCTGCTCCAACATTTTACACATTACAAATGGATTTCCTACATTTGGCAACTAATCCATCATCTGCATATGCAGATTTTTACCAAAAAATGTGCCCATCTCGGATGGATATAAAGGGCCTCATTTACAAGAAAGGTCCGCAGCGCGGGACCGCAAAACCTTTGGCTGTGCCACGCTGCGGCACTTTCAAAGGAAAGGGATGCGTCACATCTACAAGACAAGGAGATGATGGATCCCTTTGCGCTCCCCTTCACTGGTGCACAATTTGCTGCCATGCGCCAACGCATGCACCCTTGCACCATGGTGCAAGGATGCCTGTGTCACAGGTATGATTGTTTTTGTGCAGGAAGGTGCCACTTCCTGCACATAAACAAGCTGAAATTGCGTTTTTCAACTTCTATGTGTGCTGCATTAGCACAAACAGAACTTGGAAAACGTAATTTTCTTAATGATTGTTTAAATGCAGGAAGGGATACCTTCCTGCACATAAACAATCACCAGAGTTGATTTCCTCGTTCTGTGTGTGCTGCAGAATGCAGCACGCATAGAAAGAGGAAAACAACGAGGAGAAATGAATACATTTCTCCTCGTTGCGCCTCCTTATGCCTCCCCTGGGAAGACGTAGCATTCAGACACATTTCCAGGTTCACGAATTCTCGTAAAACTGGAAAAGTGTCAGGTTCCATGGGTGTTGTGTGGGAACACCCACAGCAGCACCCATGGAACACCCCTGTCACACAAAGTGCTGCATGTAAAGGGGCTGTATTTACAAGGACAGGAAAAGCCACGCAGGGTGGCTTTTCCTGTCCTTGTAAATATGGGGCAGCAAAATGGGCCGCCGGTGCGTCATAAAAAGTGACGCACTGGCGGCGCAAGGGGCTTGTAAATAAGCACTAAAGTTACTAAAAACGCTACTGCGTGTTTGCGAAGGCACTTTGCAAGGGTTAAGTGGCCACCTTTCAGTTGCTGATTGCTTAATTTATGAGTTAAACGGATACTAAAGAGATGAAGACTTACATTAGCAAAACCAGTAGCTCTCGCATGTGCGAGAGGTATTGGCTTTGCCAATGCTTGTTTAGCAGTGTCAACACGCTAGGTCTGCAGAATCTTCATAGAGGCCGCTGTCTACAAAGGCGAAGGGTTCAGGTATACCCATGTCAATAATACTTCTGTTTTTTTCTACCGCAACGGGGTGGTAGGCTGAGTGGCCTCTGCAGGAATTCAAACCCTTGACTTTCAAGTTACACTCGCGGATATATACCTTTCTAGTTTTTAACTTTTTTTCAGAGCGGGGGGACTGCTTTTCGGGTGAATTATTTGGCTTTGGGCACACTGAAAACCAAATCTTCTCTAGGCGCTTGTTAGGAGTTGAGTGTGTTTCAGTGTTGTTTATTAGTAATGCTAGCACTGTCTTGTGGCTCAGTAGAAGTTCCCAGGCAGAAGGCGACTCTTTCTGAAAGCACCATCATAAGAGCTGCCATTACTGACTCCAATATAACACCTGTCTCGTTAGAGAGGCCAATGGTTGAATGAGCACGAGGTGGGTCTGATTTTCACCCGAGAGCCAGTGCTACCAGGCAGGAGGCAATGGGTACGGGGGAAGTTCCACACTGTTGAAACCTGGAATTGGCCATTCACCTTATGCACTTCAGTTGGACATCGGATCATATTTCTATTACTGCCCTTATGCAGTTGAGACAATAAAAAAGACAAATTTTTTGTTTTACGAGTTTCACAACTCCAAACTCACCAACAGTGCCATACCATTTGTGGAATGGTTTAAGCTCTGCGCTGGGGTTTATAAACTGGGGCATATTTATGAAAAAGTGACGCAGTGCGTCGTAGCCTTCCTGGCTTAACGCCGCACACATACAGCATAGAGCATACAGAATATAGAAAGGGGCGTGAGGTAAGCCCCTTCAGCTATTGGCTTGTTAGCGATGCTGGCTTTCAGGTTTGGCCGTCAGGTTTGGTATCAGCCCACTGCATTTTGTGGACGTTCACTTTGTTTTTCTACATTTATAACTTGTAGAAGTGATGACCTGAAAACGTAGGGACAGATTTATATCTTGGCAGTAAGGATAGTCTGTTGTAATGGCGTAGGAGTATTCGTACCGCCAAGATAATGGTCTACCAGCCCGATTTATATGCGGGTGGACCATTGGTGTAACCATGGCAGAGACCACTCAGAGTAAGGGCCGTCTGAGGTTGACCTCTCGGGCCGCCCACCTAATTTAGATGGGCTGACATACAGGTACGTTTTCACTGCCATCAGCGCCAGGAAACTCTGGCGGTACGGGGCAGTAAAAACTGTTTAATGCCTCCCTCATCATGCAAGATTACTCCCATGGCGAGGGAAGGCTTTTTTTTTATTTTCAAGAAAAAAATCTTGCTTTGGGAAAATAAAAAAATATATAAGTTTGACGGACGGCTCTGTAATGTTCATGGAGCCATGCGTAAAGCTTAAAAAAACATTGACAGGAACCTCTATGACAGCAGTTTCTGCCACTGCTTTTGCAATGGCTGTCAGCTTCGTAGTCATTTCTAAAATTGGCGTTTGGAGTAGTCTCAGCCTTGCGGATGTTAAGTCTAAATTAATACTCCAGCCACAAAAATTTATATCTGGAGCTTAGTTCTTTCATTTTAAATTAGATTTGATATGTGCAACATGAAATGATGACGGCTGTAAGCCAGAAACCAGTCCCAGGTGCTTGTTTCCGGTCCAGGGAAGACGTGGCTTGACAGTTCGGGCTGGACTGTTCCCATGAGGCACAGGGTCAGACTGATTTGCATATGGCCATGTCTGAACTGGGGTGGCGGAGTGAGCTAAAGAATGATGATGGATTAAACCCAGATCAGTTGACTGGGGGCGAGTGCTTGCAATGTTCAACACTCCGTCCATCATCCCCTTTGGTTTTGCTATGTTCACCCTTAGTTGGCAGGGTATGCCCAGACGTGGGTCCGTTGCTCACTTTGCCACTGGATTCAAGATAGCCTGGCTGATGACGGCTGTAAGCCAGAAACCGGTCCCAGGATGCTTGTTTCCTGGACCGGGAAGACGTGGCTTGGCAGTTCGGGCTGGACTGTTCCCATGAGGCACAGGGTCAGACTGATTTGCATATGGCCATGTCTGAACTGGGGTGGCGGAGTGAGCTAAAGAATGATGATGGATTAAACCCAGATCAGTTGACTGGGGGTGAGTGCTTGCAATGTTCAACACTCCGTCCATCATCCCCTTTGGTTTTGCTATGTTCGCCCAAAGTTGGCAGGGTATGCCCAGACGTGGGTCCCTTGCTCACTTTGCCACTGGATTCAAGATAGCCTGGCTGATGACGGCTGTAAGCCAGAAACCGGTCCCAGGATGCTTGTTTCCGGTCCAGGGAAGACGTGGCTTGGCAGTTCGGGCTGGACTGTTCCCATGAGGCACAGGGTCAGACTGATTTGCATATGGCCATGTCTGAACTGGGGTGGCGGAGTGAGCTAAAGAATGATGATGGATTAAACCCAGATCAGTTGACTGGGGGTGAGTGCTTGCAATGTTCAACACTCCGTCCATCATCCCCTTTGGTTTTGCTATTATATATTAATTGCAAGTGTAAATAGTTCTTGTCTAGTGCCAAAATTGAGTGCTCTATATTTTCCCTGCTTTTGGGTGCTCCTCAAAAATTGATTGCTTAATAGCGCATTCTTGCCATTTCTGAACCCTGTAAATAAAACGTCACTATTATCCAATTTAAGGTTACTTGATTTTTCTCTATAGCACACCCCCTAGAGGCTGGGGGAGACAGGTCCACATGGGGGCAAGTTATTAACCCCTACTGCAGTCCCCTGCCCTTGGGGGTTTCACGGGTGATGTTTAAACTCTATGTATCTGTACACTTAACACTTTTAAGTTCAGGGCAAGTCTGTGCTGTGTGCTGGCAGCCTGTGCTGTTGCTTTGGTTTACTGATGAATGGTTCATTTCTTTTTTTAAGTTTTAAAAGAGAATTTATTTTATATAAAGATAGTACAACAATAATAATACAGTATATAAATATAATATAATACAAATACTTCATATAGGGGTAAGAACAGGAGAAGGGAAAAGAGGTAGAAAGGGAGAGAGGAGGGGATATCAAATGGCATAACTGGTCTTATAATTAAAATACAACAATTGTATGACAATAATTCCTATAGTATTAACTTATTCTTTAACCAGGAGATAAAACAGATTAGACAAAAGATAATAACCATTGAATTCAAGGAGGTTTGGAAACTTCTTCATTGCAAGGATTATGTAAAGGTAAGGATTGAGCAGACGCATTTAGGAAATTAGTAATAGGCAACCACAATATCTCTCGTTTCATAGCAAGTGTAATTGGATGAACGTAAGCCCTATCTAATCTATGGTTGTAGCAGATTCCATACCACCAGGCTTGAAATGAAACATTTGAAGCATTTTTCCATGACTTAGTAATTTGCTGAAATGCTACAGCTATGAGTAAATCAACAATGAAGATGTTAGTATTGGAAGAGGACCATACCTCTGAGATGCTACCTAGAAAAATATGTGAAAAAGAGAAAGGAATATGGGTATGGAAAATATTGTTAATTTGTTGCCACACTCTGATCCAGAAATTATTAATAGAAGGACAAGTAAATAGCATATGTTTAAGATTTGCTGAAGGGGCAGGGCAAGACCAACAGGCAGAGGGAATAGTGCGATCTATATGATGTAGTTTAGCCGGTGTGATCAGAAGTCTATTATATATGAAAAATAAAGTTTGAGTAGTGTTTGCTGCTCTAGAAGACTTCCTTATTTTAATCCAAATTTTGATCCATGTTAAAATAGGAAAAGATTCACCTAGATCAGATTCCCAGTTACATTCTACTTTAGATTTATCACGAGCGATAGAGATATCTCTTAATTTCTTATAAATTTGAGATGCAGAGGAGGAGATGTGTAAAAATGAGATTGTGATAGGGAAAGAAGTTGTATGTGCAGAGGAGGGTGTAAAAGCATCATAGGAAGCTTGAGCGGCTGTAATCAACGACATATATTTGGAATAATAAGAGAGAGGTAGAGAAAAGCGGGATTGAATTACAGAAAAGGGAATACAGGTACCATCATGAAAAAGTTGATGAGTCCATTTAAGTCCGAAATCTAACCAATCTTTCCAAAAAAGAGTCCTATTTTTAATTTTAATATGTTTATTGTACCAAATTGGGGACTGTAGAAATCGGGTACATTCATCTAGGCCATCTAATAGAAGAGGATGAAAGATTTTATGAGCATTTTTAAGAATGGGGAGAGATAATTTTGCTGGAGTATGAGATAAAGAAACAAATTCTTCAAAGTTAAAGGGGTGAAAGAAGGAGTTTTCAATTTCTACCCACAAAGGTTGAAAATTAGAGTTAATCATATTCTCAGATAATAGAGAAGAAGAATGTTTAAGAAAAAATGAGGTATGATAAGAAGAGAAATCAGGAAAGTTAACTCCACCCATGTGTTTAGGTTGCTTAAGTTTGGAAAAAGACATCCTAGCTGTTTTGTTTTGCCATAAAACTTTTGAGAGAATACTGTAGATATTTTTATAACAAGATTTGGGGATATTGACTGGAAGATTAGATAAGAAAAATAAAATTATTGGGACTAGCATCATTTTTATAGAGTCTAATCTACCCCACCAAGATAAAAATAAGGGATGCCAGCGTGTTGTGGAATTAGTTAAAGTTAATTGTAATTTTTTTTAATTTAACGCTACAGTATCTTTAATAGAAGGTGTGAACCATAAGCCTAAGTATTTGATCTTAGTTGGGCTCCAGTGAAAAGAGGAAGCCAAGAAATCAGCATGAAAACAATATTTGTTTAAAGGGAGGATTTCACATTTATCAACATTGAGTTTGTATCCTGAAACTAAAGCAAAATCTGATTCTTCTGATAAAAAAGTCGGGATGGAGGTTTGAGGGTTGGAAATAAAAAAGAGAATATCATCTGCGTATGCCGAGAGTTTTAGATGTTTATCACCATATGGAAAACCTGTGATAGCATTATTCAAGTGAATGTTTGTTAAAAAGGGTTCCAATGCCAGAATAAATAAAAGTGGAGAAAGTGGACAACCTTGTCGAACTCCTCTGTAAAGAGGAAAAGCGGAAGATACAAGGCCATTAGCTAGAATAAAGGACCTAGGAAAAGAATAGAGTAATGAGACATAAGCAAGGGATTTGGAGCCAAAACCAAACCAAACAAGTGTTGAAAAAATAAACTGCCAATTAACCCTATCGAACGCTTTTTCAGCATCTAGCGCAACAGTCGCCAATGACTGTTTATGAGATTGAGATGTGCTAAGGACATTAAAAAAGAGTCGAGTATTATCAGATAGATGACGGCCCTTAATAAAACCGCATTGCTATTTTCCAATTAATTTTGGTAAAATATTATCTAAACAGAGGGCAAGAATTTTCGCAAATATCTTATAATCTAAATTAATTAAAGAAATGGGTCTATAGTTCTTACACAATGTGTGATCTTTGTTTTCTTTCGGGAGAAGACAGATCAAAGCTTCTTGAAAAGAACCCTCAGATTTCTGGGATGCTATAAAGAATAAAAATAACTGATGTAATTTGGGAATGAGAAAATTAGAAAAATGTGTGTAAAACTCTATTTTAAAGCCATCAGGCCCAGGAGCTTTCCCTTTTTTAAGGGATTGAATGGCTTTAAGAATGTCTTTAGTTTGTATATCAGCTTCTAAGGAAGAGAAGTCTACATCCGGTGAAGAGGGCGGAGGAATGGAAGATAAATATTGTGAAATAACAGTCGGTTGAGGGGGATTCAGGGGTATAAAGTTTTTGGTAGAAGTTAGTGAATTCTAATAGAATATCTTCATTGTTATGGACTCTGTTATTAGATGAAGTTATGATAGATTCAATTTTAGTGCGCTCCTTTCTAATCTTGAGATAATTGGCAGGAAGATTACCAGACTTATTTTGCACGCTATAATACTTAGCACTTAAGTAAGTATGGATTTGCAGATTCGGTGGAAAGTTTATTAAAAGAGAGTCTAGCTTTGATAAGTTCATTCAAATCGGACTGTTTCTTTGTTAAATAATAAGAATGCTCCAATTTTTTAATTTGTGTATCAAGTAACTGTATTGATTGAGAGGATGCTCGCCGTTTTTGGGCTACAAACGAAATAATGAAGTCTCTAGAGGCAGCCTTACAGGTATCCCAAATAAGTTGAGGGGATGATTGAGGAGATTCATTTTCTGCAAAAAATATGGTTGCAAAATCAAGAAAGGTTGATATAAATTTAGAATCTAATAGAAGAGAATTATTGAATCTCCATCTCTTAGTACCCTTGATGGGGGGGAGCAAGTCCAAACTTAAAGAAACTGGGGCGTGATCAGAAATTAAAATAGAGCCTATATCAGATTGGGAAATGTGTTGGGTTAGGGCTTTGGAAATAAAAATATAGTCTTTCCGGGATTCAGAGGAATGTACTGGTCAGTAATAAGTGTATTCTTGTAAAGTAGGATGGCATAGTCTCCAAGAATCTACAAGAGACCTTTGAGATATAGTAGAGGTAAATTGAGTGCGCATGAAAGAAGGTGAAGAATCTAGAATTGGACCGTCTATCTATAAAAGGATCCATAATCATGTTACAATCACCACCAAAGATTAAATATTCATCAGTATACGTCATCAAAGAGGAAAGGTTTTGGGGCCAGAACAGCTTATCTTGGTTAGTGGGAGCGTATACATTAAAAATGGTTAAAGGAATCTTGTTAATCAATAAAGACACTGAAACCCATCTACCTTCAGAATCATTATCTTGCCGTATAAGTTGGACATCCAAACGTTTATGGCAAAGAATAGCAACACCATTGCGTTTCCCTGAACCTGGGGATGCGAAAACATGGCCTACAAAGTGGCGTCGTAATTTGGTTATCTCAGTATTTGTTACATGAATTTCTTGCAATAAAACAACATCCCCTTTTAAACCTGCAATATGTGATAAAACTCGTTGACGTTTGATGGGAGAACCCAAACCTTTAACATTCCAAGATATGATTTTAACAACATCTAAATATATATATTAAATCTTAAACTTTGATATGAACAGTCATAAGTGTGTAGATATAATGTTACATCACATGTCAAATTATCAATTAGAAGAAATGTCATAGAGAAATGATAAATATAGAAAAAGAAGAATATGAAGTAGGAAAAGGAGTGAAAATGAGATAAAAGATTAAATGAATTAAAGAAATAGAAGAAAGACCAGCGATTGGAATAAGACGGGAAAGTAGGGAGATGAAGAAAAAGGAGAAGATGAAACAAGTAGACAAGAGAATATAGGAAATACAAATTAGATAAATACAGAAGAAAGAGAAATGAAAAAATAATAAAGAACATACCACAAAAATACATGGAAACATGGGGATGGTGGAACCACATAAGGAAAACAATACGTTCAAGCGGGAAAACTCCAAGACGAAACGGAAAAGGGAGACATCGTCCAGGCGATAAATGTGGGATCACATAATCAAGGACCACATTGAACTGCACCTAATAAAAGAAAAGAAAAAATGATTACAGGAAATGCAATAAATAAATAGTAACTTACATCAAGAGACATAAAATACAAATTCATAACAGAACAACAAAACAGCAAAAAATATCCTCAAAACATCGATGTGCGAGGAACTTCCATGTTTTCTTCTTTGCAAGTGTCCAAGAAATGTTGCAGACGAGCCGGATCCTCGTATGTAGTGGTTTTATTATTAAAAGTCACCTTCATAAGACAAGGATGAAACAAGCCATATCGAGCATTCAGGTTACGAAGAGCTGGTCTCATGTCTAAGAACTTCTTCTGTCGGTCAGCAGTTGTTTTTGCATAGTCCTGAGCAAAAAAGAGATTGGCACCTTGCCAGGATATTTTCCCTTTACTTTTGGCTGCATGGAGGACTTTAAGTAAGTCTGTATATTCTAAAAAATATAGAATAACGCCTCTTGGTTTAGTGTTGGAAGATGCTGATTTTGGGATTTGACCCAAGCGATGAGCTCTTTGGATGTTTAATTTTGGAGAATCAGGAAGATCCAAAAGAGTTGGGAGAAACGTTTGAAAAAAGGAGAGAGGATCTGAACCTTCAATTCCCTCCACAAGTCCATAAATGCGTAAATTATTACGCCTATTGCGATTTTCCAAATTTTCAACCTGTTGTTTTAGGTGCGAAATCTCCAATTGAAGAGGAGGAATCTGATTGGTAACAGCTTGGACAGCGTCAACACCTTGTGCCAGATGTAAAGTTTGTTGCTCCATTTGGGACCATTTGTCTTCAAGGTTTTGGAGACAATTATTTGTTTCCTCCATGTGGGGTTTGAGAGCGCAAATTTCTTGAAGAAGTAATTTCATAGACAATGACGCCGTAGAGTTAGTTGGTGATGGTGGGTCTTTTTTTATACGCTTAGATGAAACAGCAGTTGAAGTAGAAGGAATTTTAGATGGTTGTTAGAATTGCTACGAGGCATGGTAGGTGTTGCATTACCTGCGTGAGGCTGACCAGGTTCGATATCGTCCATGTTTTCTTGTAAAACACTGAAGGGGTTGCAATCAGCCATTGAATTACTGTCCATAGGATTAGCGCAGTCGCGTGAAGAACACGCTTTTGCCATAACACAACACACTGATAATTGCAGTTCCTATGGGAAATCAGTGAGGTGAATAAAGTAATTCCCCTTTATGCCAAAAAGTCGGAGGGACGAGAAAAAGGTGAAGAAAAATAATATTGCCCTTAATTTCTTCAAAAGTAGATATTGAAGTAGAGATGAGGAAGAATTACTTCACTGAAAAATCATTTTTTAAAGTATTTCCCAAATGGCATGAGCAGATTTGAAAAAAATCAATAAAGACATCAGAAATAATGCAGGCAACATGAGGAGTACATTCAGGAACAAAAAAGTGTGAGGAGAACGGTTCTGGCAGCTCCTCAGAGATAGACAAAATGGCGGGCGCATAAATGCAAGCACGTCCGAAAATGCGGCAAAAAACGATGAAAGCGCTCACCCTGGACGCTGAAATGGGGCTCAGTTCGTAGCGCTGGGCTTCATATCATCTTGCCAGCAGTTGTGAGGTCCGGGGATGGAGAAGAGACGCCTGGAGGAGACTCGGCTCCTCACGTCGTTCAGGAGCTCCACTCCAGAGCGGCCATCTTCCCTGGCTCCGAAGCCACGCCCCCTGAATGGTTCATTTCTAAGCAGTGGGTCGGTGCAATTGATCCACCTGACCACATTACATATCACTAAGTGAAGTCATTTTATACAATATGTTTTCTTTGTAAACCAATGCAGCATTTTATTTGTTGCTTAGTGTCAGTGGTGATGCCAGAGTGCCTTAGGCCCTAATGTCAGCCATATCAATGCCCCCCCCTATTTTGGGAAGGGAATGAGCCCTTCTCTGGGTAAGGTGGCAACCAAGACGGAAGCAGCAAGTGCATAACCCCTGGCCCAGGTGCCACTGCACTATTTACCTGACAAGGACAAGCAAAGTAAGAGGTGAGAAGGAATACTCTCGGACAGCAAGAAAGAATGTGGCACAAGCAGTTAGAAGGAATTGCAGATTTTCTGGTCTCACTACAGTTGGTAGCCATTGCCAAAATTGCAGACTCTGTATAATGACGGTAGAGAGAAACTGAGTACTGTAAAAATATAAAAGACATTACATTATTGGACTATTTCATTCTTCCATGTCTTATGCAAGGGCTTTAACTCTCAAGGATGTTATTCACAGAAATAGGACTACAGGTTTAAAACTGCTTTCAATAGAAAGTGGTGGTGGGTGGGGGGGGGGGCAGGTGAATCAAACACAGACACCTCACATTGCCTGGACAGACTCGGGGAGTTATACTAGTGTAAGTCAATGCTTTAAGTGGAAATACAGAAGTATGGGTACTCTCAAATCAGAGTAGCTGTTTACTTCTGAGAAGTGCCGGTACTGATGTAAAGACATAAGGCCAGACTCCATGTTCTGTATTTATGCACAATCATTAACATGTCTGCCTTTGATGCAGATGTCTTCTGTCCTTATCTGTCCAAGGATCGTGAAAGTGTCAAGTCATTTAGCTGTAGACATCAACAAAACACCTGATGCAATATCAGTCTGGAACAAGTGCCTTGTCTGAGCCCGGGAAGAGCTGATGCTGGTGTTGAACGCCTGTTTGCCTTTCACATGGAACATGGCCTCCTTGGCTCCTGATTATTACAGCGTGTTGCTGTAAATAAGGTATGCAGTGCACTCATCCTCCCTAAGTAAATCTATATACAAGTTATTCTACTTTCCATGCTCTCCTAGAGTAGTGCATAGAAGTAGGTTTTAGGGTGTTAGGTTTTTAGATGACATTTTAAACATGGTAGAAATGTTCATTTTATTCTTGTTGTTTACAACGTGCATTCGTGCTGTCTTGATCATATTCTGTGTGGTTATTTTAGATGTGCTGAGCGACAGGGTGCATCTGTTGAAATAAACACACTTTTTAAGTTAAAGTGTCTTTTTCTTAGCGCAGTCAGTGTGTATGGTATTGAGAAGAATGAAAGAGGTTTGTTTCTCATCACCACAGTGTCCCTGGATTCCTGTTTAGGGACTGTTAGTAACCCAAAGCATTGACAACACTTCCACTATGAATAAGGCAGGGTTCTGCAGGGCTACAAAAACATGTCTTTCACATTCAGTTGTTGGTGCATTGAATTAAATTCACTTGTGTCATCCGTGGGTGGGAAAGCAAACCGTGTACTGCTGAGCCAGAGACCCAGTTTACACAACAGTACACTCCCATTAAATGTATTGCAATAGTGCTGAGAAGTGCAGGTACTCTCTCTTTCAAATTAAAGAAGTTCAGGTACTCAGTTCCAGACAGTACCTGTCCATTTAAAGCACTGGCATAAGTAGTGTGAGAGCAAAGACAAAGTTGGAGTCTGAGGCTAGCAGTCAGAAGCAGTAGATACCGGCCCCATCAGAATTAAGAGATTTGCAGGAACACAGCACAAGGAGATTTTGGCTGCTGAAAAGAGACACATTCTCAGTGTGAAAGTCTGGGTAAAAATGAGCAATTTATGAAGGATCTGGACTTGGAATTGCTGATTTCCCTGGTAGTTCCTAAATATTTAGTGGACCCTTAGAGTCCAACTTAAAATCAGCCGGATTTTCCCTATCCCCAGATTTACTTACTGATACCACCAGTATCTTTAACTCCATGTGGGGAAAACTGGCCCATTTTCCAGTGCAGTGCTAATGGGGGCTATGTAGGGTATTACAGCAGAATAGAATAGATTGTTCTGTTCCTGGCAAAGGTCATTAATAATAATATCTGTAAGTCTGTGCGTTTCAGTTTTTCCTCTTTCTCTGTAACATGCTCTGACTGGTGCCAGATTCGTCTATACATTTAGCCTCTGTATAGATTGCTAAGTTACAACCTTTCACACATATCTGAGTGTAAGCAGACACTTGCTAAACAAATGAAAAATATCGCGGAAGTAGGTAAACGGTTCACAAGGCAGCCTTCCACATGGGCTGTGCTGCTTTTATGATTTGTGAAGAGTTTCAGACAAGAGAGGGTTTTTAAAGGTCCTATTTAAATTGCTGCTGATAATGCCTAAGGACTTGACTCTGGCTCTAGGAGCTTAAAACCGATGTCTTTCTAAATAAGCTCACTGTGGCCCATTAAAGGATGGGTGCTGCTCGAATTCGAACCAGTGACACGCAGGTTACAGCTACTTCATCAGATGCAGAACACACTGAGCAATCCTACTAGTTAAGTTTCTCTGTACCTGTGAAACAGGCCCTGGGCCTGCCGGAGGCAAGTCTGGTACATCTGTCCGTCAGGTGCCTAACCCATGGAGAAATCCCACTAGTTAAAAGCGTTTCACTATAGCTTCTGAGGGGGAAACAACCTTTAGAACGCATGCATTACATCGCATGCTATTAGATTGCGGTTTTTACAACGAAAGACGTTACAACGACTTGCACTGGAGGGCGCAATAGGACAAGGAGTAGTTTAAATTACTATCCAACACCTTCCCTACTGTACGTAGGCTGGAGTTGGAATAGTAAATTAAACTACTCCTAAGTCCAGCGCCCTCCAACGCAAGTCGTTGTAAGGACTTGCGTTGTTAAAACCGCGATCTAATGGCATGCGATGTAATGCATGCGTGGTATCGTCATACATCCCTTCTGAGGTAGACCCTACAGGAGGTGATCATTTGAGTCTACATAAGATGTGCACTTATTGAGAGGAGTCAGACATAGCCCACGTGAAAAGGAGACATTCCTCGCGGTTTCTATGGAAGAATAGCAATTTGGGAAAACTCTTAGGGGCCGATTACGATCTCGCTAGGAAAGCCCTCCGTACGACTCTGATCCGGAGGGCTTTCCTAGTGAATCGCGCTGTGCATCGTACTTGGTCGTTCGGAGCGGGGGACGACTCGGTCTGAAACATAGGCTCCAAATCGGATTTGCTCATTCCGGAACCTGTCTGGAGGCCTTTCTAGCGAGATTGTAATCGGCCCCTTAATGCTTGGACGCGGGAGGCAGGAGTCTGCTCCCTATACTTCTGCCACGTGAAAATGCACTTAATAAAAAGCAAAAATTCAATAATTTGGTTGGGATGGAACACGGAAAAGTCTTGTGCATGACAATGGACTTGCACACCTTCCCTGAGTGGCCCAATTCTCCTGATGTCTGGATCCCTAATGCAGATTTTTGTTGTCATAGGCAAACCCAGATCATGCTTGTGAGCCATGGCATAGGAATGTCTCATGGTTTGCAGTGTTGTTGGACCGGGAGGGTTACCCAAAGCACTACCCTCATAGGGGTTGCGAAGCACGAGTGCAGTGGTGGCAGAATACCCTGTAGTGATCAGTAGGAGTGAACATGTCCTTTTAACCTGTGTCACTGGAGTGAGGCCTACAGGCTCACTCATTCAAAGTTCAGCTGCTGTGTGGTTGGCTCACCCCTTGGCCTACCTCAGATTCTTGTGGAGTGCTGCACAGCGCATGAGTGGTACAACTGCACTGGGTGTATGTGTGCCTGGGATGTGTACAATACAGGGATAATGCAGTACTGTGCAATGCGTGTTTGTTGAATGATTATGTTGGGTGTAAGTTTGCCTGAGTGGTACAGTATATAAAAGATGTAGGGGGATATTCTCAAGAACGTGCGATAAACATCGCCAAAATAGGTCAACGCAAGTTTACATATCGCAGGAAAATAACCCCGTGTTAACGTGGCATTCACAACACGGCAGTAACATGCGATAGTACCCCGATAACGCGTCAAATGTCCGCGATAACACTACCGGGACGGCGATGAAAATCCAAACTTGAAAGTGAAAAAAGTTGCGATGGGCACAACCGCGATAAGACAATCAGCGAAAAGCAGCGCCAGGCCTGCAAACACACACGTCAGGCGGGAAAAATCACTGCAAAAGCAGAAAAATAAATAAACTAACAAAAACCGAACTACAGCGAAGCACAATGGAGGCAGCCGGAGCAGGTACAGAGGACGGCCAGAACCCCACAAGCCCCACGGAGGACCAGCCTGGGACCTCGGGGACAGGGAAGGGCAAGGAGAAGAAGAAGAGGAAGACGAGGTTCAGTCCGCAGGAAAACAGGATCCTGATCACGGCGGTGGTAGAACACCATCAACAACTGTTCGTCACCTCCACTGTGTCATTGGCAACAAAAAATGGAATATGTCAGTCCATCCTGGACAAGGTGAATGCAGTCGGAGTGCTGAGGAGGACAATGGAAGAGCTCAAGAGGCACTGGAATGATGTGAAGCGCAAGACCAAGCTGAAACTCGGCAACAACCAGAAGGCAGCAATGCAGACTGGAAGTGGGAGTCCAGCGCCACAGGAGGAGCTGGATGAGATGGAGGAAATGGTGTCCACAGTCATCAGTGTGGAGACGGTGGCAGGAGTTGGGGCACCGGACACTGCTCAACATGACCTGACACAACAGCAACAGGATGAATAACCACCAGGGACTGGGGGAACGGGGGAGATGGGCACAATGGCACACATGCACAATCAAGTATAGCACAGTGCACACCCACAATGACTCTAGATCATGTCCCTGATCTCCTTGGCATACTGCAGCACACATAGAAACAGCAAGTAGGCCCCGTCGACCAATGTGCACAGAGGGGCTCTCCCACACATCACTAATCTCACAACAAACCCATGCACATGTGCTGAACCCAGCAAAGCGGCGTGTCTGTGAGCCACACTGACAATGCAAGTGACACTGCATGACGAATAGCATGGCTGCAGTCAATATATCATGACATGTTGCACGCCACGACACTGAGTGTGGACCACATCCGTAAAGGAGCAGGTCACACTCTGACACATCCACGTGCACAAACAACCCCTGACCTCAACAACACAACTGCGGACAAACCATGCCCCAGAGTCCCTAAGAATGCAACATCTCAGCACTGTAGAAGCACAGAAGTCAAAGGCACACCGCCTGAAAGGGATAAGGGCCAGCCAAATCAGAGCTGCAGGGGCGACTCTCCCAAAATGCAGCACACACACATAACATTCAGAGCACATCAACATTGACACCAATGTGGTATAAACTGCAACACGCTCACAACAGAACAGAGGACACAACTGGTGCCGCTTTTGTGTAGAAACTGGTCAATCACATTTGGCATAGCAGGGAAAGGTGAGAGATAATGTACAAGTACAAACACACATCCGTGATGTTGTTGAAATGTCCACTGTCACGCATCAAATAGGCAGCTCCTCCCAAACAGTCACAATGTACATTGTCATGCACTTTGTATGTAAACCTGTACAATGCGTCAGCATACATGTGAACACAATGTTAAACTGCATCTCCCCATCACATTGCAGAGGGAGAACCAACATCTCCTGCAGAGCAGACCCAACAGCTCTTCAGTGATGAGGAAAAGGACCTCCACACCTTCGACACCGACGCCCTCCAAGAGTTCATGGACAGCTACGGCACCTCACCTCCAGGGAATATGACACTTTACAACGTACGCGTTACAACGCGTGTCATTACAAAGAATTTTTTACATCGCAAAATCCATTACAACGCATGTTGTTACAACGCATGTCGTTACAACGCATAATCCATTACAACGCAATTACTATTCTAACTCCGCTGGGGCGTTACTTTGGGGAATGCGTTGTAATGGATTATGCGGTGTAATGACATGCGTTGTAATGGATTTCGCGTTGTAAAACATTCGTTGTAATGACACGCGCTGTAACGTGTGCGTTGTAAACAATGTTTCCCACCTCCAGGAGCAGGGCAGCCCAGCTGCATCGAGGAGACCCCACCCCCTGCACATACCACACAGCAGGAAGCACCCACCACCACGGCTGTCTCCCAGGACCCCCACGACCAGCACATGGCCTTTCAACGCCGTGTGTTAGAGGTCCAGGAGAAGATGGCTGATCAGGTGCGGGTGGGGTTCGACCTCATGGCAGCCAAACTTGATGCCATACATGGGTGTCTTAGTACCATCAGGGACCACTTACAGTCCCTAACCGACACCCACAGTCCGCTCCATGCTCTCCAACGATCCATGGCTGACATCGCTGGAGTCATGATACTGTGACAAGAACAACTGTCCAGTCAGAGTGGCTCCAGCGATGTCAGCCGGGAGTTGGTACAGATGCGGGGGCTCATGGAGAACATGGAGCGGATGACGGCGGAAAGAATGGCTGCCACGGCTGCACACCAGCGAGATGTGGCTGGGACCTTCCATGCCCTGCAGCACATCGTCATGGCATTGCTTCCTCAAGGTCTTGCGCAGATGAATGCTGCTGCTGCTTCTACATCCACATCTCCGCCCCCTGATGTGTCAGTGCCTCCCAGTGCGGCAGGCAATCCACCACCACCCACGTGTGAGGCACATGTGACATCAGAGGACGAAGATGCGGGTGAATCAACCTTACTAGTAAGGAGGAGACAGTAGCATTCATCTCTGCCAAATGGCCTGTTTCTGCTTAGTTCTGCCCTTTGCATCATCACCTTCCACTGTCCCTGATACACTCTACGACACTCACCTTGGACCTCGACATGGACTGCCATTTTCTGTTTGGTTACCAATGACACAGCGATCAGACTGCTGACTAAACTCTTCCCCTTCCGATGTACTTGTCATTCCCTGAAGGACTCTGGCTGGCCCTCCACGGGCCAATAATGTGAAGTGGGGTTTGCACGGCCCTGTACTGCTCCAGCTGCAACACTCCACTGGATGTGAATTAAACATTCAGAATCGCACAGATGTGGCGTAGACACTACAACAGAGACAGAAGCATCAGTTACTTCCATGTCCAGCCCAGAACTGAAGCACGCCCAGAGCCTCGGGCTCATTGTTCCCACCCCTGCGCTGGCCTGCCATACGCCAGGCAAGTCCACTCCACTTACGCTCAGGGGGGGATGACAAAGCTACATGTCCCAGGTCTTCCCTGTAGTGATCTGCTGATCACTGGTCTAGTCGTCAGCATGCCACAGCCACTCCCTGAGGGCTGGTTCACACCCACACCACACCCATCCAGCACAGGCATCACAGGACATGTGACCCTGCCAATAAAAGGGGCCTAGCACGTCACATACCCCACTGCCGGAGATGACATGATGGCGTCCGCACTATGCGACCCAATCATGAAGGGTCCATGACTTGTGGTGCACTGAGTTGGTGGCACCCGCTGCACTGCGGCCCGCACAGGCCTACCGCCACGGGACGATGACTTGCGGTGCACTGAGTTGGTGGCACCCGCTGCACTGCGGCCCGAACGGGCATACCGCCATGTGACGATGACTTGCGTTGCACAGGGTTAGTGGCACCCGCTGCACTGCGGCTGGCAGGGGCCTACCGCCACATGACGAGACTTGCGTTGCACAGGGTCAGTGGCACCCGCTGCACTGCGGCTGGCAGGGGCCTACCGCCACCTGATGATGACTTGCGTTGCACAGGGTCAGTGGCACCTGCTGCACTGCGGCTGGCAGGGGCCTACCGCCACGTGATGATGACTTGTGTTGCACAGGGTTAGTGGCACCTGAAGAGCTGAGCGGGTGTGCAGTCTTCGATGATGCGTTGGCCTCGATACGGCGTCCAGCGAATCAAGACTCAAATTGAACAGTGTGCCCTGCTGGACCGCAGTGTACGCACAGGCAGCAGTCAGCACACACATGACTCCACGGTGCGGTGCCGCAGGGTGCGCTGGGGGCCTGTGGCGCGGAATCCAGCGATCGGCTGAGGAGGATGCACGGCACATGGTGGGCCCTCTTGGAGACACGCCGGTGGCGGCAGGTGAGCATTGAGGCCTGGGTGCGCAGGGGCGGCCAGTCATCGCTGGGCAGAGGACCGCTCTGGGGACCTGGGCTGGGGTGCACCAGGCACACAGGATTGCGCAGGCACCACCGGTCACGGCGGCGGACTCGTGGCTGGGTGGGGGGCGCCGCCCTTGCTGACACAGCCCTGCATGCGATGTTCGTGATGTGCGCGGGTTGGTTTGTAACGTAGCCACCTCGTCTCCAGTGTGAATGTGCCCGTTGAAGGTGGTCGGCCACGTGTGTGTAGGCCTATGGGCAGGTTGTGGCGGAGACTGAGACACACGCAGTAGTCACTTTAGAGGTGTATTGGTGACGTGTGCATTCCCACAGTTGTGAGTTGGGGGATTGTGGAGTTGAGGTGTGTGGTGTGTTCAGTTGGTACTTGCCGATGGGCAGTGCATTTCCATGGGGGCCATCCTCAAAGCGCTGGTTGGTGGCGGACTTGCGGACATGTGGGGATCATGCACACTGCCTGGGGTATTTGCGCCGACATTGGTGGACAGGCCACGGTGGTCCACTTTTGTATGCACAGTGATGGCATGCGTGTGGTTGCTGTTGCGGTGATTGTGTGCAGTGTCGGCAGGGGGCACAAGTCATACACGTGTGCTGTGATTTGCCCCCAACACGTGCGCGACGCCAGCTATGGCGTAGTTCCCTTGCGTGGTCTCAAGATGTTCCTGCGCAGTGTGGGGGGTGTGAGGGGCAGGGGTATCGAGCTGACACACACCGTGATGCTTTCAGGTGTGATGAGTCCTGCATGATGTGACCGTTACAGCAGTTCGTGTGGTCGTTACCTTCCTCTTCATTCCTACGACGGTGACGGCCACACGTAGTTCTGTTACGGTCTTCTCATGCATGGTTTATCTGGCCTGTGAGCATTCCGGTTTGTCCAAGTGCAGTACACTGTACCAGATTAGGCATGTGACTATACGGAAGTTTGACCATTGTCACCATTTCTCCCACAGGTTTCTGAAGACACGTTGCCCTGTTGGAGTTCCCCGTTGGGAACGGAACGCGTTGGCTGAGCTTTTCGTTTTGTTGATTTATGTATTTATAATAAAGCTCTGTTTTTCCACTACCGTTGACTACTGGACTTCATGACCTTGGGGGGCGGGTCCGGGGGGGGGGAGGTGGGGGGCCCTCTTGGGTCTCCGAGCTGCATGATCAGTGTCTCCATGGCATCTGTTGGTCTTCAGATGTGGCTCTGGGCTGGGCTCCTTTTCTACTGCAGTTGGTCGTCCTGCTTAACACTAGTAAAAGGCAGGTGTTAAATCCCTGCTGCTAACGCGCCTTATCTCCTGTTCTTGGTTCGCATCGCAGATCTGACTGGTCGTTGTGAATCTCGCGAAGTGGTGTTTTCGTGTGTTTTTGCACGGGAACGCCTACTCTGCATATCATTAGCGTTAGTTGTCGCATTCATCCGTGGCGATGTTTTTTGCGGCAGCTATCGCTGGTAAACTGGCGATATCGGCAGTTTGCACCAGCTTGAGAATAGGGCAATAAATCTATCGCCACTTTTGCAGCGCTAAAGTGCCGATAAATCGGCGATGAGTCCTTGAGAATATGCCCCGTAGTGCGGTGCAGTGTGTGCATGTTAAATGCATGTACTAGGTGTATGTGTGGCTGTGAGTGGCACAGTACATGAAAAATACACTGCTGGGCAGTACGTGGTTTTGATTTTGAAATGCATGTACTGGGTGTATGTGTGCCTGTGAAGGGTAAAATATACGTTAGACTATGGGTTCCATTTTGGGAGACCCAGAGCTGCATGGTGAAACACAGAAAGGAGGTAGAGGAATCCGCCCAGACAGATTTGAGTATTACCTCATTCCTGTAAACTGAGTGGGTCACATTGAAGAAGGGTGAGCCAGTCTTCCCCCTTTCACTTTGAGGGGTGCTCTTTGATTCAGAGAGGGGTCACAAGTAAGGGGCCTGGGCACATCTCAAGAAGGGGAAGGGGCTCATAAGAGAATCATGAAGAGTAGGGCTGAGACCCTGGGCTAGCCTCTTGATAAGCATATCACTATGGCTGACATTCAGATGTCAACTCTAGTCACTCCCATCACCTGTGTTGTGGAGCTATCAGCTTTGGAGTCACTGTGACAGACTGCTTTCAAGAGGAAGAAAGTGAAGACTCAGACCTTAAATCACATTTGGTGTCTGTAAATGGACTACAAGAAAGAGAGCTTGAGAGCCCCAAAATTGTCAACTGTCAAGCAGCCAGTCAGGCTGTCCGAGGAAGGGAAGCTCAGCAAGCCATCTGCCTGTGACCAGCACTGGGGGAAAAGGCCTGCTAGTCTCCCTGCTGGGTGAGGGGACAGCACTTATGGAACCCAAGGCCACCTGACCTGGAGCACTAGCTGCTGCCTGCTTGCCAAGACCAGTGTGCCCTGTGAGGAAAAGGAGAGCACTGGAGGGGACGAGGTCCAGTGGGGAATCTTGTTGAGTGGACTCCCTGAGCGAAGTGTGAGGAAAAGGCTGCTACACTGATTGGGTCATTGACCGAACGAAGGACAAAGTCGGTGACCCACGTATGACAGAGGAAGGCCACCATGAAGCCAGCTGTGAATATTGCTGTGCCAATCGGGCCTTAGCCCATGTGCAGTGAGGCTTTGGGGACCTCGTATGCTAGAACGGCCTGCCGTTAAGGGACCAATAATCATCACTGTGCCGATCAAGCCATAGCCTGTGTACCTCGATGGAGCAGTGACCCTGTATGCCAGGAGGGGCCATCCTGGATGGGTTACTGTGAGGAGTGGGCCTTAGCCTTTGCGCAGTGAAGAGCCGGTGACCCTATATGCCAGAAGGGGCCAACATGCAGGGATCTGCAGTGCTGCTCAGGTCTGTACCCATGTACAGTAGAGATTCGCTGACCCCATATGCTAGAGGGGAACACTGGAACTAGCATGAAGTGTGACCTAACCCGGAGCGATGCCAGAGGAGTGATGCCGCTGTGGGAACGCCTACGCACCTACCCCGGGATGAGGGATCAATATCAGGAACTTCGCACCCCACCCAACGTGGGATGGACTAAACACTTACCCTGCAAGGATGAGCCACAAGGAACTTCCGTTCGCCTTGGTTTCATGACCGCAGGTGAAGACTAAGGGATCGTCGAGTGCAACTGGCCTGGGCCACTTGCAATGAACTCATCTGAAACAGCTACTGCTTCTCTGGCGCCCACGGGGGGCGCACTCAGGAACTCTGGATGCTCCTGTCCTGCAGGTGCAGGTAAAACTGAATTCAGGCGAGTTGGCCCTGGGGGAACTTGCTTGCTAGGTAGCTATTTTAAAGATGCACATGTTAGTGCTTTTCTGTGTGCAAATTTCAGGGCCCATAAAGCACTATCTGATGAATCAAAATTTGCAACTGAGGCTAGTCAGCAAATCAATACATAAAATTAACGTGAAGGCATTAGGCTTCGCAAGGGAGACAGAGAATGATTACGTTTCAAAACATAAAGGTTTATTAAAGACTTAAAAGTTTACAGAAGGCAAAATCATCAAATTAGTTATCAATCAATAATCACTATTGAATTCATCCATTAAAATGAACTCAAATCAATTCAAAGTTATAAAGAAGAGGACAAATTATCATAGAGTCACCTCAAAGGGAAATGGTTTAAAAAGTCAGTTTTCCCATAGAGAGAGGACCCTAAATCTCCTAGTCTGCTCTAAACTGCATACAAAACATTTCTCTTTCGTGTTCTGAACCGTAATTCTACTCCGCACTAGGTTAAATCACACAGTTTTAACAACTGCTACACCTAGAGGCGGTTCCCATAAAACAATACAATCAGGCTATAGAGAGAAATCATACAATCGCAGACTCATTAGCTTCCCAAGATCTTCCACAATAGAGCTTTTCTCACAGTGGTGGCCAGCACAGGTAAGAGTCGGCGATGCGGCGAGCGCAAGGTAAGTGGTTTTATTTTTTTAAATGTAATTTACTTATCCCGTCATATGTCAACTTCCCGACCCCCACCCCGCCCCGCCCTGCCCCACCGCTCTTACCTGTGCTGGCCGCAACTGTTTTCTCAGCTTCCTTGAAACCTCATTAGCAGCAACAAAATGAGATACATGGACCAGCCTGTAATCTACAGGTGTCTCTCTGAGTATACTACCAATTATTACATTCCAAGATCATCACAGTAAAAGAAAACATTTTGCATGGAAAGAAAGTACAAGAACATCACGTTTGCAAATTAGCACTTCAGCTTCCCTAGAAATAAAATTCATGTGTCACAAAGCAAGATGGCAGACTATGGGAGCCAGTTTAAAATGCAGGTCTACATTAGCTGTGGTAGATCTAAACATGGATAATACACAGATAATAGATTTGCATATTCACATGTTAATGTCGATCTAATAAAAAAACATTTAATATTTTAAAAAAAAAACTTTCAAACACAAGGGTTAAATGAAAACTACCAGTGCACAGGACTAATAAGTGGTTTATATGGTACAATATTCTGCAGGGTTATACAATATGAGTGAGTGAAAGGATTAAGAATAGGGTGAGGTGGCCGTCATTCAATCAATCAATCAGGGGTTTGTTAAAGCGCGACTACTCACTCGTAAGGGTCTCAAGGCGCTAGGGGTGGGTGCAGGTTCCATTCCATCAAGGAGGGGGTCTGTCGAAGAGCCAGGTTTTGAGGTTTCTTGCGAAGATGGGGAGCAAAGTTGTCTGTCTGAGGTGGAGCGGAAGGGCGTTCCATGCTTTGGCCGCGAGGAAGGAGAAGGAGCGGCCTCCCGATCTGGTCTTTCTGGTGTGGGGGACCACGGCGTAGGAGAGCTGGGCTGATCGAGGGTCCTTTGGGCTGCGTGGAATTTGAGTCGGCTGTTCAGGTATGCTGGTCCAGTGCCGTGGAGGGCCTTGTGTGTGTGGGTGAGCATCTTGAAGGTGATTCTCGCCTCGACGGGGAGCCAGTGGAGTGTGCGCAGGTGCTGGGAGATGTGGCAGTGTTTTGGCAGGTTGAGGACCAGTCTTGCAGCGGCGTTCTGGATGTTCTGTAGCTTGCGGGTGAGGTTTTTGTTTATTCCGGCGTAGAGTGCGTTGCCGTAGTCGAGTCTGCTGGTGACCAGGGCGTGAGTGACGGTCTTTCGGTGTTCGAGGGGACCATTTGAAGGTCTTACGAAGGAGGCGGAGGGTGTGGAAGCAGGAAGACGAGACAGAGTTGATCTGGCGGTCCATTTTGAGCTCGGAGTCCAGGATGATTCCCAGGTTGCGTGCGTGGTCCGTGGGGGTTGGCGGGGTTTCCGAGGGCGGGGGGCCACCAGGTGTCGCTCCAGGCGTCGGGGTTTGGGGCCCATGATGAGTACTTCTGTTTTGTTGGTGTTTAGTTGTAGGCAGCTGTTTTTCATCCATTTGGCGACGGCTTCCATGCCTTCTCGAAAGTTGCGTCTGGCGGTGTTGGGCTCGTTGGATAGGGAGAGGTTGAGCTGGGTGTCATCTGCGGAATGACAGGATGTTGAGTCCGTAGGTTCTGACGATGGGGGCGAGTGGAGCCATGTAGACGTTGAAGAGCGTCGGGCTGAGGGAGGAGCCCTGGGGGACTCCGCAGGTGGTAGGTGTGGGGTCCGAGAGGAAAGGGGGGAGTCTGACCCGCTGCGTCCTGCCGGAGAGGAAGGAGCGGATCCAGTCGAGGGCCTTGTCCTGGATTCCTGCGTCGTAGATTCTGCGTATTAGGGTAATAATAATAATAATCCGGTATTTGTAAAGCGCGAACTACTCACCCTTACGGGTCTCAAGGCGCTGGGGGCCGTCGTGGAAATTAAGTGAGCTATTGCCCAGAGTCACATGGTGCTGAGCTGATCTGCCACCGGAGCCGGGGATCGAACCGTGAGCCCTGTGCTCCGAAGTCAGCTGCCCTGGCCGCTGCACCACACCTCTCCACAGGGTGCGGTGGGAGACTGTGTCGAACGCCGCTGATAGGTCGAGGATGATGAGGGCTACTGTTTCTCCTTTGTCCAGTAGGGTGCGGATGTCGTCTGTTGCGGTGAGGAGGGCGGTTTCCGTACTGTGGTTTTTTCTGAAGCCGGATTCGGAGGAGTCGAGGATGTTGTGTTCTTCAATGAATGTGGCGAGTTGGCTGTTGATGGCTTTCTCGATGACTTTTGCTGGGAACGGGAGCAGGGAGATGGGTCTGTAGTTTTTGAGGTCGGTGGGGTCCACTGAGGGTTTCTTTAGGAGGGGGTTGACCTCGGCATGTTTCCAGTCGTCGGGGAACGAGGCGGTCGCCAGGGAGCGGTTGATGGTGTGGCGGAGCATAGGTGCGATGGTGTCGGCGGCTCTGTTGAAGATGTGGTGGGGGTAGGGGTCCGTGGGGGCCCCTGAGTGAATTGACTTCATTGTCTTCAGTGGTGAGGGCTGTCCAGTCGTCAATCGCTGGTTTCCGGGTGTCGGGGGTGGTTGGTGAGTGTTCAGTGTGTTGGTTGTCTTCGTCGAGGTTGTCGCAGATGCTCTTGATTTTGTGGTGGAAAAAGGTGCTGAGTTTGTGCAGAGGTCTTGTGAGGGAGGGATGTCGGTAGACTCGCTGGTGGGTTGGGCGAACTCCTTGATGATGCTGAAGAGTTCCTTGCTGTTGTGCGCGTGGGTGGAGATTCTGTCTTCAATCGCTTTTTTCCTCGTTTCTCTGATGAGTTGATGGTGGGCGTTGGTGGTGGCTCTGAAGTTGTTGTGGGCTTCTGTGGATTTGGTGTTCCTCCAGACCTTTTCAAGGCAGCGGCATGTGCGTCTGGACTCTCGAAGTTCGGTGGTAAACCATCTGGCTTTCTTGGCGCGGGTATTGTTGTTTTTCTTGAGGGGGGCTATGGTGTTGGTGCTGTCCGAGATCCATCTATGCAGGGTTCGGGCTGCGGTGTTGGGGTCGTCGCTTTCCGCAATGGTTGGGGTGGAGTTGTGGAGTGAGGAGGTGAGCTGGTCGTCAGTGATTTTGGTCCAGTTTCTTCGTGGAAGCAGGTGCTGGTGTCTGTGGATGGTGGGTGTTCTGAAGGTGAAGTGGACACAACGATGGTCGGTCCATGGGAGTTCGGTGGTGTGGCTGAAGGTGATGGAGTTTCCTGTAGTGAAGAGGGGGTCGAGGGTGTGTCCTGCTGAGTGCATGGGCTCGGTCACGATCTGGCGGAGTCCAATGTTGTGGAGGTTGTCCAGGAGGGATGTGGTGTTGGGGTCCAGTTGGTTGTCGAGGTGGAAGTTGAGGTCTCCCAGCAGGGTGTAATTGGTGGATGCGATGGCCTGCGGGGAGATAATGTCCATGATGGAGTTGGCGTAGGATCCACGGGGTCCAGGGGGTCGGTAGATGAGGGTTCCTCGGAGGGTGGCGGTGGGGCTGGCCAGTATCTTGAAGTGAAGGTGTTCCATCAGTTCTGTGGGCTCATCGGGGAGTGTGCTCAGGCGGAGGCTGGATTTGTGGACGATGGCGATTCCTCCTCCTGGGCGGGTGGGGCGGCCCTTCCTGGAGATCTTGTATCCTTGGGGGATGGCGATGGCGATGTCCGGTCCCGAGGTGGTGTTGGTCCAGGTTTCGGTGAAGAACGCTACGTCCGGGGTGGTGCTGTCGAGGAGGTCCCAGATTTCTGTGGCGTGTTTGTGGAGGGATCGGACGTTGAGGAGGATGCATTGCAGGGTCTTCGGTTCGGTTGTGTTCTTGTGTGCGGGTTGTGCTGGATCCGTGTTCTTGGCGGTGCTGCAGATGTGCCGGCAGTGGTGTCAGCTGAAGGGTCCGTGGGTGTCGGCTGGTGATGCTAGCTTGCAGTTGTTGTTGCGGCCTGGGTTGAGTGTGTGGAGTGCTGCTGGGTTGTAGCGTTGGCGGGGCGGAGGTCCAGGGTTCCTGGCGCTGGTCGCGGTCGGGTCGCAGACAGGGCTTGCCTTTGACGCGCCTTCGGCTGCAGTGGCCGCCATTAAGTAGGGGTCGGGGAGGGCTGGACAGCTGGGAGGCGGGAGCGGGAAGGGGAGCTGGATTGGGCCGGTCACACTGGGGGGAGGGGCCGCGGGGCAGCAGCGGCGGGGAAAGGTAAAGGGAGGAAATAAGGGATAAAGAAAAAGGGAAAATAAGCAGAAATAAGGCACAAAAGAGCAGAGATGCAGAAAAGTGCAGAAAGGTGAAAGATAAAAAAGGGTAGAAAAACGAGTGAAAGAGCAGAGTGAGAGGAAGGAGACAGAGGTCCACTGGACCACCAGGGATGAGGCGCAGGGAAACCTGCGGGTGGAGGAGGGCCTCGATCACCAACACTCGAGAGTGCAGGGGCAGGGGCAGGCCTCACTTAATGGTGGAGCTGCGAGGGTGGGAGAGCAATTTCACTGACAATGAGTCAGTGGTCTTGCTCAGGACCATCTGCTGCTGACTGGATTACACACACTCAGTCAAGACACTCATAAAAATATAGTAATTATGGCAGGTACAGGTCGCAAAACATTCGCACTTTACCACCAACTCAAAGTTGGTGGTAAGGCATTCGCATCCTTCCCCTTTGTGAATGTTGGGAAAACGGGTTACATTTCAACAACAAAAAAACCTTTATCCAAAGGCAATCACAGACATGGTGGACTGCTGACCCCATCAGGCCACCATCCTTGTGAAGGCTGCGATTCATAATGGGTCGCAAACTGCGACCTACCTCATTAATATTTATGAGGGAGGTCGATTTGCGACCCAGTAAGAATCTCAGGTATGAAACAAAGGGCCACATGTATAATTATTTGACAAAGTGATTACCTAATTGCGATACTCTGTGAATCTCAATTAGGTAATCGCTATTTGAATGTACGAAACTCCATGAGTTTCATTTAGAGTTTCCTAATGGGTCGCAAATCGACCTACCTCATTAATATTCATGTGGTAGGTCGCAATTTGTGACCCATTAGGAAATGCAAAAATCACAGGGATGGTGGCCTGCTGGGGTCAGCAGAGCACCATGTCTGTGATTGCTTTTAAATAAGGCAGTCTTTTTTAAAAAATGCAGCCCGTTTTCCTTAAAGGAAAACAGGACGCGTTTAAAAAAAGAAAAATGAAACATATTTTTTTCATTTTTTAAGAGTAGGCAGTGGTCAGTGGGACCACTGCCTGCTCTGAAAAAATGTTATCACTACCATTCACAAAGGGGAAGGGGGTCCCTTGGGGACCACTTCCTATTTGCGAATAGGTTACCACCTACTTGAAGTAAGTGGTAAAATGTGAATGTTTTGCGACCGCATTTCGATCACAAAATATTCCAACATACTACTGCAATTCGTATTAGGAAGGGACGCCCTGAACACGCACCTTCCTAATAACGAATAGGTATGTATTCGCAGTTCCAAATTGCGATTCGGTAATATGTTACCGAATCGTAAATTGGAAGTCATACATACCAAAATGCATTTTTGTGGTTGCAAAAATGCATGATATATATGGCCCAAAAAGTTTCATACATAAGGAATAGAGATTCGGATTAAATTGCTATTTGGAAAACGCAGTTCCTCCTCTCTGCACATATGGCCCCATGTCTTTTACCCATGATGCGCAACGTGTGTCACTTACACATATGTTCTGAATTTAGCACTCTTTTTCATGCCATGTGTAGATGACATACATATTGAAATTTTCACAAAATATAGATGAAGGGGACCAAACTCTCTTCATCCTTGAAAAACAGGCGCAAACCGTTTGATGGCTGTCCTCAAATTAGGAAAACACAATCACCCGTTCTCCAAAACACCCACTGACAGTTCCCCGTGGAAATCTGCACGTTTTTCACAAAAATGGTTCCTGGTATTCTGGACCAACATTGTGCGCATGACACACGCTCTGCTGCGCGTGCCACCAGGAACATCATAAGAAGGTGGATTTCTCAGGATTTGTGTTGCACCTGCTCCACATTGTTAATACACCAACAATCCAATGTCTTCCTGACTCGTATGCGTCACCCCTGTTCTGCTTCACCCTTTTGACTACTCGGCACTAGTGTCAGTTTTTAGTGGAACTGCTTGGTAATGGGATATGTGACGCTGCACTCAGCTTCACAGCTTCAGGGCCTGTAGATTCTGAACGCATGATTGATGCTCTGCTGCTTCCTTGGGGCTTGTCTGTTACGTCCCTTTTCTTAACACCCCCAAGCAGAAAAAAACATTGGGTCACAAGCGCTATCAAAGCCAATAGGTATGGATGATAACTGAAAATATGTGCCAATTGCCTTTGCCAATGCTTGTTTCTTTTGTATACTGGGATTTGCAGTGCTCTTCATACCATTACAAAAATCAGGACTGCAAGTTCAGTAAAGAAAACACTGACCATGTCATATGTCATTTCTTCAGTCATCAAAGATGTAATTGGAGATCTCATTGGTGATGCTCCCAATGGTGCACTTTGATATGTTATCAGTGATGTCATGTGTGAGGTCATGAACAATGTGTGGGAGCACAAATTATGGCTTGTGCAGCTTGTGTAAATAGACAAATTCCAGTGAATTTTAGGTTTTTCACTGCAACCAAAATGTCACTGGAAATGGCTTTTTCACAATTTGTAAGGTTTTTATAAACATATGTTAAAAGAGAGAAGGAGACAGTCGTAACAAGGCAGATCTGCGGAGCCAATGGTGGCCATGATCGCAGCCACCGGTCACCCCTGCTGAGCCAGCAGTGGAAATCAGCTAGCTGGCCACCGGCTGCACAGTAATACGGATTCACACCACAGCAGATAAAAGGCAGAGACACCAAGTTCATGTGAGAGAGAGAGTCCTCAGCAGTCCCCATAGACTCAGGCTCACCAAGACCAGTGTGCTCACCACACACCACAAGTATCTCTTGTCACAGCCCAGAAGTAGGGAGGAACATTAACAATGGAGACACATGCCCTATGGCCACCTCTGTGTGAGCCCTCCTGATGAATGGTCTTAATGCTTCAAAGGATAAGGATGGTGACGTTCTATTATTAAAACATAATTAACTTATGTAATTTATGTATTTATAGATTGGCACATGAAACACAGCGTGAGCTTTTCGTCCAGAAATAATCTGCAATGATTAGCATCACTTAGGGGCCGATTCCGATTTCGGCCGGAAGGGCACCGAACGATGGTCGGAGCCCTTCCGACCGAATCGGAACGTGCCGCACGGATTCTTTTCCGACCGAGCCATTCCGATGGGCTCGGTCGGAAAAGAATCCGACTCGGATTTCCGGATGGCTCACGACGGGTTCGGAGAGCCCGTCAGCCATCCGGAAATCCCTCTGTACTCCCCCGGCTGCCTCTTTGCGACCGAGGGAGTACGATGGCAGTTTTTCACTGCCTTTTCGTGCCGGTCTTTCTGGCACGAAAAGGCAGTCGGTCACTGTCTTTGGGGGCCCCCAGTGGGACCCCCATGGACCTATGGTGCCCCTCTGTTGAACCCTGCACCCTGTGGCAGGCACCTTGGGGTGCCGGCCACAGGGTGCAGGGTTGAACTGCACCCCTGCTTTCTCCAATGCCAGCATGCATTCCGTCCGGAATGCATGCTCCCATTGTGGGAGATACGAGTGCGACCGAACAGGGTTCGGTCGCATCGTACTGCCTGGGCCGTAACCGATGACAGCAGGTCGGTCGGTTACGGCTCCGGACCGATGTCGGACGGACCTGAGTCCGTCCGACATCGGAATCGGCCCCTAAGTGTGAATTGCACAGATTGTGAGTTTATGGTGAACACCAGAATACTAGGGGTAAGGAAAGATCAAACAATTGGTTGAAGAGACAGGACCCATAATTAATGAGAGAGTGTCTTGACAGAAGCTGTATCCAGGCAATTGTCAAACAGATATCCAGTTTAGGATTTCTGCAGTCTCAGTTTGAAGAAGGCAGCTATACTGCGCAAATTTCAACTCATTTATCTAAATTGCCATGAGAACCAAAGATAACAAATTCAGGGGTGAAGGCCAAACAGATGGAATTAGTGGGAGCGATACTGGGTACTTAATCAAGTGTTTTTGGGTAATTCATAACGTCGAAAAGGGTTTATCACAGGGCATATGAAGGTGTGTTTCTGAATGTCTCTGCTACTTGGAGGGGGACATGCTCTGAATGGGATTGAACGCCGTAGTGTGTGTTTGTAGATTTATACAGCGCAACTTATCACCCGTGAGGACCTTCAGGCGCTGTCCATGGGCATGAGCAGATTAAGGGCCACATGTAGCATTACGCATTGAGCCCAACCCATTTTTCTTTAAAGAAAACGGGCTGCATTTAAAAAAAAATATGATTGCTTTATTTAAAAGCAGTCACGGACATGGTTGTCTGCTGACCCCAGCAGGCCATCATCCCCGTGATTTTAGTGATTCCTAATGGGTCGCAAATTGTGACCTACCTCATTAATATTCATGAGGTAGGTCAATTTGCGACCCCTTAGGAATCGCTAAATTTAATACATTAGGAATAGTGATTACCAAATTGCAAATCGCAAAACATCGTAATTAGGTAATTGCTATTCCTAATAGTGATACAAGTGGCCGCTAAGTGATTTACACAAAACCACAGGAGGTTGCGCCTGCGCCGAGACTCGAACCCGGAACCCCAGCTCCTGAGTCGGCAGCACTGGCCACCGCGCCACAGAGGAGTTTAAACGGTGGTCTACTGCTAGCAAACAGCTTGTCTACTTTTCTGCAGTGAACAAAGGTGGGATAATGATGGGGAAGTCAAAGCAAACACATACTATGGGAGCCCTCATTGTAGGTTTTTGCAGTGATTTAGGGCCACATGTACAAGAGGTTTCAGCTGTCGCAAACGGAAAATCGGGCCGTTTACAACAGCTAAATAGCCTCTTGACATGTATTAACCCTATTTTGCGAGTCGGTAACCTATTACCGACTCGGCTGCCTTTTAAAAAAAAAAAACTTTACTTTATTTAAAAGCAAACACAGGCATGGTGGTCTGCTGTCCCCAGCAGGCCACCATCCCTGTGTTTTTGGCGATTTCTAAAGGGTCGAAAATTGCGGCCTACTTCATGAATACTGATGAGGTAGGTCAATTGCGACCCCCATTAGGAATCGCTAAACGTGTCTGAGACACATTAGTACATCGCATTTTGCGACTTCCTAGTTGCGAGTCACAAAAGTCGCAATTAGGAACTTGCAAAATGAGCAGTCGTACATGTGTCCCATAATCTGGAGTCCCTGGGACCACTGCCTGAAAATATTTTCGCACCCATTCACAAAGGGGAAGGGGTCCCCTGGGGACCCATTCCTGTTTGTGAGTGGCTTACCACCTAATTGAAGTAGGTGGTAAACTGCAATTGTTTTGTGACCGCAAATGCGGTTGCAAAACAATCATACATTGGTGTTAGACTCGCTATTAGGAACGGACGCCCTTGGCATGCCCCATCCTAATAGCGAGTCGCAAACCATATTTTGCGAGTCGCTAATAGGTTAGCGACTCACAAAATATGGTTTGTGCATGGGGCAGACCAATTTTGCAGTCGCAAACGGGCCGAATTCCCGTTTGCAACTGCAAAAAACGGTCGTACAGCTGCCCCATAATTTAGTATTTTTGACATCATGTGGGCTTGAATTAGCATCAAACTGGTAATACAATTCAAAGTTTTCTGATCGGGGCCCCCAAAGAAGGTCTTGCTCGAGTCCTCCAAAATGCTAAAGACCACACTGGTGAGGAAGGACTCATCCTTCTGATATTTAACAGCAGGTATCTGGTTGCCTTGACTTTGTTACTATTGAAGGAATCCAGTAGAAGGAAATAGCTCACCAAGGTGTAGAAGATTTTTTAGGCTTGGAAGAGGTAGGCATGGGAGAATTTAATCTCACCCACTGCTTGATGATCAGAAGAAAGTTAGATATCACGGTGAGAGAATGGTGAGAAAGCGAATTGAAAATTATGTGGATATCGTTTGTGTATGGGCGAGAAATCGAAAGAGAAAATAACACACCCATTGACGAGGGTGCAATTAATGAGCCTTATATCTAAACGATATGGGAGGGGGGTAAGAACAGAGATGCGCACCAAGAGATGGAGAATGAGTGGTACAATTAGTGCAAATAAAGCCATTCATGGGCTTTTCCAGTAATATGCTCATCAGAATAAATTGGTCAGCAGTTTCAGAGGCAGCTCTATGGGCCAGTAAAATAAAAGGGTAAGACTGCTGGCTGTATTGAGCTGGGGTGCTGAAATTAGAGATATATTGTAGGGTAGGCTCTGCTGGGTGGAGAACCCAATATCCTGGGAGTACAGAATCAAATAAGTTATCAAAGGAGAGGTAAAGGGTCTATCTATTAAACACATTCAAAATTCCCAGAGAAGAAAGGTAACTAAGAAACAGGTTAGTTTTTTAAGTTTCAGTACCTGATCTGATAGGAAGTGGTGAGGATATATGCCTTTAGAAAACGAGATGCTGAATAGGCGAGTGAAAGGACTGGGGGCCAGATGTCCGACCCACCAATGTGCGACTCGCAAATTGCATCGCATTTGTGACTCGCAAATTGCATCGCAGTTGCGACTCGCAATTTGCGACTCGCAAATTGGGATGTAAAACAGTGTCTCAGACACTGTTTGCGATTCCTAATGGAGTCGCAAATTGCATGCCTCATTAATATTAATGAGGCAGGCACAATTTGCGACCCCATTAGGAATGGCTATCACTCCCAGGGATGGTGGCCTGCTGGGGTCAGCAGACCACCATGTCTGTGACTGCTTTTTTAATAAAGCAGTTTTTTTTTATTGCAGCCCGTTTTCCACGGGATGCATTTCAAAAAGAAAAATGTAACTTTTCAGTTTCATTTTTTTAAGGGCAGGCAGTGGTCCCTGGGTCCACTGCCTGCTCTTAAAAAATATTTCCCACATACTCACAAAGGGGAAGGGGTCTCCTGGGGACCCCTTCCCGTTTGCGAGTAGTTTACCACCTACTTAAAGTAGGTGGTAAACTGCGAGTGTTTTGCGGCCGCAAATGCGGTCGCAAAACAATCTACATGGCATGGTGACTCGTTATTAGGAAGGGACGCCCCTTCCTAATAGTGAGAGTCGAAATGCTATTTTGCGAGTCAGTGACTCGCAAAATAGCATTTGTGCATGCCATTACCCTTTTTTGCGGTCGCAAACGTGAGGATCTCCCGTTTGCGGCAGCAAAAAAGGGTTGTACATCTGGCCCATAGTAAAGAAAACGTTAAAGGATGCTGAGTGTATCTTTAGAATGATGAAGTGATGTAGGGGGAAGTAAAGCAGAGAACACCATGGTCATGGTGGAATTGATGTTGAGAATTGTATATTGAAATCCGAGATGCCACCCATGGCAGAGCACATTTATGAGACATTCAAGCACTTTTCAGGCTAGGAACAGGAAAGTACTGATGTCATAGACTTATTCTCTGGATGATGGTAAACATTTGCATGGGGGTGCTCCCAAGGACAGAGCTTCTGTCCTTTGGACACTCCTTTATGATTTTTTTTAAATAAATGTTTTTATTGAGTTTAACAACATGGGTTATACAAGCAACAAATCATGCCGTTTGACACACCACTTTGGGTAAATACATTTATGGATAGGCTCAGAATGATAGAAACTTGACATTTGCACCAGGTGCCTAGTCTGAGACCATCTCTGATTCTGATGGGACTGCTGAGTGTGGGTGGGCAAGTGATCTGGGTGGGGGCTATATTGGTGTTTGGGGGTATTGTTCCCGGGCTGGAAGTGTGCACAGATCGAGGGGCGTCAGAGGAGGCTCTAGCAAATTCAGTCAGTGAATCATGCAGTGGAGAAAGAGCAGAAGCTATGTCCTGCAGGTATAAAAGTAAATTGTCAGCATAGAGGGATACCGTGTGTGTCCTATCTGTTAGGGGAATACCCCATGACTGACCCGCCCCTCTCAGACGGATGGCAAGGGGTTCCATGGCCATCGCAAAGAGCAGAGGGGAGAGTGGGCTTCCCTGTCTGGTTCCTCGCCCCACCGGAAAGGATGAAGAGATGAGACAGCCCAATCTTATCCGGGAGGAGTGTTTAGCGTAGAGTAGCTTGATGTGAGCGAGCAAATGGTTGCCTACCCCCATGTGGACGATGACCTGGAAAAGGTAATCCCATGTCAGAGAATTGAACGCCTTCTCAAGGTCTAGTATGAGGCAGGCCATGCGAGGGAACCAATGCTCTATCTAATCTTACCTCTGAAATAAGCATCTGATGTTTTGTGATGTGCTGCGTCCTGAGACTAAGCCGTTCTGGTCGGAGTGTATAAGTTACGGAAGTACCTGTGCATATCAACTGGAGAGAATCTTCCCTAAGATATTGTCGTCTGCCCTGAGGATTGTAATAGGCCGGTATGATGCCAATTGGGTGGGGTTCCTATCTGGCTTGAGGATTGAGACTAAGAGAGATTCTCGGATGGGCAGGGGAGCTCACCCATTCAGAGTGCTTCAGTAAACATCTCCGCAAGGTGGGGTGCCAGGCTGGTTGAGAAGGTAATATAGTATTCTATTGGTAGCCTGTCGAGGCCCAGAGTTTTGTTCTTAGTGATTTTCTGGATCGCCTGTTTTGAATCGGCCGTTATGATTTTGGCATCTAGGGAGAGTCTGGCATCATCAATGATACGCGGAGGTAGAGGCCAGACAAGAATGCATTTGCCTAAGCCATGGATGCCTTGGGGGTGCCCGATATATGGATGACTAGTATTCGAGGAGTGCCTGAAGTATCTTGCCTTATGAACAGGCTGTAATCCCTATGGACATGACTACTTTCAGAATTGGGCTCACGGGTATTTCCTGTCGTATCAGCCAAGCCAGAAGACGCCCTGATTTGTCACCTTCCCTGAGCTATGAAGTTAAAGCGTTTCAAGTGCTCTAAAAGGGCCCGCCAGTGCATTTTTGTATCGGCGAGCTCTGAGTTTCTCATGGGGTCGTGGTCCACTCCTTTACCAAAATGGAAAATGAGCAACTCAGTCTCAGTTTTTCCCTGTTCAGCGTCCTGTGGATGCCCACAATCTCCTGCAGACAAATGCCACTCAACATCACCTTGAAAGTGTCCCACTCCTGGTGGAGGCCGTGTTGTGGTTTTTGGCAAAATAATGCCAGATGTGGGGCTCCTGAGCCTGGCGGAAGACAGATTCTTCCAGGCAATCCTGTGGGAGCCGCCACGTCGGTGTAGGGGGATGGGGGTTTGCACATTGCAAGTCTATAATGTGTGCATCATGATCTGAGATGATACGGCAAAGGTAGTCAGAGTGGTGGGCGAGGAGGACAAGTGGAGGAAACAAAGGAAACGATCCAAGCACACATAGAGGTGGCGTTGTGTGGAGTGGAAGGAGTACATCTTAGTTCTTGGGTGTGTGTGGCCCTCCACACGTCTGTGAGCATCCAGTGTCACACCCAGTTCCGGAAACTTTCAGATTGCATTTGGCTTGGAGAGCGCGGTAGTGGAGGGTGGGATCTATCCATATTGGGATCTAGCAAACAGTTATAGTTGACCCCCTAGTACCTCAGGTGTTCGTGTCTTGTGCGCTAACTCGGTGGAGAGTCTCCAGAAGGTCTCCTGGTCTGTGTTTGGGGCATAGATGCTTCCAATGAGTGTGGAATGGCAGCCTCGAGGAGTATGGATCCCTCTCTTAATATATGAAAGTGTCTGACACTTGAAAAGGGACCCAAGGTCTTACCCAAATCATGGCTCCTGGCGCATACGCCGAATAAGTTGTGGCGTGAATGATACCTCTTCAGCGCTTGCATAGCCACCCTAGTTCCTCGCTAGTTGTGTGGGTTTCCTGGAGGAGTATTATGTGTGCTTGCTGGTGCTTGTCACAGGAATACACTGAATACCTCTTCCTCACAGTGTGCATGCAGCGCATATTCAAGGTGAGGAATCAGAAGCTAGGGAGGGGAGCCATAGGTGGGGAGTGTGTAATTTGCACAGTAGGGACCTACCCGGGACAACCCCCACTCTATGAGGCCACCCTACTAGGCCCGTGTGATGTGCATGGATTCCGCCTTCCAGAGCAAGCCACGTGGAGTAAGGGTAGAGGGTGGAGTGCATAATACTAGATAAAAGAAACATTTAGAACCTACTGCAAATGGCGGTACACCCAAACGATGCACAGGTGATAACTTTATAGTACCGTAGGGGTGATGTCTTGGATACTGAGGTGAGATATGATGAGGGATGAGCCCTGTTTGAATATGTCTGAGATTAGTCTGGCCCAGCTGGGGCTTCATGAGGCTTAGTAATCTAGTGCTTGTATGGCACTCATCGGTGGCCGTTCAGGGCCATTGGATGTAAGTGCAGGACCGCGTCGGCTGAAAAGTGGGTGAGCTATCTTACAAGTGAAAGTGAGATTCAAATGAGGAATGCTTTTGCTTTAAACAATATAGTCTGAGGTTTGAGGAGACACCAGTGGTGGGGTCTTTGAGGCCTATCGGGTATCGTCTGACGGAATCGTTTCCTCATCATAGGTGAAGATGTGTGGACCCCTTTCATTGTCCATGGTTCTGGCATCTGCCCTCAGGCTGGCCACCGCTCAAAGAGCTCGCCGTCGGCCCTAGATGATCTGCTCCACTGCTCCAGGGCAGGAGACTTTGGCTGAGGGAGCGGAGGGAAGGGGCTCCATCTGTGGGTTGCCCTGTCATTTTCCGCATAGTCGGGCGGGCGAATGTAGACCCAGTGTCTCCTGCGGTCGGGAATCGGGGAGGTGATCTACTCTATCCCATACTTTAGTGAAGAATGTGTTAGTTCCATTCAGCATGACTTTGAGAAGGGCTGGAAAAAATAAGGAGTATTCGACCCCCAGCTGATGGAATCGCCATTTGATCTCTAGAAAGGAGGAGCGCTGGCACTGCATGGGTCGTGTGTAGTAGCGAAACAACATCATGACTTTGCACTCAACCCGGAGGGGGCCAGTATGCCTGGCAGCTCTCAAAATGGTGTCATGGCCCTTGAAATTTAACAGCTTGGCCAACATGTGACGTGGAGGCTCTCCCAGGGGAGGACGGTGGGATGGGACTTGATGGGCCCTCTTCAAGGAAAAGGGAGTGAGTTCTGATGCTAGGACAAAAGATTTGAATCAGGTCCAAAGGTATGCTTGGGGGTGATGTCCCTCAACTCCCTCCAGAAGCCCAAAATTCATAGATTACTTCTCCGTGAGTGCCCCTCTGCATCATCCACTGTCTCTTTGAGATGGCAGACTCTGTCCTGAAGAACGCAGATCTCGTGCTGGTTGTCTGCAGCTAGCAGTTGTAGAGAGGCTAATGTTTTCTCCCCGTCAGTTACCTTATCCGCAAGCTTGTGATGATCATCACATAGGAAACCCAACTCCGCTGTTAAGGACCCAAATCGGGTTTCCATGGAGACTCGTGAGATCTCGATTGCAGCCAAAACTCTGTCCAGTTTGTCTGAGGTTGAGAGGAGGGGGTAGTGCCCAGAATTGGCATGTCCGGGATAGTGGAGGGGATGTTCGCCGCCTGAGGCGTCGGTACTGGTGAAGTTGATCGCAGTCTGCCCCTCTTGTAGGTGGTCGTGGAGTAGTTGAGGTGGGAGCGAGGCAGGATGCCATGCAGCAGCGGCCTCCGGGGGGGGCGGTTGTGATCTAAGGAGGGATGGGCATCCCCTTTCAGCTGGTGCCCAGAACAGAGGTAGCAATGTCCAGCCTGGTGTGGTATAGGTGTCATGGTAGTCGGTCCACGTCACCAGGAGTCGTTTCAGAGGCGATAAACCCCGCCTGGATCGGGTGACGGTGATCCTCTCACTGGGTGTTCACTGGTAGGGGGGTGGGGGGACAAAGCAGGGCCACCCTCGCAGGCCTTTTAGCAATAGTGTGCACTCACCAGGGTGGTGTCGTCTCCGTCATGGTAGAGAGGGTTCTTTTGCTGTTTGTCTCAAGCACCAGGGCCCTCTGCAGTCGATTGTAGTGTTCTGTCCAGTGCCGGAGCCTCTGCTGGGCCAGTTGTGGGTCGCTCAGCCAGTCTCGGCCCGGGCAGGAAGTGCAGTGAGCAACGGGGAGGTGAGTATAACAGCGAGGTCACCTCGAGGACCCCCAACAGTCAGCCACTGGTGGATCACCACTCACGACTGGTGGAAGGGGGGAACAAGGAGGGTCTCCCTGACTGGAGAAGCGTGAGGTTTTGGTGGAATTAATGGGCCTTACTGGTCCGCAGAGTGATAGTTGAGCGGACCCGATCTCAATGCTCTCCAAACTGAGCGCCGGTGGAGTGGGGGGTGTGAAGAAGGAGGCCCCTCAGGGGTTAGTTGAGGACCCAGCCTCCCCCACTGGGATCAGGGTGTTCACTGCTGCTCGCGCCCCCTGTTGTAGAGTTGCAGCGAGGCCTTCTGGGTCTGATCGTTAGACCCAGCAGCTGCGCAGCCTTGGCGTTTATGCGTGTCTTAACATGAGTTGCTGGTGAAGTCTGAGGGGGCTGATGCTGGAGAATGCAATTCATCTTCCGGTCTTCCCCACTCGTCAGTCCTCGACCAGACCTATCAGGAGGTCTACCCCGCCGTGGGGGTTTCCGTTCATGGTGGTGCGGCATCCTGTGTGCAGGGCCAGCAGTTCGGGCCCCCTGTGCACTTCAATCTGGGTGCCAGTACAGAGGGCAGCCGATTATGTATGTATATATATATATATATATATATATATATATATATATATATATATATATATATATATATATATATATACTGCAACTAGGTACATTCCTCTTGTACCCAACGGAAAGCACTCACGGGAGCAATATATAGTAAAATGCTTTATTAGTGCAGACCCCCCGCTTACTGACAGACGCGTTTCGCCTTGCGGCTTTTTCAATATATATATATATTTGTGGTACCCTCATTACATAAATGAGAAATTATAATTTCTAAGGCTTAGAAAGACTGCATTTTTAAATCACCCTTATAAGTTCCTTTGCTTTTCTTTTCATGACCTTCTTAAACTCTGCATAGGTTAAGGCATTTTCAGTCATAGATTTGTCATTTTGAATCTTTTAAGAGAATTTTACGTAAGATACACTTTATCAAGTTTTGTTTTCTGTATAATTCATTCCATAACTGTGACCTTATTGATAAACCACCATCAACTTGGCCTTGTGTAAGCTGAAAAAAGTACCTTAGTGCAGCTTTGTCAATGTGTTTCCCAACAGCAGGTTTCCTGACTTCTAATGGAAAAATGCTGTATAGACCACATTGTCTAATCTGAAAAATCTTTTTTTAATCAGAGCATTACATTTTTGTTTAAATCTTCATTATTCTTACAATTATAGATTACTAACCAATACTTCAATATTGATTTAATCTTAAAATAAAAGACAGGTATATAGGATAGTGTATCTATAATGTGAGAGATTAACTCCTTCGCTGGCATTTGAGAATTTGTCTTTTAGGAATTGTAACTAAAGTGCAATTGGCCTCAATAAGTATGTTCTCTTACTACCTCCAGTGGCGTTCCTTTAATTTTCCAAGTAAAATGACATGACTGCATAGTTAATGACAATCCTTGTTTTGTTTAAATTCATTGATAAGTGTTTGCTCAATCTATAGACTGACAGTGTATAGAGTAATCGATGAAGCCCAATTGGTGTTGTGTCCACTAACAAGAGGTCACCAATGTAGACTATTATTGAGGTGATTTTGACCACAATTATTTGGGGGGTGGGGTTAAACTGCATGATTTTTTGAATTTGGAAAAGATCAGCTACATACAGATTAATTTAACTAGGGGCAAGAATGTCACCCTCGTTAAGGCAGTTTCACTGATATTAACAAAGCATCTTGGTGGGGTATGGTTTATTGCATGTTTGAACCTGAACCCACATATTGTTATGTAGCTGATTCACAACTCCTACTATCGAAGGGTCTAAACCCATACTTCTCAATTTATTCAATAAGATATCTTTGTTCTCCCAATGAAACACTTTGCTGAAATCCACAAAGTAATAATATAGCTTTCCTTTTCCCTTTCTTACGCCTTTATCAAGGAACCCTAATAATGCCATCAAGCAATCACATGTACAATGGGAGGTATGAAACATACTTGCCGCCACAACAGCACTTGCTGTCTGTAAAGCCAGGTCTCAGTAAGATGTACGATATAGTTGGTCAAAAACGTTCCTTCAATATCCAAAAGGACTACTAAGCAAAAGGTTTAGATCCTTTTCTTTATCCTTTTTTATATAGGTTTCAGGATGCTTCCCAGTCAAGAATCAGGCAGCTCACTTCTGATTAGAATATTATCAAATTACTTTGTTAGCACCCTAACCCAAAATTTTGGATTGTTTTAAAAATGCTACCCGAGACCCTAGTGTTCTTGATATCTATTTTCCTAATGCTGTCTTCTGTTAGCTTGTCCCCACTGCATTGTTATGTTATGTTGATTTGTATAGCTCATTAATCACCCGAGATGGTATCCAGGTGCGTGGGCAGGTATGCAGGTGTGTAGAACCCAAGGTGCTTATACGAAGAGCCAGATCTTTAGCTTCTTGTGGAATTCAAGAAGTGAGGAGGAGGCTCTGATGTGATGAGGGTGGTCATTCCATGTCTTGGGTGTGATGTAAGAGAATAAGCAACCTCCGGTTTTGCTTTTGTGGTGATGTTATGGATGGTCTAGAGTCTGTGTAGGAGTTGTTTGAAGATTCCGGCATAGAGATTGTTGCCGTCGTCAGGCTGCTGGTGTTGAGTGTTTGCGTGACGGTCTGTCTGGTGTTCTGAGGCAACCATTTGAAGATCTTTTGCAGCATTTGGAGGATGTTGTTTCAGGAGGTGCACACTGCGTTGACTTGACCTGTCATGTTGAGCTTGTTGTCTAGGATGATCCCTAGATTTCTTGCGTGGTCTATGGATGTTGGTGTTGGTCCTAACTCCAATGGCCACAAGGTGGAGTCCCATGGGGAACTCTTACTGCTGAAGACCAGTACTTCCGCTTGTTGGAGTTGAGCTTCGCATCCAGTCTGCCACCATGGTCATGGAGTTGGTGAAGTTAGCTCTGGTAGTGGTTGTCTTGTCCGTCAGGGAGAGGATGAGTTGGGTGTAATTGGCGCAGGAGATGATATTGATGTCTTGTGATCAGATGATGTTGGCGAGTGTTGTAATGTACATCTTGAAAAGGGTGGGTCTGAGGGACAATCTCTGTGGATCTCTTCATACCATTTTCTTGGTCTCTGGTGTGAAGGGTGGCAGCCTGACCATTTGGGTTCTTCCTGTGAGGAAGGAACAGATCTATTAGAGAGTGGATCCTTATATGCCAATCTTGTGGAGTCTTCTGATGAGGGTGTTGTAGGAGACGGTGTTGAAGGCCGTGGAGAGATCGAGCAGGATGAGGGCATTCCAAACTAAATTGTAGCTTATCAAATGCACATGCACAATTACCATACAAATCACTAATTAATTCCCCTGATTAAGCCCACTCAATGTCCATGTCTGACTTGTTCGTAATTGCATCTGATGAATATGCAACCAAATTCCAGAAACCATTGAGTCCTTTTTTCTTACAAGATTCAAAAGAACTCACCCCATTTCTGTTCTTGATAGCTAGTTTGGGCGTTTTTTTATACAGATCTTATATTGTCTGTTTGCCTACTTTAAGAGACCCAAGTTATATGATAATCATCAAATTCTATTTGCTTTATGGATAGCTTTTTATAGTATTCAGCAATAAACCAAGGCGCTTTGTTGTATTTGATCCACTTCTCCTAAGACATAAATACATTTCTTAAAATGGCGGCTGTGGATGCCAAAAAATGGTGGGGAATATGTCTATACATAGAAGTGCATCATGAAAGCCCAAGTTAGTGGCACTTTTTTTATCGACCACAGCAGGAATACATGTGGCAGAGCTTACCAGGATTTGAACATGTACTATGGACTCTAAAACAGATCCTTCCCAGTAAATACATTCCTTAGCAAGAAGAAGAAGTGAAATGAAGAAAAAGACATGAACAGGTTTTTTCTGTTACCAAGCAGGCACTCAAAATAGGTTTTAGCTTACTCTTTTGTTTAATAACCCATTGCACTGCTATCCTGGATCATGTCTAATGTTCACATTCATGCTCACATCACAACTGCAACACTTAACTTGCACTGACAGCAGGGATGACACGATCAGATCACAATAAGCATCTTGTCCAGTCGCATGTACTAAATAAAAACTAAAAGTGGATACGGCCTGGCATTGGAGAACAAGGTGTGCGCAGTATCTTGCACTCTTCTTATCTCTGCCCATTCCATTTCATCACAGGGTGGGTTGTGGTTAATGATGTTTCCTGAGTCCATCCCATCCTATGACAAAATGGAAAAGGGTGGGCAATAGTTCTTGACTGACATTCAGCCTCCTACAGCCTGAACCGAAGAGTGAACCGCCTGCGGCTTATTGCTACAGCGCCGCCACACAGAGGAAGAGGTTTGGAAGCAATTTCAGCTGGGTTCCGAGGCAACACGAGGGTTGGATGTACATAAGCCCTATTTGCACAACAACACAGCGTCACACATGCACTTAGACATTTGCAGTGCAGCTACTGAAAGCGCCTTACTGCCTATCTCTCTGTCTCAGAGTGAAGCAGTCTGTCATGACCTACATTTACAATATATAACAAACTTTATTTAGGCAGAATACTTTTAAGTAAAGGGGCCACAAAGGGGGTGGGTGGAGCCCCGGTGATCTAAAACACCAGCCACCACTGGTTTCTTACTGATTCCACAAGATATCACACACAGAAGTACAGATATGGGGTCAATCATCTACAATATTGACTTCTGCATAATTATTACATTTTTCCTCAAGTCATTACAGTGTCATGTCCTTTAGGCTAGTCCTGTCATGTATACCCCTATTACATACATTTGTCATATCCACACGACAATAACGATTCTAAACAGGTGACCTTTTACCTAGAAGCTTGCTCCTGTCTCTTCGACACCAGGCTCTCGGTACTCTATAATAATCCCTGTACCTGACGTACATAAACATGTCCCCAGGCACGGTAGAATTATTCTGTATAAGGGTCACCCTTGGCCAACAGCCAGCTGTGCATGATCTCACTTGTTTAGAAAACCATTGGTGATTGTTTTCAAAACATTTATGATTGTTTTCAAAACATCCATGATTGTTTTAAAAACACATCGATTCTAGAAAAAACCCTGGAGTCACCACTTTAGTATAAAAGACCCTCATTCCCCCCTACAAATGAGAGGAGAATTCCTTCCAAGCTGACACGGGGTCCTGCATGCTGAATCTTCGACACGCAGCGGTCTGAAATCCCTTGCGGGGTGTCATCCTCGACACAGAGGCGGGGTCCTTCGTTCTCAACCATCAGGTGAGGGGGCTGGTTCTTCTCTGGGGGTTTCTTGGCTACAGATACACATAGCTACACACATATACATGCTCCACATACAGATCTAGGCTAAGAACATTTAGGCAAATTAATTAGGACGCATATTTTAGGAATATGCAAGTGCTACTGTTTGTATCTGAACTGCTTATGTTCATCTTATTAGCACTATGGTACAAATGTATCTACTATTTACTATATTGGTACTAGCAATCTTTTGAATTAAGGATGTCCTGACGCTGGTTAGAAGTCAAGGGTTTATTCAGGAACACAGCATAACAGTACAGCACCAACTGTACAGCAGGATGTCCAGCTCTGGAATGAGTGATTCATGAGATGCCATGCATCACTACATTCCATGACATAGCAGGGTTCCATGAATCTCTAAGATAACAACACATCCCCCTTTCAATAAGGGAGAAAAACAAATAACAACGAAAACAGAATATCAAATGCATTAAGAAAAAACAGGACAAAGTTAAAAACAAAAATAAAATCCTGCAAAAAGGAAACATAGTATAAGAGAAATATTGCATCAATATAAGACATAGGGGCATATTAGCAAGACCGGCGATAAAATTATCGCCGTTTTAGCGGCAGGAAACTGCCGCTAAAGCGGCGATAATGGGCTTGCTAATATGCGTTATGGAATTCCAATAGAAGCCCAGGTTAGATGTCCTGCACATCTAACCTGGGCTTCTATTGAATTCTATAACGCATATTAGCAAGCCCATTATCGCCGTTTTAGCGGCAGTTTCCTGCCGCTAAAACGGCGATAATTTTAACGAGGTTCTTGCTAATATGCCCCATAGTCTCTTAGCCTCACAGGCAGATTTCTACACCTACTAGAGGAAGTGTCAGTTTTTCTGTTGCAGGCATCCTCACTCAAAGAATCATAACCATCAGAGAAACTACCCTCATGTGGTGCATGCATATTTGAAGATTTCCCAGTATATCTCACCAGCCTCGACATGCTCCACATACAACCCGTATCAACCTTCACAACATTCTTTCTGATGGCAACAATAGTGAAGGGACCCATGAAGTCAGAATACCCTTTAGGAGTATGCCTTGGATTTTTTACCATAACCCGGTCACCAAGGCACCACTTCTTGTTTTTCACACGCATTTTGGAGTCATAACTCAATTTGTATCTTTGCTGATAATCAGCAATCCTGGAACGCCTCGTTTCAACAGAAATACCTACATCACTACATGCAGGCAGCCAAGACTGGTTTAACTTTGAAAAAGCCTTTCTTCCCCTCAAGGCTTCGAAAGGAGACCTCTGCGTGACTATATTAGGAGTAGTGCGGTGTGCCCACCATGTATCTCTCAAGACACTACTGAAAGACAACCTGGACTCAAGAGCACGCTGAGCACAATCTTTGACAACGTGGTTCATCCTTTCGGTCAAACCATTGGCCTGCGGTGTATACAAGGCAGTTTTCAGATGAATTATGTTGAGATCCTTAAGAAACTTGCACATTTCATGAGACACAATTTGTACCCCATTGTCCGAGACCAAAAATGTAGGCACACCCTCGGACACAAATACATCTCCCAGGAAGTCGATAACAGTTTTAGTGTTCACAGTGGACACACACTTCGTAACCACCGACTTGGAGGTGTAGTCTACTAGCAAAAGGACAAAATGTTCGTAGGAGGGCAATAGTTCAAAAAGGGCCTATAATATCTAGGCCCAATTTTGAACACACAACATCTGGGACCTCTACAGGAGATAAGGGCGCATGATTGGGAATCCGAGACTTATCGCTGGAGGCACACAACACACAGTCTTTAACAACATTCTCAGTCATGTGGTCCATACCGGCCCACCAGTATCTTTCTCTCACCCGAGCTTTAGTGAGACTTCTCCCCAAGTGGCCCTCATGAGCTATGTTAATTATTCTGTTCCTGAATTCAACGGGAGGAATCACTCTGTCTCCCTTCATAAGATTGCCACAATAAAACGACAATTCATCTCTCACAGACCAATATACTTTCAATTCCTGATCTAAAGCCTTGTAGTCAGGCCACCCCTGGCTTGTCCACATTTTGAGAGAAGAAAGAGTTTTGTCTTTCTTTACACCATCCAACCATTCTCCACTGGACAGGGCTGGCTCAGCAACATAACATACACTCTCAATTTCACCATCATTCTGTTCGTACTCAACAGGCAACCGAGAGAGACAATCGGCGGAATTGTTGCTGGGGCCAGGTATATATTGTACACGAAAGTTATATTTCTGGAGACCTTCACTCCAGCGCCTGAATCTAGGTGTGATATGTTCACTGTGACGGCATGAAAAGATTTGGACTAAGGGACGATGATCTGTCCTAACCAAAAATGGGATACCCCAAAGATAAAACTTAAAGTGCTGCACCGCCCAAAACACACTCAAGGCCTCTCTCTCAATACATGAGTAATTCGCTTCCGCATCTCTGAGAGCCCTGGAGGCAAAAGCGACAGCCCTCTCCTCCCCATCCACAACTTGAGAGAGTACCGCCCCTAACCCCTTGAGGCTGGCATCAGTGGTTAAGATGGTTTTATGGTTGACATCAAAATGCCCTAGGGTGGGCATCCTCCCAATTTCAGATTTAATGTTATCAAAGGCTCTTTGGCAGTCATCAGACCACAAGAAAAGCGTACCCTTTTTAAGTAAAGCCCTGATGGGTTCAGTCACACTAGCAAATCCTTGTACAAACTTGGAATAGAACTCAGCGAGTCCCAAGAATGACCTCACTTCTTCCTTATCTTTAGGGGTGGGGGCCCTCACGATACTCTCAGCTAGCTCTAGCTTGGGTTGGATCCCATCTCCTGAGATCACATGTCCTAGATACGTAACTGATCTCAACCCAATGCGACATTTTTGTTTCTTTACAGTAAGCCCCCTCTCCTTCAACTTCTCCAAAACACATGTTAGTGTCCCACCATGTGCTGTTTCACTCTTGCCATAGACCAAAATGTCGTCCTGGAAAAACATGATGTTGGGTATCCCTTCCAGGACCATCTTCATGACTCTCTGGAACCATGCCGCAGCTGATGCCAAACCAAAGGGCATTCTTAGGAAGCGATAAGCTCCCAGAGGTGTCACGAAAGATGTAAGATGCCTCGAGTCTTTGTGTAGGAGAATTTGGTGATATGCTGATGACAGATCTAACACACTAAAAATCCGGGCTCCTTTGGGGGCTGGGACATACTTGTTGTAGCAGTCATGGTAATACTTAAAATACAAATCAGATGAGGAGTAACAATAAGTCAATTTGAGACATTTAAAAAAATCCAAACTTGACAGTTCCTTCCAGTGTAGAATAATTGTTGCCGGTTTTAACAGGGAAGCAATACTAAGCTACTGCTGTGCTAGGGTGAACTCATTAATAAGAAGAAAGTCACTGCTGTACTTGAGACAGGTTTAACACCAGAGTCATTCCAACATTGCCAACTCTCACCGTACACTGAAAACTGCGTGGCGATCAATGACGAGTTATGTTGTCCGTTCTGACAAGAGGAGCCTTGAACGCTAAATACGGCGTGCGTCAACTCTCACCGTACACTGAAAACTGCATGGCGATCAATGACGAGTTATGTTCATGAACGCTGAAATGCGGCGTGCGTTCTAGTATGCGTTCCACCGTTGACACAAGCTTGATCCAAAATGGCCGCACGTCACGTAGTCACAGCGCGATTACGTGCTGGAGTGCGGCGTGCGTTCCAGAGTGCGTTCCAGCAAGGGATTGCGATACGCGTGGGAGATGGAGGCTAAGCGCGAGGGAACACCGCTCGCGGTGTGGCAGTTGAACAGGTGAGCCACGCGTGTCCCATGAAACAGCCTCACGATTATGCAAGATGCTTTAATTATGGAGAAAAAAAAAATCCATTAACTTACAGTTCTTGAAGTGATTAAAGTCACAGCCTCGTTTGTGAAGAATAATGAGCGCACACCAGTGAAGATGGCGCAGTCCTTTAAGTGTTTAAGGTAAATTCGGCAAACAGGGGAGTCGGTGCTGAAGGTGCCTGTCCCCAATCAGGCAAAAGCTACTCGTTGCCATTGTTGAATTAAGGATGTCCTGACGCTGGTTAGAAGTCAAGGGTTTATTCAGGAACACAGCATAACAGTACAGCACCAACTGTACAGCAGGATGCCCAGCTCTGGAATGAGTGATTCATGAGATGCCATGCATCACTACATTCCATGACATAGCAGGGTTCCATGAATCTCTAAGATTACAACACAATCTCTTTTGTATGCTTCTGTCTCCTGATTGTCACAGCACATATGTTTTAAACAAGGCTGCCTCTGGACCAATAAACTCTTATTGAAACGTCCTAATCGCCATCCTGTGTATTTTCTTAGAGTAAGCAAGCACGAGTGACTGAGCGAAAAGTACTGTACTGTTTTCCACGATCCCTGAGGAATCAGGGTTGTCATGTTCAGTGGTTGCCAGAGACTACCTACGCCACTGTAGAATACAGGGGGGTGGTAGTGGCACTGTAGAGCTAGCTGGTCTAACGGCTGACATATCCTGTGGGGGTGTCCGGAAGCGGTTGGGACACTAAGCCCTCAGTTTAGGTCATCCAAAATGCGCAGGTCCTGGGGGATTCCTAGGAACTACACGAGAACAGGACTTCAGTAGTTCTAAATTTGATGATCGCCATCTAATCCGTTTTTTTTGTTCCTAATCCTAGATAAATTTCCTACAAGATTGTATTCTTGCATCTTTTCTTTCTCTGTGAGTAGGACCATAACCTGAGCAAAGTGGGCACTACTAAAATTGCGAACTATTTTGAAGTTGCCATGCCTTTCTAAAAACGCACACATTTGTCCAGGTATTGTCAAGTGTTGTTTTATGCTATTTTGTTGCAATGTGTTTTATGCTGAACAGATGAGCCTTTAAAAATCTCCCATTGAGCATGTAATTGAAAAGTCTTTAATAATAATAATAATAATAATAATAATACATCTTTATTCTGATGCATACACAGCCATAAAAGATAAAAGCATGCTGTGAGACACACACATTCATTACAAATCCATTACATGTTAAAAAAAGAATAAAAAGAAGGTCCCGATTATATTTAATAAAAAACGAAGTGAAGGGGGGGAAAGACCAATCAACAATCAGTCCGGTCTTGATTTTCTTGACCTAAAAGCGGCCCGCAAGAAGTTCATGACTACAAAAAGGGTGTGTTCATTGGGCAAAAGCTGCAGATACATGAGCGTCACTCGGGCTTTCCTAAACTTCAGGGATTTTAAAAGGGGCCAAAGAAACTGCCTCCTGAAGTGGCTGAAATATATTTACATAAGAGTACAAAGTGTAGGGAATCCTGTGGAGACCTAGAGTCGCAGCCACAAGGCCCTCTCTAGTTTGAATGAGTATAACCAGACGAGGTAGCCAAGAGATGGTGAAGGTGATTGAACCTAAATCGGGTCACCAGAAACCTGTCAATTGCGCTGGTAAGGGTAAAAATACAGTTCTCCATGCCTTGCACTGATTTCAGCAAGGCATGCCCCCTCATGGTGGGCCTCAAGAGGTCAATTTTTACACGGTGAGCAGCGGCATGCTTGGAGAACAAGTCCTTTACTTGCTCTTCTAGTGCTACAGCCCACATTAAGGCCAAAAAAGGTTTTATACCCCTCCAGGAAAAAATTATTCCTTACTTCCCACTTCTCTTGTAAGCAAATGATATTGAAGAACTTAATAAACGAGATCCACCTCGTGTCTAGGAACTTTGCGGACAGACCTGCCACGTTCCATAGACGAGTCTTAAGTTCTTCCTGGAACCATGTGTGTGGCCTATGTGGGAGGTTGTGGGCCCTGCAAGAGAATCTGACCTGCCAGGGCGAAGCTCTTTACTTAGGGAAGGTGTAGGAAGATAAGTCAGCGTTGTGGGGACAAGACCACAAGATCTACAGAGCCTAGTGAAGGAGGCCTTACTTGAGGGGCCTGAGGTATGGGTTTAGTGTCATGCTCGGGGAGTCAATCCAGGTCGTTAAGATCCACCAGTGGTGCGTATCGATTTAAAAGTGCTTGATGCCCGCCTGGAGCTCTCACTACACCACCACAAACCATATGCTGGGTTAAACTTGGCACAAACGGGGGGGGGGGTCTATAAAAGAAGCCCAGCGGTTGTGGTTTGATGCCAGTGTCAAATGAGTAGTACTGAGGAGGACCTTTCAGGATATTTTGTGCAATTTCAGGATGTCTAACGCTAATGATCACGCAATCTACCTCAAAGGATTTCCGTGAATGCCCTATCCATGAAATCCTATGGGCCATCAGGATATTTGTGTGGTCTGCAGTATTGTAACTAGTGTGTTTGCCTAGCCAATGAGAAACCTTATTGATCAGTTGGCCAGTGGTTTCCTGGTTATGGGTAAGAAGTCCTGGTACCCCAGTCAGAACTACGGTATAAGGACAACAGGCCGGAGGGAGATTGATTACCGGTAACAAGGGACCATTGTCGACAGAACAAGATGGTTGGGCGGCTGCAGCGAGAGTGCGCGCAGGAGGGCACTGACTTCCAGGGACGAATTCATTATTAAAGCGGTGAGAATTGTGACTCCGAGTGTGGGCATTCTGACTCATTTCGACAGAGGGCTTAGGGATACATGTACGGGGCTGTCTAATCCTTGGGTCATCAGTAAGGGACATATCAGCGATGGTAACATGAGGTTTCAAGGGTAGGGAGGAGGCTGCGTTATTAATGGAGGACAACATTTTCTCTGCTCTGGTTAACATTTCCCTGGATCTACTGCCAATTTTTCAAGTTTGTCCCAGAGTGGAGACAATAAGCCAGTGAGAGTGTCTGTGAATTTTTTTATTACGGGAGTCCAGAAATCCCCCATGTCCACCAGATAATTGCGCACATATCCACCCAAGAGGCCCTTCCGTGTGGCTGGCAGTTCATCTGTCTTTTTGGCCTTACGCTTCCGTTTAGAGGCTGAGGGAATCATCAAGTCAGTGCTGAAGGGGGAAACTAAGGAGGCCCTACTGGCGGAGGTGCCAGAAAAAGAGGCCTCAGGAGCCAGGTTGGACACAGGGGCAACTGAGTCTGGCAAGGGAACAATATGCTCAGTCCCCTGCACAAACCATCTGCGGGGCCTCCAGGGGCAATGTCGAAGAAGAGCCTCCAGGGCCTACTGAGAGTCGCCTTTCAGCCCGGTCAATTTCTTTATAAATGGCCCCCATCGCTTTCGCCAGGAAGGAGTCAATGGTTGCGCGGCTTGGGCCAGCAGGAGTCGTGGCGGGCACGGCCTTCCTTTTCCCCATGGTCCCTATAATAACTAAAACAGCAGGGGAGCGGGCTTCGTATTGCCACAGGAACAAGGATGGACTACAATAAGGCAGCTACTTACTACGAAGCCTTCTAATGTAAAGTAGGCCACTGCCACTGCCGCTGGAGGATTTGATCACAGGGGCCTGGATCAAGAAGCCAAGCGAGCAGTGTCAGCCCAGCCTCTTCCGGCTGCTGATGGCCGTAGATGGGCCCGCTCTTAGCCTGATCTTTGCTCGGGCTGTCACCAGGCAAGACCCGCGCGCGTCCCACACTGCGGGACCGCCTGCCAAAATTTGTAGAGCGCCTCCGGGTGCGATGTGCTGATGTCAGCGGCCTCCTGCCATGAGTAGTCCTGGGGCTTGTGGTCTGCCCCCATCGGTGTGTCCGCTCGCGATACCCGCACTGCGGGACCGCCTGCCTAAATTTGTAGAGCACCTCTGGGTGCGATGTGCTGTTGTCAGCGGCCTCCTGCGGTGAGTAGTCCCGGGGCTTGTGGTTTGCCCCCACCGGTGTGTCCCCTCGCGATCCCCGAACTGTGAGACCACCTGCCTAAATTTGTAGATCACCTCCAAGCATGATGTGCTGATGTCAGTGGCCTCCTGCAGTGAGAAGTCTGGGGCTCGTGGTCTGCGCCCATCCCCTTGTGGTCTTTAATAAAGCATTATATGCCACTGCCAATAGCAATGATGGCTTTTAAAGCACCAAAACCCAAGTTATATGCAAAAGCCTATAATCAGGGTGAGGGCCTTAAACAACCGTTATAACTGGAAGGAGAAGCATTACCATAATAACGTAAAAAAGAGGGTAGGCAGAGTTGATGGTGAATCCAAAAGGTAGTTTATTCTTCAGATTAAAGTAGGCATCTTAGGTTACAGGAATAGTAGTAAATAAGGTAGTTGTAGCAGTAGCCCCACCGGGAGCAGCATCCCAGTTGCTCAGCCCACACACTTCAATTGACATTTTTTTAAAATTGCTTTTTATTTACATTTTCAATACAACAACCAAAACAAATATACATTGCAGTGTCGTATTCCGTACAGTTAGGTGTGACATAGCCGTTCCATGTACATTCCGTTCAAATAATAAGGGCCCAGTGTATCCCATGGGGTGCAGGGCCCCATTTTCATTAGTGCACGTAATTTGATAACATGTGTTTTCAGTTTACGGCAGGGCCACCCTCCCGTCCCCCAATCAGCTCCCATCTCCCTGACATTGATTATGCAGACAGTACATTAGTCCTCTCCCGCCCGAGCACTCAGCCACAATGTAAATGGTTCCCAAATGTCTTTTGGTCTAGACTTGGACGGCTGAAGTTCCCAGTAAGCCGACAGCTGTATCTTGCAATACGTGACGTTTTTAATCCAGTCTTTGGACAGCGGAGGTCTTTCCACCCCCCAATGTAACGCTATTTGACGCTTTGCCATCAGAAGAAGAATTTCAGGTAGCTTGCGGGATTTTGGGGCTACGCCTCAAGTACCCCAAGTAGGGATGTCAGCGGTGTGCATGGGATGTCCAATCCTGTGATCTGCTTTATGTGCTGAAAGACTTCCAGCCAAAAATTAGCTATCGGCCTGCATTGCCAGGCTAAATGTAGGAAGGTTGCTCGCGGTGTGCCACATCTCCAGCAGCAGTCATCCGATCGCAATCCTATTCTGTGTAAGTGTATGGGAGTCCTGTACAAGCAGTGGAGATATTTGAAGTGAATTAATCTGAGACGGTAGTTGGGTGACAACCGTTCTAGCTGCCTACAGCTTAGCTTCCATTGCTCGTCTGTGAGGGGTGTTCCCAATTCCTCCTCCCAAGCCACCCATGACGCGGGAGTCGCCACCGGCGATGTTTGTTGTGTGTGTCTGTAGATGCGTGTAATGAGCTTACGCCCCGATTCCACCGCCAGTAGGTTCTCGAGCGCCGCCAAGGGCGGCGGCGGCGGCGCCGGAAAGGTGGGAAATCTACGTTTGCAGGATGCTCTCAGCTGGTAATATAATAACATATCTAGCGCCGTGGGTGCTGCGGGGGCACACATCTGGTGCATGGTGAGGAACGTGTCGTTGGGGTAGAGGTCTCCACTAAGTCTCAGGCCATGCGCACTCGCGCGTTCGCTCGCCTTACTCCCCATAAGTGGGGGGAACATTGGGTTGTTTAGGATAGGCATTGATGGGGCATATAGCACTTCAAGGTGCGCTCTCTTACGTAGACCTTCCCATGCCCATCTCGTCACCTGCACTGTGTCTATCTCTCCGCGGGTGCGCTTGTACGGGTGATATAGTGCTGTTGACACCGGCAATGGGGCCGCTCTGTCTGTTTCTATGGCCACATGGGGTTGGTAGGGTGTGGGGTGTGTCCAATAATGTAAAAATTGTGCCTGGGCGCTAAATGCGTATAGCGCGATATCCGGGGCTGCCAGTCCTCCCTGTTCCTGCGGCAAAGTCAAAACTTCCCACGCTATCCGTGGCTGTCCCCCGCCCACGCTAGGTCCACCATGAGAGATCTGAGTCGCTTAAGAAATTGCACCGAGAGTGGTAATGGTATATTAACGAAGAGATATAAAAGTTTTGGTAGTATAACCATTTTAGCTATGGCGATCCGGCCCGCCAGGGATAGGGGAGAGCCCTCCACCGTCGTATCCTGTCTTCTATCCAAGTCACCACCCGTCCATAATTTTCAGTCCATATATCTTGCATATCAGTACTAATCCATACTCCTAAATATCGAATTGGGCCCGAGGCCCAGACTAGAGGGTAATCCGTGTCAAATGTCTGAGTACTAGGCGTAAGCGGGAGAATCACTGACTTGCCCCAGTTTATATTTACACCCGATAGTCCTCCAAATCTCACTACTTCTCTCGTCAGGGGTGACAAGTTCTCTTTGGGATGCGTCATATAAAGTGTGATATCGTCTGCGTACATGGACACAGTAATTGCCCGGGTTTTGAGTCCAATTCCCCTTTGTGCGTGGTGCTGACGTAGTCTCGCTGCCAACGGCTCTGTCGCAATCGCAAACAGCAACGGTGACAGGGGGCACCCCTGTCTAGTCCCTCTAGCGATATTTAGCGGCTCAGATACCAGTCCGTTAACTCGCAGGCGTGCCGTGGGTCGTGTGTACAGCAATCGGATGTAATTAATGAAAAGTGGACTCAGGCCTATCCTCTTGAGCAGGGGAAAAAGGAACCCCCACTCCAACGAATCGAAGGCCTTTGATGCGTCCAATAGTGCGGCCGCAGCAGGCACGTGTGGCGCCATGTAATGCAGTAGGCCGAATAAGGTTCTAAGATAGTGTGAGGTCGCCCTTCCCGGAACAAATCCGGACTGATCTGGTAGTACTATCAAGGGGAGCAGGGGCTGGAGCCTGTTTGCCAATAGCTTGGCGAAAATCTTAGCGTCTAGATTTATCATAGAGAGTGGACGGTATGATTCACAACGTTGGGGATTTTTGTCCGGTTTAAGTAGTGCGATTATGATCGCCTCTCTCATGGATTGGGGGAGAATTCCCACCTGCAGCGCCTCCTGAAACACCGCCAGTAGGCGGGGGGCAAGTTCCTCAGAGTATTCTTTATAAAAACGTGCTGTAAGGCCGTCCGCCCCAGGTGCTTTGTCTGCCCGCATGCCGCCAATAACCCGTTTCACTTCATCTACCGTGAACGGGGCGTCCATATATTCCCTGTGGTGATTGCTGAACCACACTAGTGCTATAGAATCAAAGTAGTCCTCTAGCATCGCATCCGAAGGGGTCGTTTGGGACGTGTACAAGTGGGTGTAAAATTCCCGCATAGTGTGTAGTATCTCGGGCGGGGAGTGCACCAGGTTATCGTCTACGTCATATATCGACGTGATGTATGTGGCCCCCCTGGCCGGCTTCAATAGATTTGCAAGTGTCCTCCCCGGTCGGTCCCCCTCTCCGTATGATCTTGCAATCGTGTGTTTGTGTAGAAACCGTAGCTCCCTGTCAGCGTCTTCCTGGTAAGAGGTCAGTTTACTTCTAATTTTCCCCAATGTGTCCGCCGACGGTGCGGCGTAGTATTGTTGTTCAAGTGTATGTATTTCCGCTTCTAGGCGGCCTAGTGTCCCTCTTATGTCCCTGAGTACTCTGCTTTGTCCCGCTATGCAGTGTCCGCGAACCACCACCTTAAATGCCTCCCACAGACTCCCCTCCGAGTCTACAGACCCCGTGTTTTTCTCGAAATATTCAGTTATATGCGAGTGTAGTTCCTCCCTGAATACGGAGTCCAATAGCGCCCCATTGGGCAGGCGCCATGCGAAGGGTTGTCTATAAGGCTCGGGTATCTGCAGTGACAGCGTAACTGGGGAGTGATCGGATAACGTGCGGGCGTGATGTGATGCAGCAGTTGCCCATGCATGCAAGTCAGGGGTTGTGAGCCAGAAATCCAATCGAGACCAAGCGCTGTGTTGTTGTGTGATGCATGTGCCCTCCTTAGTGTCCGGATGCAGGTGTCGCCATGTATCTATTAGGCTGTTATCTTCCATAATCTGTTTTAATGTTGCTGCAGCCTGCGGGTGATGTGTGCGTGATGTACCCTCTCTATCTAGGCTTAGCGACAGTACTGTGTTGAAATCCCCCCCCATAGGACAGGCCCGTCCCCCAGTGATTGAATAGCGTACCATACTTTCTGAAAGAAAGAGGGGTCGTCTACGTTAGGGGCATAAACATTCGCGATTGTGACCTCTCGATTGAACAGTACCCCATGAGCCAGCATGTAGCGTCCCTCCGTGTCACTGATTACTTTTATTGTACGCCAGGGGATACCTTTCTTAATGAGTGTGGCCACACCACGTGCATAGTTGGAGTAGCAAGAGGTGAAAACTTCGCTCCATCTGCCTGATTTCAGCCGATCGCACGCCTGTCCCCTCAAGTGGGTTTCCTGTAAGAGGCATATCGCGGCCGAGTGTCTCGTGAGATGGGAGTGTATTAGACGCATTTTCCTATAATCATTGAGCCCACGGATGTTCCACGTGAGGCAGATCAGGGCAGTCAGGCTAGTGGTAGTATAGTTTGATCCCAAAGTGTGATCGGTGTGGCCGTAAAGCTCAGCCCCTTTCTTGTGTGCGCCAATCCTGTCCCGTGAATAGTGCCCGTTTCCCAGTGTGTCCCGTTTCGTCCATGTCGTGGCATGTTAGCAGTTAGGCATAAGACATCTTGCAATGTACAACAAACAATAAGAAACATTACCCGCCCACCCCCCACCCACTCCAACTCCCCAATCAGGTTGAGATTTTGTACGACCCACCCTCTAAATCCAGGTAACCCAAACATTTTTAGCAATAGGGAATTATCCCAAGGGGGCGTGAGGTTGCCGGCGAACTCCTCCGTCACTAGTGGAACGGAGTGGCCGAGCTTGTTACACTACCCTAAATCACTCTTAACTCTTGTAGTTAAACGGTTCTGAAAAAACAGTAAAGGATATTTTCTCCTAAATCAGGCGTTATTGACAGAGTCACAGAGGGTTCAAGCCCTTTTTCCCTGGTTCAGTCATTGTCACTTAGCTGACTCTGTGACGAAATATCTTTATCTTGTTCTCTGGCTCGTTGCTGCCGCGGTTGCTGTTTGGCAAATTTCAGTGCTGCCCCTGCATCGACGAATAAAGAAGGCTTCCCATTTGTGTGGACTCTAAGCTTGGCTGGATAGAGCATGGCGTATTTTAGCCCGGCCTGTTGGAGCAGTCGTTTGGCCGGAAGAAACTCTCTCCTCGCATTCTGTACAGCCTGAGTGAAGTCGGGGTAGAGCGAGATGGCATTATTTTGGTATTGTAGTGTCCCTCTCTCCCGTGCCAGGCGGAGGGCCGTGTCTCTATCCCTATAATTAAGCAGCCGGGCCAGGATGGGTCCTGGAGGGGCACCCGGCGGCGGCCGCGTCCCCAGCGTGCGATGGGCTCGCTCTACCAGGAACATGGCTGAGAGGTCCGTTCCAAATAAGTCCTGAAAGAGGGCCTCAACATATTTTTCCATGTTGGTGATGGCTGTGGATTCCGGTATGCCAGTAATTCGGATGTTGTTTCTTCTTGATCTTGCTTCCAAGGCTTCATTTCGCGCCTTTATAACTTCTAACACCTTATCCATGCGCAAGAGGTCTTCATGTGTCTCCGTAGTGCGATCGTCGTTGTCCGAGACTCTTGTTTCCAACTCTGTCAGGCGTGATTCGTGTTTATCAACTCTGTGCGAGACTTGATCCATCCGTGCAGCAAGAGAGTCTATTTTGGAGTCTATGTCTTTTAAACATCCTTTCATGTCCCGCAGCATAGTTTTTATGTCCTCCTCTCGATCCTGCTCCAGTTGAGTTTCTGGCACTAGTGTCTGCGCCACCATTTCGCCGTCCATCTGCCGGGTACTGCGCTTATCAAAGGTAATTTTGGGTTGTTTGGCATCCGTCTTGCCCATTGTGTGTCCGACTGCTGAGGTCCCCGCCCAGGTCAGGCAGGCCAAGACAGTCAGAGGAATGGTATGGAAATGAAGCTGGCACTTCGCGCTCCGTATAGTGCGTGTGTTAGCCTCCTCTTGCTACGGTAGTTCGTTGAAGTTGAGATCAATACAAATGGGGGCAGTACCTCGTCAAGTTGCAGTCAATGTGTGCACGGTAGTGTTTATCTGCATGCGTCTCCCCTCCACTTAGAGCGTCACAGCCCTAGTGTCGCTCTGACTTTGTATGACTCGAGTTTGAAATTGTCCACAACTCAATCTTGCATCCCCTTCAGCAGCCAGCCGGGGCGGGGAGTATCCGCAATGTTGTGCCCTTGTGACGCGCCGTATCCAGACGGCCCAATATGGCTCTCCCCGTTCCCTCCGCTTCTATATGGTTCTGCTAGAGATGTCTGGCAGCATGCGGGGAGATTTCCCGTGTTACAACGGTATGATTCTGGCGCTTAGGTGGGAGAGCAGTGGGAAGTCCCTCAATGTGCCCGATCTCTATCCCTGATTACAGTACGGCCGTCTGTCTTGCCCTCACCCGGCCCTTGGTGCGCGCCAGTTTCTTGACCCCCCAGTGAGGTCGCGCATATGGGCCCGTGTGTTCGCTCCTCGTCGCTGTACAGAGCGTCTCTCGTCGGTGTGCCAGATAGTCGCTCCGCTTATTTAGTCCTCTCACCTTCTCCCGCACGCCGCCTCCTCCCGCATCTCAGGCTCTGCTTACCCGCTCAATCCGTGTCGTGATGCGGAGGAAGAGCGGGGGCCGGCATTGGGAGCCCGCTCCGCGGTCCCCGTCGTCCCGCTGCGGTTCAGGGTCAGCCTCGGCGTCCCGCACGTTGCCTGCAGGAGTTCCAGAAGTGCGGGCGCCGCTCTCTCTCCGACCCGCAGGGCGGTGTGTGTTGTAGCCGGGCCTCCCTCACTTGAGCGTCCGTTCCGTCCCGGGCCCGCAGAGCGCGGATCCGGTTTCACCGCTGTCGCCGCCTCTCTCCGTTCAGCGAACGCCTCATCGGATGCAGCACCGGCTGTCAATTCAGGGCGATCGTCTATGGGAGGGTTTGCTGGTAGTATTCTGCAGGATTCATGCCGGATTGTGTGCTCGGCCGGCAGAGCCTCTGATTCAAGCGGCCATCTTGCTGCTCGGCTTGGCCACGCCCCCACTTCAATTGACATTTCACTCAACCAGACTCACAGTAACTCTATGACATCACTCATGCAATGGCTGAGCAGCACGGCACAGAATGGACAAAGGAAGGACTAAATATCAAGAAGAGCAGGATACCACACACCTTTCTCCTTTAAGAAGACAACAATAAGCAATAGTACAAATAAGATGGAAACACACATCATAAAAACAGGCATGTAAGGAAAAAGAAAATACAGAGGAAATACAGAGAGAAATAACACAACACAGACTCTCCCCTACAGCAAAAGGAAATAAATGTGCTCCAAAGGATGCAACACATAAGTCCTAAGAAAGAATGATGCAATAAAGAAACACACCAACACACACACCACTTCTTTCACAAATAGGAATAAATGTGCTCCAAAGGATGCAACAAACATTACCAAATAAATGATGGAGCAGAAGTAGGGTGCCACAGATGCACCCAGTAAAAAGTAAGTGAATCATAAATGTGGGCGCAAATGCCCATCACAAGTAAATGCAGAGGTAGGAATATAACCCTGCAAAATGGTTTGAACTAAGCAACCTGCTCACCACCAGAAAGTTCACGTAAGGTTTGGAGTTGCACTGCACCCCACCAACCATGGTTTCAAGTAAGGCCAACCACCAATCAGAAAAGGTTTGAGCACAACATCACAATCAATACAAGTAAAGGTTGGGGTCGAAATAAGCCCCAACAAAACTGTTTGGGCTCAAGATCATGCTTATAGCCATAAAATTTTATTAAATGAGAGTCAAAATCTTCCAACTTCATGAGTGAATCAGAATAGGTAAAAGAAGGATTGGGTAACAATTTATTTATTTTTTATTTATTTAATTTGATTTATTTAATGAGTTTTATATAGCGCTGGCTAGACCCGTAGGTATCAGAGCGCTTTACATAAGGTTCCACAAAATTACACAGTACATTAGATTCGGGTAACATCAGTTGCTAGAAAAACATTTCAAGAGCATGGAAGCGAAGAAGGGTAAGGGGGCAGGGAAGGGGGGTAGGGGAAGATAGGACAGGGAGACGAAGGAATATCTGCCCGAAGACCAGCTGGGTAGGTGACGGCAGGGGGGAAGTCCAAAGCCCATCTCCTCTTTAGCTATCAGGTAGCTCCACCGAGCAACGGCCAGAACGCTAGGTCTCTGTGGTAAAACATTAAAAGAGCAAAGAGGACGGGGTAAAAGGAGAGTAGAGGGGAAAGGGTAGGGTCAAGGGGTAGGAGGGAGAGAACGACGGAGAGACGAGGGAAAGTCTGCCCAAAGTCTAGCTGGGTAGGTGAGGGCAGAGGGGAAGTCCGCGGCCCATCTCCTCTATAGCTATCATGTAGCTCCACTGGGCTTCGGCCAAAAAGCAAGGTCTCCACGGTCGCTCGCAGGTTCAGTGTCTAGATGGGTAGGCCAGATGGGGGCTATGATTCGAGTTCTGTTCAAAGTCCAGATTTAGTCCCCGAGTAGTAGTACAGGGCGGAAGGGTCCACTGAGGCAGCCATCTTGAGGTCATGTAAAGGGTTATGTCCATGGTGTTACATACCGCCAGTCCCCACTTAATCATTCTCTAAGAGAGGGGGTGCTTGATGTGCACGCTTACTGCAGGCATCACGTGTGGTGTGTGCAGGAATGCACTCGTGGCTGCATCAAAGGCGCTATCTCCCCTGTGCCCCTCCACCGCTCGCTATACAAGATGATGTGCTCCCGGGTCCCCTTGTTGCCGCCGGGGCTGCTAGGAAGATGTCAATAGTCTAGCAAGATCAGACTTCCGTACCTGCAGCCGCCGCGTCCATAGTCGCCGCAAATCGTATCACAGAGGTAGGCGCGGGCTGAGACCCCAGTCAAGGACCGGTCTCATGGGACGCTGCGAGTCAGGCTCGTGTGCCCCTCCCCCTCCAGCCGCACACGTAACTCAGTGGCAGTGCGGGCAAACGAGTGGCACAATGCGCGGTAATCTCCCCAGGGGGGGGGTCAGCCAGCATGTGGGCCGAGTGTTGGGGGCGTTTCTAGATGGGAAAAGACGGAGGTCAGAGGCATCCTGGAGCACTTCTTTTGGCCCCGGGAGCGTTCTCAAAGCTCCCCGAGCACCGGGCGCCATCTTTGCATCTTCATTGGCACGGAAAGTCACGGCTCATTTCTCAGCAAAGCCGGAACGGAGAAAGGCGATATTGATCTTCAAATGATCAGCCTGCAATCCGGAAGCTGAATCGTTGTTCCGGGAGGAATAGCAGTGCGGCGGAATGCCGATCCGGAGGCTGGTAAGATGGTTCACCGAGGAGCATCAGCTTCAAGCAGCCACGATGGGGTTGGCTCCTCCCTGGAGTAGTGCCCTATCACCAGCAACAGTATGAATAGTTTGGGATGCAACAACCAAAATCCCAACACTATTAAAAGCACGAAAACCACATGTGACAGCAGAAAATCAGCATCAGCAAAAACATGGCCAAAATAAGCAAACAGATAGATAAGTAAAAACACAGCCAAGCCAATGCATGCATCCTAGCCCTAATGCATACAGACAAATGCAGGAGCACATTCAGCAATGTCACACTCAATTATACCTTACAAAACTAGCTTGGGAAAAACATTTACATGCAAGCAGCAACCAAACATAAAACATACTTAATTTCACCTTTTTTTTTAACTCAGTTTGGCAGCAAATCATAATGACACAAATGCTTTGAAACATACGCAGGAATAAATTCAGAGTGGCAGAACAACATTGGATACAAGTGGAATAATTCACCTTCAAAACATTCTTATTTCCAAATGCAGCAAAAATCATTAAAGCAATTAATCATCCATGCAAAGTAAATTAGAAGGCAATAACCCTGGTACTTGAACTTAGTACCCCAGTATCCACCTGTCAAAAAGAAAAAACGTTACCAAACTACAGTGTAAGTGCACATTCTGGAAGCACGTATGAAAATACTTCAAGATCCAACAAAGGTGCTGGAACAACGCTGTCAATTGAGGAGTCCTGCGTGCAATGCGCATTCGAGATCTTGCCAGTTTGCTGCGATGTAAAATAATTTCAAGATATTTACAGCGAAGAGCATAAAAACGTCACACTCCTTGAACATGATAGCATAACTCATTCCAATCCGGCAAAATGGCCGCCAAAACGTCGCTCTACGTTGCTTTCTTGAGGAGATAGCATTAGTTACAATCAAACCGACTTCCCATCGTGACGTAAACTACAGTGTGCAGAGAACACCTAGCAGTATCACACTAGGAATGCCCATGAACGTTCCAACTCCTACGCAGCCACAAGGCTCCAGCTAAACTCATCGTGCCTGAGTACAATCCGATGAGTGAAAAATTCAAAAGTAAATGTAGAGCTCAGTTTCCAGCCCTCGTAGCCTTTTCAACGCGCTTACAAACACGCGCTGCAGAGCAGTGCATAACAGTTTCAAACACTTGCTCCACTTCACCCCGTAGCACTCCTTAATTTGTCAAAAGTACTCACAGCTCAAAGGTTCATGAATACATTTCAAAAACAGAGTAGTACATCCACATGTGCACAGTTGAGCAGGGTTCTCTCTAGGACAGCAGACAGCACACAGGTCGAAGGTCCTAAAAGTCCAACACTCACATGTGATGAAGATTAAGAGGCAGTTCACTGCGCTTGTATAAATGGCTTCTCAATTCCCTGGATGAAGAAGGTGACAAGCACCATACTGCAGTGTTAAGCACACTTGGTCCAAAATAATCATAGACAGCTTGCTGTAAAAGTTGAAACAAGGAACTGCAGGCACAATTAGAAACAGTCCTGCCAGTACAAGCATTTGCTGGCTCCAGAGCAACATTACAACAGCAGAGCCAGATACCATACCCTGGGCTGAGGCTGTCTGATGGAAACAGACACCGGTGGGGCTCCCAGGCGCATTTCCTCTATTCAGGCTTAAACAGCTTTAACTTAAAAGTACTCTTATTGCCTCTCCTCCCCTGTTGCAGCAATCTTGACTCCTCTTAAGTCTCATTAGTGACCTTTTCTTCACTGCAGGTACTTTTCCGCTCGTCGCCAGTGTAATAAAGTAAGAAGGAGGGTAGGCAGAGTTGATGGTAAATCCAAAAGGTAGTTTATTCTTCAGATTAAAGTAGGCATCTTAGGTTACAGGAATAGTAGTAAATAAGGTAGTTGGAGCAGTAGCCCCACCGGGAGCAGCATCCCAGCTGCTCAGCCCACACACTCCAACTGATATTTCACTCAACCAGATACACAGTAACATTCTATGACATCACTCATACAATGGCTGAGCAGCACGGCACAGAATACAAAGGAAGGACTAAAATATCAAGAAGAGCAGGATCCCACAGTTACAATGCTGTTAGAACATTTTACACACTTGGGGTAGAATGTTATAAAATGAAAAGGGAGAAACAGAAAGACACACATTAAAATGTTGGAGCAAAAGGCCTGTACCAGCCGTTATTGACCTGGAGCCACTTGTAAATGTCCAGTATTTGTAAAGTGCGAAGAATTACCCGAAGGTGTCAAGGCACTGGGGGCTGTCGGGAAGATTAAGCGAGCTATTGCCCAGAGTCACATGGTGCTGGGCTGATCTGCCGCCGGCACTTGGGATCGAACCGTGAGCCCCCAGGTTCCGGTATCAGTTGCCCTGGCCGCTGAGCCACACCTCTTCCACTTTGTTCCTTTCAATGAAGTTTTCAAAATTACAATGTTCTAACTTATTAAATAACCAGCAGCCTCTCTGGCTATCTTTTATTCTATTGAATTTTACAGGAGGAATGGTCTTTAAAATGCAACAGATAAGTTGATTTTCTTCAGCATCTTATAGTCGTCTGTGCTATCAATGCTTTCTGCTGCAGAGCTCCATTGCATGGGACATTGCTTACATGTACATACTGGCTGCATAATCAGTTTTATTCTTTGCTGGGGGCAAGTAGACATTATAAGTAAGCTACATGGGCCTTGAAGAGACTCCTTTAATAAATGTTATTAGATCCAATTAAACTAGCAAAGCTTTATTGACGTCCTGGTCAGCCCCAAGGGAGGTTACAAAGAGTAATGATATTGCCACTCGGGCACCCTGGTTTAGAATTCGTGACCTCAATATCAAACATTGAGCAGCCTTTGAAATATCAGTGCTGTGCCACGTTTGTGGCATCGAGCTCGCCGGTGACACTATCTGGACCTTGTTCCTCCATACTTCTTCGCACTCCAGTGATATTTCAAAATATCAATATCAGAAGTGGAGGAGGACATCTCTTTCCCTGCATTCATACCTCTTGTTCAAACGTATCCATGGCAAATGAGGTGCGATGTATAAATCCTCCGATCCACTCCCAGGAAACCCCTTCTTTCTATCATGTGACGGTTTCTTGAGGATTGTGTTTACACACCTCCCGCTGGGGTGCACTTGTGTACATAAATCGATAGATTAGGCATGTGTCTTGCAGCTGAGCTGTTTAAAGCTTCAAAGAGCGAGGTCAAGTGTTCGTTCATTCACACTGGTTTTCTGCTTAGGACTCAGACACTCAGGACAAAAGGTTTCAATGTCTCCATTACCTTTATACCCCAATTAAAAAAGTGACGAGATTCTTTCATAACCCTGAGTACATACACGTGGTCTTCAAATGCGAACCTTGGACTTTCATGTTATGTTTATCTTGAGGTCACTGTGATGCCTTTGTTTATTTCCTCCCTTTCTATATTTGGCAAATTTAGATGTGCTAGGAGATGGACTGGAAATGTGCAATGTTTTCTCTAGCTGAATGATCGTGTTGCCCTTCAGAGTCATGGAGAGGGGTAAAGGTGCATTTTGTAAACTCCTTTTTGAGACCCATGTTTTGAAATACATCCCTAGAGTTCTTTGTATTTCCAGGATTGGAGGCTTTCGTCCGCGGGTTTTGCAGATCAGTCTGATGCAGCACAGCATCAAGATCAAGTGAGCAGTGTCTTTCCTTTGCTTCATCTAAAGGTCCTGTTTGATTAAATAATGCACTATTTCTTTGGCTTAGGTCTGCTTGATTGATCCTTACACCCATTCCCAGTTCTAGCGTTGGATCTGCTTCATTACCGATACTCCTCACTCCCTTGGTGGTTGAACCATTTTCACTACCTTGGGCCTCATCATCAATAATAATAATAATAATACAGACATTTATAAAGCGCGACAGCTACCTCAAACAGAGGTGTCCCGGCGCTATAGAGGTAGGGTGCATGCGACAAGAGACGGCCAAAGAGATCTAACCTGGACTAAAGAGCCAGGTCTTAAGGGACTTTCTGAATATCGGCTCCGATTGGATTAGGCGGATATTATTCGGCAAAGAGTTCCAAAGCTTGGCCGCCATCACTGTAAAGGATCTGCCCCCTACGGGAGCTTTAGCGAAACGAGATGTGCAAAGCAGGTTCTGAGAGTTTGACCTTAGGGAGCGGTTTTGTTGGTAGCGGCGTAGCCGGTGTTTAAGGTAATTAGGACATTTGCCATGTATCTCCCGAAAGGCCAGAGTTAAGGCCTTAAACTCAATCCTTTTCACCACCGGCAGCCAGTGGAGGTGTCTTATATGCGGAGAGATGTGATGTCGAAATGCATGTTCATGCCAACCTCTCATAGTTGTAAGTTCAGCACGAGGCTCGGTCATCGGGGGGATAATTTTCACTGAGCGGGGAGTGCTCTGTACTCTTAGACCCTGTTTTTTTCTTTTCCCTCTTGATAGATTCACCCTTTCCAATTGCTGGGTTCTTGCCTGTGTCATGTTTGGCTTATTTCCTTTTAAAATGTGATTTACATTTTGCAAAAGCTGCTTTCCATTTTCGAGATCACACTTGTCCTCCAGTATATAACAAGAGTGAATGGGGTTGGCTTTGCTTTTGTGTACTTGCTGCCTGTTCACTGCGATTCCCCATTCACTTCCAACTTTTCTGGTGCTTTATTCTTATCATTTTTTTCTTAACAGCAGTTAGAAAGATTTCTTAGGTTGACACCAGTTTGACCCTCTACTTCAATCACTGACACATCAGTTGATGGACTTTTTAGTTGTTTCTACAATACTTTTCGAAATATATTTGTTAGGAGCAACTTCTTCAGATTTTCTAGTCCCTCTTGTGGGGTCAATAAACTAACCTTGTTAATTGAAAAATGTATTTTCGTATGTCAAAACTTTGTATTTTACCATCACACTATGGTAATAATCGTAGGGTGGTGTAGAAGATCTATTATCTAATAATGATATTTGTTTTGTTCAGCATTTAACAAGTTGGGTTTAGTAGGAACAGTTTTCTCTATCTGTATTCTACTTTCAATGGAGACTACTGGAGTAACTATTTTAAGATCAGGTGCATTTTAATCTATTGCAGTTGAACTCATTATTGAACCTTCAAAGATAATCTCCTCTAATTCTTGTATTTCAATTCCAATATTCTCGCAATCTCTCTTCCTCAAATATAGGACCAGTGCTAAAATGTACAATCCTATCATTTTCCCCACATATTGTCTCGACTGTAATATGCTACCCTATTCTCTTTTTCTTCTGACCATGTCTTTAAAATTATATCAGCTCGAGACATTGGTGACCCACTTACAAATACTGATACTGGAACATTTTCAAAATAATGTTTAATCAGACGCTTCAACTAATTACCTGCCTCAACCAGTTTTGGCACATAGTCATCAAAATTAAGCAATAGATTTTTTTACATTTTCGAATCATTTACCAACTTTTTGTATGCTAGCAAACATCTTATTACTTAGCCCCACTCAAAGCTAGAAAGCAAGTGACGACTAATGTAATATGGAATAACACTAAACTTATACCAGTCCCTGCCTTCAGCCCCTTTTGCCTACAGGCCTTGGTGAATCCACTTTCGCACATTCTGCATTAACGCTGATGCCCCAGGTCAGTGGAAGTAAGAATTTAAACCCTAGACAGGTGTGGCCAGAATGTGTGTGTGCGACTCTTCCCTTTGTCCATTCCACACCGGATGCAAGGCTGTAAGGCCCCTTGTCTCTGATCATGTCTCTGCCACCAACTTCCAAACCGTTACTCTCTGTTCTCTGAAGCAAGTCATTCAACTCTTTCTTGGTCAGTTTAAAATTCTTTAAAGTCTTTTGCTATCAGGCGACCAGGCAGATCCGTGGGCTCTGACCAACACAGCACCAAGGAGCTTGTGCACTAAAATGCCCCTTGGGAGATATTAAAACCACTGTAAGATAAAACCTGAAAGAGCTCCTCCCTCACTTCAGCTGGCAATGGAGCTACAGTTCCATCTGTAACTGGACTCCCATCCCCTACTGTTTTCTTTTCTCTAGGAGTCAGTCATTCCTCACGACCTTCATCTTGACTATTTTGAAGTTGTGCGCACAGGTCTCTGTAGTAATGATGACACGCTGTAACTTGTAATGCAAGTAGGTTTATTCACAGGTAACATCAAGAAGTCCTTATCAACAGGTAGCTCATCATTAACAGGTATATAAGTCCTGTAGGGCAGCCTGTAAGTGGTAAATAACAGCCCCACCAGGAGCAGCCTGCTAGCTGCTCAGCCCCTCTCACCAACTGTCACTCCTCATCCAGTCACCCAGGCATTCTACTCAAGGTCCACTCACCAACATTCCATACAGAAGACACACACACAGGCTGAGCAGCTAGAGCAGAGAAACATAGGGAATAAAACATCATGTAAGAATACTACAGTCTCGAGCACAGAAGCTGTTAGGGAGAGCTGCTGAAACAAATTCAGTCTTCTAGGATATATACTCATGTTGGTGGGCACATTTTGGGGCAGGGTCTGCCCTAAATAGTTGTTTACTTTTACCATGTGATATCTTCTTTTTTACTGATTTGTGAGGGATGAGGTCCTGAAGGGTTTGTCTTCATCGCCCAAATTCCAGGGGTGAAGGCTTATGGAATGCCTTAGGGATCCCATTTCAATCATCTGAAACCACAGTCTTACTAGCCCTACAATTATCTGCCCTTGGTTTTAGAACCCTCGCAAATAGGCCCATTAGAGCCTTCTAACGATGCTGTCTTCTCCCTTTCATCGGCCAAGTATTCCTTTCGGCCATTGCCTCAGCTTGGAAGTTGGCGGAACAAGGTGCCATGGTAGTGTCAGATCCTTCCATGGAAATTCTGTCAGATAGTGTAGTGTTGCACCCTGCACCTGGGTTTGCTCCTATGGTGGTCTCTTGTTTCCGTTTAGAACCGGAGATTATGCTTTCTGCTTCCTTCCCGAGGATGATCAGGAACAGGATCTGCATACTTGATGCTAGGAGGGCTCTTCTGATGTATCTCCAGCACATTAGTGTACTGCTTCTTTTCTTAAAGTCTGAAGAACTATTTATTATTTTTGAGCCTGCAGGGAAATCAGGAGAAAACTTGTCCTCACTAAGCATCCTTGACTCTCTGGGTAGATGTGGATGAGCAAACATGGCCTATGTCAAGGGAGGTAGTATAAAGAGTTTAGGTATAGAAAAACACAATCATCATGACTGTAATACAGTTGTCAATGTCCAGGCAGAGTTTTGGTTCCACAATTCTTTAATATTACATTAGGAATATAAACGTATCTATAGTGTGAAAAGAGGAGCTGAGATGCAGAGGCGCTTGGGGTGGCTAATTCCTTTGTTTTCTCTCTCTAGGCACAGGCTCCTTCAAAGAAAGTGAAACCTTGGTTGAAGAGATTCTTTCAATGAGGATTGTTTGACTGTTCTGTTCAATATACTGAATCTACTACTATGAAGGCAACTAGTAGACTGGCTCTTCAGTTGTGATGTGTCCTTGAGAAGGAACTTGAGCAGGGACGTAGGAGAGTGTGAAAGATGTGTGATCTTTGTTTGTTTTGTTGATTGTCTGCTCATCCATGGTAGGCGTTTCACTGTCAGCCACTCTCAGTAAAATTGTCACAGTTAAGAACCTGTAAGATGCAGTTAAGCCTGATCACCAGTTGCATTGGGGTTCTTCTTGTTGTTTTGCAGGAGCTGGTCTTCGGTTTGTCTTTGCGTGCTGGCAAGTCAATCCCTTCTCTGCCTTCTTGGAAATAAGGAAAGACACCATTGGAAAGAGAGGCAACCCTTTTCATCTCTGCTGGCTTCTAGTAGTTTTGTGGTGGATTTGTACCTCATGTCCTACCTCATCAGGGACATTACTGGGCTTTGTGGTGCTGGGGCACATGGTGCACTGGAATATATCATCCTGTCTTCAGTCTGTGTTGAGAGCCAGGGCGGGGTTGAGAGGTACCAGGCTGTCATGGCTTGCTTGGGTGAGGTGTGAGCCAGACTCTAGGCAATTTATTGTGCTTGCTCTCTGGTACAGTGGGTGGCAGTTGTACTGGCATCTTGCATTCACTATTCCTGATAGAGAATTCAAGATGAGGATAATCTCTGTGACCTCTTCTACCCCGGTCTCTTGTGCATCTAGAGCAAAGAGGAATGGTAGAGGACTTAACTAGTTGGAGCAGGAGCCTATACTTTGCTGTTTATGAGTGTTGGGGCCAATTGCGGCCGGCATGGGTTGCGGGAGGGAGGGTGGGCACGGGGTCCCACGGCGGTCTGGGGGGTTGCAATGGAGGGAGGGAGCAAAAAAAATCACTTACCTTGCCGCCGCTGGGTTCCGTGTCTCTGCTCCTGCTCTCTTGCTTCCGACTTCAGGAACAGGAAGCAGGCAGCCAGGGTCCCTCCCCTAAGCCAATCACCATGCTGCAATGCAGTGTTACGATTGGTCTGAGCGCCGTGACATGGCGCTCAGTCAGGGGCTGGAGGGGTGGGCATGTTCTCCATGCAGGCTGTAATGCAGCCTGCATGGAGAAGTGGGAAAGTGCGCATGACTGGTTTGGGTACCTCAAGAGGGCCAACCAAACAGTTATTGCGCACTGAAGAGTGGGTAAACCACTCCTCCGCTGCCCTGCCCGCATTCCTAACCTTTTCTTTTGCCTTAGTGCAGGAAGGCCTGCGGCTCTGCCCTACGACAAAACCTCATAAATGAGGCCCTCAGTGTTCTTGCCATTGTACCCTGGTGGGAAGCATTTGTGAGAGCCAGTAAGAGTCAATTGTTTTGGAGGCTACTGGAGTCCTGGACAAGAAAGGTATAGACCTTGAATTTAATAGACTCACAGGTGTACTTTCTGTCTCTCACCTCAAAAGCCCAGGAGAAGGGCTTTGATGTGGTGTACTCATCCCTGTCAAAGGCCGATCACATGCTCAGTCCTCCGCCCAAAAAAGGGGCATGTGAGGGTCCATCCATCCCACTGCTGCACTTAAATGAGTGGTTGTGGTGCCAGGGGAAGGGCTGGTGTTTGAGTCTAGATGATCCCTCCAGGGCAATAGCGTTAGAGGCTTTGAAATGGAGCATCACAACCGATGCTGATACTCTGAATGGTGTGGTAACACAGGGAGCAGTTCGTAGGCTCAGGAGGTACTCACTCTTCAGTCAGCGCTCCGGCTGGGACAACTTTGAGTCCCTCTTGCTGATGGCATGGCTTAGCAACAGTCTAGCACCATAGCAGGCAACATCCTTTTTCCCTGGTGACATGACCAGTGCCAGTTAGCACAGGAGGAAAGGGCATAGGAACCCCAGATTTTGGAGTATCGGGGACACATGGGAAATATCCCACCCAGATCTTGAAGTGGAAATTGGAGAGTAAACAGTGGCAGACAAGCCATGTCTCTCTGATGCCATGCTGCACATTGCTTAAGTCTCCTTGAAGCTCTGTAACCAGAAGAGGAAACTCTTTATGGGCTCTAAAACTTCTCTGTTTTGTTAATTATTTAATTGCATATATTGAAGTGTTGAGCCTCTCCTACAATTGTTCTGTTTATGTTAATGGTATTGTTGGCTTTGCTGAAAAATAACTTTTTTACACGAGGCTCCCCACATCAATGAGTGCCGTTAAATAATTTAAAAAAATTAAGAGATCTGGGACGCCACAAAAAGTTTGGTCCTAAGGTTACAGCTCTTCAAGGAGACACTTGTGAAGTGCAGCATTATTTCAAACAGGTATGCTGTGTTACTGTCTTACTGTGTTTGACTTTCAGTGTCTGTAAAAACATACCAAACAAAAAAGCACATCTTTAAATCTTATGACAACTTGCATGTATACATATGTGTATTTTGTCAGTTTGCTTTATGGTGTGGTAAGTGTATTTAATGAACTCCATATACTAAGGGTAATTGAATAACAACAATTGAATAACTCAACACAAAGCACTGACCTTTGGTGTTAAATTGAAGAAGGAAGGTTGTAACCCTATAGTCTCTGATCTTCACAATATGCAATTCTGGGCTCAAACCCCATCCCAGCTACTCCCCTTGACCAAATTGTAGGATCCATGATCCAACGCTTTACTTCATCATATATAATTTTCATTATCCATCCAGTTTGAGAGCACAATTCAATATAAAATCTATTCTCTACGAAAAACTCTTTTATATTTGAGCAATGTTGAAAAATATATAATTTTCATTTTAGTCTTTAGCATATTTGTTCATGACATTTATTGCCTGATTTACATGTTTTGATGGCTTGGCTCTTGTTTTGGCTCTTCCCCCCAGAAATCTAGGGCCTCATTTACAATAGAATGGCACAGGGAGGTGCTGCAAGCAGTTTTCCTGGGCCACGCATTCTAAAAGTGCAGGAATGCGCTGTATTTACAAGAATAAGGTGCATTTCTGTACTTACCCCTATGCCGGTGCTAATAAAGCAACCTAGCGCCAATGCAGGCATCCTTGCGCCATGCTACAAGGGTGCCTGCATTGCAGGGATGATTGATTTTGTGCAGGAAGGGACACTTTTCTACACAAAATCCATCAATGGAGGTGATTTACTTCTTCTATGGGTGCTGCAGTAGCACGGGTAGGGCGGGGTCGGGGGATAGGAAAATAAATAAAAATAGTTACCAACCTTACTGCCGGAATGCCGCGCCACCTCGCCTCGACCTCTTTTGTTCTTTCTTGAAGCAGGAAGCACACCCAAGCTCCCATAAGCCAATCACAATGCTGCAATGCAGCGTTGTGATTGGTCTGACGCCTCAGGCAATGGGAGTCTGTGCATGTTCTTCACTAGGCTGTGAATCACAGCCTGGTAGGGAACATGCAAAGTGCGCATGACGGTTTGGCTGGCCCAAGCCGGCCGGTCAAACTGTCATGCGCACTTAAGTGCCCACCACTCCTCCCCTTGCTGGCTGTGAGAACAGCAAAGCCCCGCCCCGCCCCGAAACCGGCCTCACAATGGGAAAATAAAATGATAATAGCATAGTGTTATTATCATTTTATTTTTCCTTTGTCCCCTGCTCAAAATGCAGTGGGGCGGTGCTCCTCCGCCTTAGCGGAGGAGCCGCCGCTGGTGGTGTGGGCGTTTGGCACAGGGGAAGTGAGGAGACCTGTAGTCTCACAGTACTCCTGTCCTCCTCATGTCTGTGTTGGAGTCAGTGCTGGGGTGGCATGCCTTCTTCTGGTGGCATCTTCTCTGCCTAAATGCTGGAATACTGGTGCCAGAGACAGGCATGTCACAGCAACAGATGGCTTCAGATCTGGGAAGCGGTCAAGGACCTTTGTGTCTTTAATGTGCGTTAGGGTCACCTGGTGTGTGGTGTGACCCCGTTATTGTAACAATCACATTAAAGATATAAAAGTGGCTTCTTTTGGGTGCAGGAGAGCAGCTCTACAAATGTAGGAAAAAACAGTAAAAATAAATACTATCTGGATATTAACATAAAAAAAGATCACAGAAACGAATATTATTTCAGTTGCATCCATTAATAAATCATTCTTAATATAATATGGAGTCACAATTCACCATACATCATAGCAGTGTGCTGTTCCAACTCCCATGCCGATATATAAAGAAATTTTTTTTGTGTGAAGGTTCACAACAGACATAAATGGTAGGCACTTACTTAAAGCATCTCTGGACTCTAAAGGGGAAGTCCCCTTTGTTAGTGGGTTGCGGGCTGCTTAGGGAACACACTGTAATTTGAGGATACAGAGATGTAATGTGAGTAAAATTACTCAGAAGATGCTCATAAGGAGCAATGTGGAAGCCAGTTTTGTAGTTGCTTTGTCAAGAAAACTCCCATTCTCATTGTTTCAGCCATGCCTACAAACAGTGGGGCAGATTTACAAGCACAAAAATACAAAACGAGGTGGGAGGGTCCAAGGGAAATTTTTAAAGACCGTACACGGATATTGTCCCCATACAACTCATAAACAAACCGTGATATCCGTGGGTCTAAAGAGCTCAAAAGAGCCACACAGCGTCTGCAACACAAGTAAATATTATCTCAACTAACACAGGGAAGTCCTTATATTAAGGACGGAATCCCATCACTCACCAAGGTGACATGCTTCATTATCTGGAATCTCCTCCCTGCTGTAACCCCTAGTACAGCCGAGGGCTACAACCCCCTCACTGTAAGGGAGGAGCTCAGGGATGTTTTAGAAACTTATGTATGTTAGGATCTACTAAAATCCACAAGATGTAGAGCTGAAGATGTTAACTGAGTGATGGGCGCAGTGCAGAAAAGGGGGGTGTTGGTGAGAAGTGAAATAAAACTGACTACCAAGAGAAAAAAGATTTATTAGTTATCTCTTGGTGTCAGGGTTAAAAACAGTGCTAGTGTTTTTAAAAAAAATAATAACTGCAACAATCCATAAAGAGGGTCGGTCTACAAGTTTCAGCTATCGTGACCTAAAAAAGTGTCTAGCCTTCCTCAGGACCTTGATGTTATAAGCTACTGCGTATTAGGTGAAAGAAACAAAGTGAAAAACCGTGTGACTGAAAAAGGAACAGATACAACCTACAACACCAGTCGTCTCATCTGGAGGAACATGGTGTACTGGTCAAACCTGTGTGAGAGAGATACAAGGAATTAAATACTTATGTCTGTATTGTAAACAAGGGTGAGTCAAATATACTCATTTACCCAACTATTTCCAAAAATAGTATCAGAGAATATTTCAAAAAGTTGACTTACCCGTATAGTACGAGTAAGAGACCTCACCTCACCTGGCAACAGCTCAGGACGTGAGGAACCGCTCTACAGAAGGAAAAGACAGTGTTGACACAGATCAGACTTAGTCATGTAATATAGTCTGTCAGTAACATGTTCAATATCTGCTAAAAGCCATCTAAACTGTACCACACTGAAGTAGGAACTACAAATGATGTCAGAAAAGGTAGAGTTGGTGTCCACAAACAACGTTATAGTACCTAGAACATTTGAACACATCTAAGGATAAGCCAGAAATTGTATGAACTCCCACATATACGGTGTATACACATCTTTCTCTACTCCAAGATCTGTATATCCAATACACGCTATATGTATATAACAGTAATGAATCAGCATAAAGTGTTTGAAACAAGCTAATATCTTTGACGGTATAAAACCAAAGTCCACTCGCCCACTATTATGGTGAAAAATGTACACGGGCCTGTAAGGAGCCAATAGTCAAACATTTTAAACATATTGATGGAAAAATAGATGTACAGTGCAATTAAATAGAGCAGAAAACCAATGTCCACCGGCACGGGACACGTTAAACAGGCTACATTTGGCAAAAAATGAGGCTGCGGTGATTCAGTAATTTAAACGAGCACTCCCAATGTCATGGGACTATACCCGTTAACGCCCTACGCTCTGGCGCTTACATAAACAGGGTGCTAAAGTGATCTAAATGTTTAAATAAACAAGCACCACTTGTGGCAAGAATTGATTGCAGGCAGTGCCGGACAACACTTGAACGGTGTCATAGCTCACATTTAAAAATGCCCACCGGCACGATATATTAGGTAACAGCTGAGTAAATAACAGGATCGAAAGAGTCATGGTGTGTCTCTTACCTCTCCGTCGGTACCCCGGGCTTCTCAGAGCTGCGATCGGAGGTGCCGTCGGCGGGGCAAACTAGTGTATTTATACTAAAAGTTACAGCCACTCTACGAAGTAGTTGACCTATTTAATTGGCGCCCGCTGATGACATCGCAGGACTACTCTGTGGTCCTGCATATTCATGGGTAATGTAGTGTTTGGGAAATCGGCACATAGCAAACTACTAACTTCCAAGGTGTTCATGGAAATTGTAGTCTGTATACGGCCAGAGAGCCGTAAATAACCTTGTGTTCAGTGCGCTTCTGTTACAAAAAAAACGCAAAAGAATGCAGCCCAAGTATGTCATAGTGACGGCCCACACCCAACGGATTCTCAGTTAAAAAGTACAATCATTTAGAGGAGATGTCGTGGTGAAGGGATAGGAGCCATCAGCATATTTTGAATTACTCACACGTTAAATGTAGTTTGTACTTTAAAATAACAGTCGTGGGCACATAATTCTACACTGCGCGCCAATAATGTGTATTGTAAAAATACACCGTATACCTTTGTATATTTACAATTAATCAGATGGCAAATCTGCGCGCCGATAATGTGTATTCTAAAAATACACCGTGTACCTTTATATGTATACAATTAATCAGATAGCAAATCTCCGTGCAGAAGAAACTATGCACGAGGAAAAGAAGTGCTCGTATAATCTCTAGCGAGACACCTGCGTGTTCCAGGACCTGCAGTTCTAGATATGGTGTATCATGGGACATATTGTGTTAATATACGGCGCCAGGTAGCATAAAGTTGCAGTTTGAAGAGAAAGAGACTATAAGCGGGCTATGTCTAGACCAAATAAATACAGGTCAGGACAAAGGGCTTGCCAGGGTGTATTACAGCAAGATCCATGGTATTTCATCATTTAGACCCTTGCTGTCACTCTGTAGCTTGAAAACCCAGCGTTGTTCTTTGTAAAACAGGAATTTGGTCACATCAGTTATGTGAGTAGGGATGTACGGTTGTTCTAATACTGTCCAGCATAGTTCGTCAGCTGTGTGTTTATGGGCTAGAAAATGGTTGGTGAGCTTAGTTGCCTGTTTACTACACCTATTCGTGCTCTTGTGTTCTGAGATACGGAGTTTGATCTTACAAGTAGTCATGCCCACATACCGGAGCTGGCACGGACACGTAACCAGTTAGATAAGTTTGTCGCTGTTGCAGTTCGTGTGTTTGACTTGGGACCATGGTCTATCTGTCCCTATGTCTATCGTGGTTGTGTGTCTGGTTTGTGGACATGCGGCACATGACCCACAAGGGAAATGCCCTTGCACTGGTGGAAGATTCCACAGGGTCTCTTGGGTAGAAAGTGTTGTAATCCTCTTCCGTGGTCGAGTCTGTACTAGACTATCTCTAAGATTGGAACTTCTCTTGAACGCAAACACCGGTGGAGGTATGGTCTGATCATCAATATTCAAGATCCGCCAGTGTTTGCGAATACTCTTCTGGATGCCGTTTCACAGGGCACTAAATGTACTCACGCATGTAAGTCTAGATGTATTAGACTAAGGTGCTCGAGTTTCCAAAAGTGCTTCCCGATTATTATTGGACGCTCGCTTCATGGATTGGCGTACAAGTCTTTTCGGGTATTTCCGTTCCTTCAGTTGGTGAGAGAGTGATTCAGCATGTTACCCATGAATATGCAGGTCCTGCGACGTCATCAGCGGGCGCCAATTAAATAGGTCAACTACTTCGTAGAGTGGCTGTAACTTTTAGTATAAATACACTAGCTTGCCCCGCCGACGGCACCTCCGATCGCAGCTCTGAGAAGCCCGGGGTACCGACGGAGAGGTAAGAGACACACCATGAGTCTTTCGATCCTGTTATTTACTTAGCTGTTACCTAATATATCGTGCTGGTGGGCATTTTTAAATGTGAGCTATGACACCGTTCGAGTGTTGTCCGGCACTGCCTGCAATCAACTCTTGCCACAAGTGGTGCTTTTTTATTTAAACATTTAGATCACTTTAGCACCCTGTTTATGTAAGTGCCAGAGCGTAGGGCGTTCAAGGGTATAGTCCCATGACATTAGCGGTGCTCGTTTAAATTACTGAATCACCGCAGCCTCATTTTTTGCCAAAAGTAGCCTGTTGAACGTGTCCCCTGCCGGTGGACATTGGCTTTCTGCGCTATTTAATTTGCTCTGCTTACATCTATTTTTCCATCAATATGTTTAAAATGTTTGACTATTGGCTCCTTACAGGCCCGTGTACATTTTTCACCATAATAGTGGGCGAGTGGACTTTGGTTTTATACCGTCAAAGATATCAGCTTGTTTCAAACACTTTATGCTGATTCATTACTGTTATATACATATAGCATGTATTGGATATACAGATCTTGGAGTAGAGAAAGATGTGTATACACCGTATATGTGGGAGTTCATACAATTTCTGGCTTATCCTTAGACGACTGGTGTTGTAGGTTGTATCTGTTCCTTTTTCAGTTACAGGGTTTTTCACTTTGTTTCATTCACTTAATACGCAGTAGCTTATAACATCAAGGTCCTGAGGAAGGCTAGACACTTTTTTAGGTCACGATAGCTGAAACATGTAGACCGACCCTCTTTATGGATTGTTGCAGTTATTATTTTTTAAACTGCACTAGCACTGTTTTTAACCCTGACACCAAGAGATAACTAATAAATCTTTTTTCTCTTGGTAGTCAGTTTTATTTCACTTCTCACCAACCCCCCCTTTTCTGCTCTGCGCCCATCACTCAGTTAACATCTTGAGCTCTACATCTTGTGGATTTTAGTAGATCCTAACATACATAAGTTTCTAAAACATCCCTGAGCTCCTCCCTCACAGTGAGGGGGTTGTAGCCTTCGGCTGTACTAGGGGTTACAACCGGCAGGAGATCCCAGATGATGAAGTATGTCACCTCGGTGAGAGATGGGATTCCGTCCTTAATATCAGGACTTCCCTGTGTTAGTTGAGATAATATTTACTTGTGTTGCAGACGCTATAGGGCTCTTTGGAGCTCTTTAGACCCACAGATATCACGGTTTGTTTTGCAGATTTACAAGCCCCTTGAGACACTTTTGCGCCACCGTTGCGTCACTTTTGTGAAGCAGCGCGGCGTAAAAAATGCAGCCAATTTACAACGTGACGCATCTAGGGGGATGCGTCACGTAGTAAAGCCCTGCGTCACATTATACCTGCGTCAGGTATAATGTATGCAGGGTGGGCGTTCCCACGCAGGAAAGCCTCATAAAAGTGATGCAGTGGAATCCTCAAGATTTCACTGCGTCACTTCTAGGACGCCACTGCGTCAAAACCTCACGCCTGCTTGAAGCAAGCGTAAGGAGTGACGCAGCGTAGTGGGAATAGGCCTCAATATGTATTGCTGGAGTTGCATCGTGCTTGCGACACGACTCCAGCAATGCGTGACTTATGCCCCAACAGATGCGTCAGAATTTCTGACGCATCTGTCAATCCTTGCGCAATGGTGCGCCGTATTGTAAATATGGCACATCCATGGTGGCGCAAGGGTGGAGCAGGGAAAGTGACGCATCTGTACAGATGCGTCACTTTCTTGTAAATCTGCCCCACTGTTTATTAAAAACAGTGCGCACAAAATCGAGCAGGAGTCCCCCAGGCAATTGCCAAGGAGCTAGAGGAGCTCTCTGGGCTAATGCAGGACACACGTACCACTGAGGGTTCTAAATTAGGGCCATGTGACCTTGGGTTTGCATTCTGTAGCGATCAGAGGCCGTGAGAAGCACAGTATTTCAGAATGAGTATCCTTGGATGGTGTGTAAAGAAGAGACGCAAGGCTTCTACTTATATAGCAAATTTAGAAAATTCTGTTTCACATGCCAAGATATAGCCCGGGGCTAGTCTTGAGGCAAGAGCTTCCGGTTCATGCATTAAGATGACCTAATAAAGATGGGTACTGCAGGCAATATATTAAGGCCCTGATTACAAGTCCCCCAGTTGGACACCACTCTGCCCAATTATAAATGGCCAGACTTCCCACACCCAGATGTCTTGAGTGTGTGAATACCTGACCCGATTTTAGCGGCTGTAAAATCATCCTGTAAAATCACAGAGACTGGGCAGCAAGCCCGGCTCCCACCCTGCCTGACCTCTTGCGATGACACAGGGGGAGCATCCCAGACCACCGCTATGCCCACCCACCTCCGGGTCTGCATCACATCCTGCTTCCATTTACCACCTGCTCAGAATAGGCAGTAAATCGGGGGATTAACAACGTTTCTACAATTCTAGCTTTACGATAATTAAATTGGTAGCTAGATGGCAGTAGTGTTCTGTTTTTCCAGATATGAAGCACAAGTTAAAGTTATAATGAAATGTACAATTTTGTCTGCATGTTTACTATTTTCTTATGCTTATTCCGAATCAAGATTGGAAAAAAGGTCACAACTTTTATTCTAGCTCCAGTCATAATATAACAAACAGCTTGGCTGCTTGGAGTACATTCTGTCGCTTCAGTCATGTTATTTGTGATTTTCTCCCTGACCACGTTGCGGCCCCCAGGGGAAGTAGGGTCGGCAGACCAGTCTTCCCCCGGGGTGTTCGCGCGATAAAAGAAGGACAAGGTGTAGGTAGGGTCAGGGGGTGGGTTTAGGGCTGGGATTTAGGGCTAGGGTTTATAGGGGGCAGGGGAGGAGGTTTCATCCTCTTCCTGCCCTCAGCGCCATTAGGGAAGGGTCTAGTTAATTTGGAGTGTAGCAAGTGGTAGTTTAGGTCAGCGTAGGAAATTTCTCAGGCCCAATCTGTCGATTGGAGTGGGCAATTTGTGCAGCCGGTTGACCTGGTTTTGCACGGTCCCCAGTGCTTAATTTGTAAAAGAAAAGGTGCCGGTGCTCAAAACTCAGCTCAGATTCCGGAGGTAGTGCAATTAAATGTCGGTGTGCCAAATTCCAAGGCTGGTGGTCGTTAATCCACCTCATGTCTTTTTAATTCACTATCAGCCACTCCCTGCCCCTTTATCTTATTCTTGAAGGCCCCTGCTTTCTCCCTTTGTGAATGTTTTGCTGTCTTTCTCTTACTTTGTCGTCTTTCTCTTCCTTAGTCTTTCAAAGCTCTGTGTTTTTTCCTGTCTTGTGGTCGGTAAATATCTGATAGGAAAAAATAAGCGCAGGTACCCACTAATAAGTGCTGGTAGTCCCCACCAAGCACCACCGGCTCAAATTAAACACTGCCCTTGCACCTCTGGCGTTGGTGCCACAGTACCTGTGGCACCAATGAAACACACATGATTTACAGTTCTTATTCCTCAGTGAAGTAAAAGTGACGATAACTATCGATGGCTAGTGTTTTATCCCATACGTTGAGCAGGGAAAGGCCACCAGTGGACAGAGTATTGTAAAAGTGTCCAAGGAGTCCCAGCAACAAGTGACTGCTAAGCGTTGCATCTGTCTTTGTGTACGTCCTGCCCCCGCCGCAGGTCCTGGTTAAGTAGTAAAAAGCAGCTATATAATTGTGATCAGGGGGGGCCTCATACTCCTGGGTCCTGGTGCCAATACACCTGCTGCACCATTGGACGTTACTACCCTGACTCTACTGCATCTTCTGCTCGTTCTTGTTGCCTCCTGCTCCAGCTGCACCAGCACGTAGACCTCGAAAGGAATGACTCTTCACTTACTGTGAGTCGCTCATGAATAGGAAAGTGATTGCCCTCTCTCCCGTGGCGGCCGATGAGATGCACTAACCAAGGGTTGCAGAAATTACATGTCCAAAACCTGGAAAAGCAATTGGGAAACAAGCCTGCGATGATCCCTAAACCATCTGGTCAGCACCTGTCAATCAGTTTACCTTATAAAACTTTATTTTTAGCTCAGGCTTCCACAATGCTTCCACCTGGCAGACCCAACGGGTTCAGAGGCCTCTACTTCCAGGCCAGGTGTGTGGGGAGCGAGAGCTCCAAAAGTTCAAACAGTTAGGAATGGGAGAGGTGAGCAGGAAGTGTGTGCCAGTGACATTCTTGAGCAGCATGTCAAAAGATTGGGCCCGACCATGAGCACACCAAATGCAGAACTACAGACAGTTCCAACTGATCTCAGTTCAGTGCCAGCTGACGCACCTTCAATCTAAGCCTCCACGACGTCGCTAAAAGCCTGTCCCGAACTCTCCCAGCTCAGTCACGAGCCTGCCCTCAGCCATGACAATCTTATGGAAACAAACCACATGTTTCTTCGAGACAGGCATGCGTAGCTTCGCTGACATCACCAACGTGATGATGATGATGATGATAATGATGGTGATGCACATTCAACATGCCTGGACCAGGTTGGGTGAGCCCGTGAAGACCCATAAGGCAGACACCAAAGGACAGGCACATCTATCCTTAATAATTACCAGGCCTGCTGCTAAGTAGAGAAGCATCACATAGACCTGGCACTGTGAAATAAGTGCTGCTGCTGAACAACGGAAACCACCGGCACAAATTAAGCACTGGAGAGGGTTGTGACATTTAAAACTGTAATAAGGACTTAAACATATAGGCAGCTACACATCATGAGCCTGATCTTAAGGACAGTGGGGTGCTCAGTGTGTGGCACCAAAAAAGAGGACGCAATCAGACAAGGCCTAGTAATCCAACCATATGGCACCATGAGCCAAGCAGAGATGGTGTGAGTATGCAAATTACTTTTCATACCGCCACGTTAACTCAAGTGGTATTTCTTGCTCTAAACCAGTTTGTTGTAATGCAAGAGTATGATTATTCTGGCATTGGTCATCTGCATGCTGCTGGTAGGAGACTATTGCAAACAATCTTACCCTTAGTGTGACAAATCAGCCGGACACATTCCCTTTGTAGAAAATGATGTCACCATTTTCTTACGTTTTGGCATATAGGACAATTTGCATCAGTAAGGCAAAATCTTTTGTAAGTGACAGGCACCAAGTGGGTTCTGGGTATAGGAGGCATTACATTTAGCATAAGGGTGCAAATCAGGTGCATAGATGCTCCTGTACCCAGATTACTGTTGCCTTCCTATGATTGGCTGTTTACTACCGTCAATAAAACAGACAGTTTGAAAAAGTATCTTTCATTAAACACTGCATTAGCAGCCAGTTGCTTACAAGGTAACTGGTACTCTTTTAAGAGCAATGTGTCACACAATGTAGATTTTCGCTATTTGTTTTAAAAAGCAGATAATTACACACTAACACGTAGGAATTGTTTCACATGCACATTCATTAATTTAGCATTCTGTTACAGAATTATATTATTCTTAAACCGTGTAAAACCGCTGAAAGATGTTGAGTCACACATTAGGATAAAAAAAACCATCTCCTTTCTGAAGTCTGTTCCATCACTGGAGCTGGGTTCTACTTTATGGTGGTATTCCCTATTCCTAGTGGCGCCAGGCCGACAGGAGAAACCATGACGATGTAGCTCAGAGTTATCCCCAATTGCACGAGTTTTAATTCATGTCATTCATAAAACATGTGGACTGCTTGCGTTTTTGAAAGAGGTAAACAGCGATTAGCATTCGTTTTCCCAGCCGGAAAGTAGTGTCGAGAGGGGAGGGGGGAAGAGGGGCCTGGGCGAGATGTTAACACAGGCTTGTTTTAACTCCTTGATAACATAATGTGCGGTGGCAGCAAACACAGGGCTGAGGGGTCATCTACCTTCTCAAAACTCACGGCTTCCCAGAGGACGTGCATGAGGGTGTCTCACTAGTCATATACATCATTATTTACATGTTCCTCATTTCCCTCCCTCCTTTCCTCGCTCACAAGGGCATGACACACAACCCCTTCAGGTGGAAACTGCACACTGCCTTCGCGGCCTCCGTTTCCAACCTTAATGCAAACTTCACTTTAAATGTGCAGGGAGGCCAGGAGCATTGTTAGACCATCTTCGGATGGCATCTCCATACCAAACTTAAAAGTGGCAACACGCTGCTATTTTCACATACCTAATGCAGATGTCCCGCTCTCCCATGAGACAGTCAATCCGGTCAATGGTGACGTGCGGGCTGGGGCTGCAGCCTGGCTCCAATCCACAAAGACGCACTGCAGCTCCAAAGGAGTGGGCATTTGGCAGCACTGATAGTAGTGCAATCTATCCTGCTGCTCGAGGCCGAGGCAACAGTGTTGACAGAGCAATGCACACCATGCCGATTCCAAACAAACTGATCTGGATTGCACCCGTTACTTCTCTCACGCACGGCGCCAACTGCCAAATACACTGTGGGCCCCTCCTCCAGCCCCTGCTCTTTGAAGCAAAAGCATTCCAGGCCAGCATGGGGTGGGGGAGGGATTCACATGTTTACTCCAAATCAACCCTGCCTCTCGTCTCTGGTACTGTGTGCACCCCACCCCAGGCTAGAGGACTTAACAGACTGTCACCTTAGGAAGCAAATACACTGGCATTGTAAAATGCCGCGCCCACCATCCTGATGATACAACACTGCCTTGTGGCTCCGGGCGAGTAAATCCTGCCGGGTTCACACATGGGGAGCTGCATTGTGCATTCACTTTCACAGTGCTTAAAAACACGAGTTTCAGCTCTTGGGCTTTTCTTTTGTGTACTGTTCTTAGGCCAGTCTCTAAACAGCAGTCACCCCATCTAGACCCGGCCCTGAGAAATAAGTGCCGGTGCTTAGCACCGGAAAGCACCGGCACAAATTAAGCACTGACGGTCCCCCTTTTAGTGCTCCCATTCTCTCTCACCTCCACTAGCGTTCAGTGTAGGGCCCCGACGTCGTCACACTCACCGTTGTCCAGGGATCGCTGAACCGTATGCAGAGGCGGTCCGCGCCGCATTACAGGTCCTGGGCCGGGCGGGGAGAGCGGATCTCCTGCGGCCCGGAGTCCTCGACCAAGCGTGGGTCGGGATGACCCGTACGGCCAGGTCCGCGTCAGCGGGGGTCGCCGCGGCGGTGGTGGCATGCCAGGAAGAGCCACCACCGCCCAAAAGAGGTACGTCTGGGCGGGGCCGGGGGTTGGTGCCATGTGAGTCAGGGAAGCGCGGGGGACGGCATAAGAGCCTGCCCGCGCGCTTGAAAGGGGATGCGGCCGCTCCTACCTTGTCGACGGGGCCGGAGGGGAGGGGCGGTGGCATTCTTATGAGGCAGCGCGCGGCCGAGGAGGAGGCCTCGAGGGGCGCGCCCAGCGTGTCACAGACACTAGCACCGGGCGGGCAAGGGCGAGGGGTTGCCGCGGGGGGCCTGGGGGAAGATAGTGATGAGGGGGGGAGGAGGGTGGAGTCTGGGGTGAGCCCGTGGACGAGGATTTTGCCCTCGTGTTATCGGGCAGTGAATCTGTGGAGGGGGAGGAGGGGGGGATGGGACGATATGCCTGTCGACCTCTCGTGTGGAGTTGGGAGGGTTTCTGCTCCTAGGGGGTGGGGGGTGGGGCCTCAGAGGGTCAACACACAGCAAAGGCCAGCGGAGGCCCCCGGTGGTAGTATTCCCGGCCCTTCACGAGCCCGGGGGCCAGAGGCCAGTGATCTGAGCTTTCTGCCCTCATTACCCAAGTGGGCAGGCATGTCATTGGAGGATAAGATACGCGATCAGCGCCGCATTATTCAGGAGACGGAACTGAAGTGGCAGGCATTGTGTGCGGCCAGGGACGGAGGGCGTGGTGGTGTGCAAGGGGGGGATGGGCCCCCGGCACACGGGTTTGAGGAGGAGGTAGGGCCAGGCCGTGGGGCCAAAGGGCCCCGAGGCAAGTGGGTCTGGGTTGAGGAGATGAGGCCCCCGTTGTCGGGGACAGGGACGGCCGCGACGGCTCAGAGACCTGATGGCGCTGGGGCCCCCTCAGGTTCAGACAGCCTGGGGGGGGGCACAAGCCAGCGGTGGAGGCTGGTAGTGGCATGGGTGGGCCGGTGGCTCGCAAGACGGCCCCTAGACACCGGGCGGAAGCAGCAGGGGGGTCCGCGGCGGCCTGCCCTCCCACGAGGGAGCGGGCATCGGCGGCGCCGGAGTATGAGGTTGTGCCTGGTATGAAAGGGAAAGGTCTGAAGAGAGCAGTGCATGAGGTGCTGGGGGCGCATGTTGAGGTTGAGCTTGAGGAGCAATTGGATTATGATGAGGAAAGTGATGATTTGGAAGAGGGTGAAGTGAGGGACAGTGTGTATTGGGGGAGGGCAAAGGCGGCAACGGGAAAGTTTGGTGTTTTGCAGGCGCCACAGGCCAGGACCAGCGGGAGCAAGAAGGCAAGCCAGAAGACGGCTGACGCCAGTGGAAAGGACCGGGAGGTGCCCACGAATTTATCAGGTGAGGATGCTTGGTGGGCGGCTTGGGATGATGGCCCAAAAGGGGGGCGGAAGAAAGCCTGGAGGTCGGTGGGTGTGGGAGAGGGGTCTGTGAGGGACCCGGGAGTGCCTGCCAAGTCGGCAGTGGAACCTGTGGGGGGGGCAAGCAGTTGGTAGGCGCAGGCGTCCAGACGGACAAGACGGACGAGCAAGAGGGGAAGGATGACAAGGGTGATGACAAACATCGCAAGAAATTACCGTACATGGGTTTGGCGATGGCATTGGGGTCACATTTGTCCGAAAAGACTACTCTAGGATCTGGAAGCATGAGTATGTGGACGTATTCAAGCTTTTGCATAGGGAGATACAGGCCAAGGAGGGTTCTAAAGAGGAAGAGTGGGAACTGACAAGACGGCCGAGGGTGCCGGTTAACATGGAGAATTGGACGTCGGCGTTTCTGATTTACGCGAGTATATATTGTGAGAAACATCTGTGTTAGACTTGGCATCTTTTGGCGTGTTTCCCCTGACTTTTTGCTTTCTGACCTCCCGGTTTTGACTCTGTTTTTGCTGGTGTGATGATTCTGCGCACTTTCCTCACTGCGGTCCAGTGGGAAAGTGCAAGTGCTCCTGTATAAAATGTGTTATGGATTGGTGTTTCCATAATTGGCCTATTTGGTTTATCTGTCAGTCCCTTGTAAAGTGCACTGCGAGTGCCAGGGCCTATAGACCAAATGCTGTTGGTGGGCTGCAGCACTGGATTGTGCTACCCACGCAAACAGCCCGTAAAATGTAACTCGGGCCTGCCATCGCAGAGCCTGTGCGCAGCCTGGGGCTGCCATGTCGACTTGGCAAGTGCACACACTTGCAAGTCCCTAAACCTTCCCTTTGCTACATGTTAGTCGCCCCTAAGGTAGGCCCAAGGTACCCCTGTGGGCAGGGTGCGGTGTATGCGAAAGGTAGGACATGCCCGGGTGTGAGCGGCATGTCCTGATAGTGAATTACAGCCTAGTACGTTTTTCACTATTGCAAGGCTACCTGTTCCCCCTAGGCCAGAACGGGCGGTTTTGATTATTACAGTATATAATCCTAACTGACCCCGGGAACATGGTAGAAATTCGAGTTTAGTATGCCTGGACTCAGAATGATAAAATGCATCTTTTAGTGAAGTTGGTTTTAACATTCTGCGTTTTAAAATACCACTTTTAGAAAGTGGGTATTTTCTTGCCTAACCATCCAAGCCTGCCTCTGCGAGGTTGTGTATTCCTTGTCTGGAATGTGAGTGACAGGGGCTGGGGGATGCCAGGAGACAGGGTGAGTCAGCGCAGGGCTGAATAGCCAGATCGACCTGTAGATGGGTGGGAGGGGTCGCACCTGGGCCCTGAATAGGACAGTGCCTTCCCTCCACAATGCTGGCTCCACCTCCTGTGGTGCGTCTGATGTCCCTGGCCTACTCACTGAAAGAAGGGACGGAGACTTGTCAACAAAGTGCTCCAGAACTGGTTTGGACTAGGCGAAGGCCTCTCTGCCTTCAGAGAACAAAGGAATTTGGGATATAAATATTGGGGCCCTGACCCCATGAATTTAGATCTCGCTGGAATCAAGGAACCTGCCAAGACGAAGAGCTGGAAGAGCTGCCAGGAGGAGTACTGCCCCTTTGCTGTGTTGTTGCTTTGTTGGGTTGGCCTGCAGTTGCTGCTTCTGTCTTGGGCAGTGAAAGGACTGGACTGAACTTTCTACAAACTTTTGCTGAGTATCTCCAAGGGCCAGGAACCGAGCTGGCCTCCTGTTAAGAAGTCTCAGGGACTACAAAGACTTCACAAGCCTCTGGGTACCGCTTCTGGAACGCTGTTTCAGTCGCCACAGAGGGAGGGAACTGCAACCGACTCCGTCAACCGAATCCATCCCTGGCCGGTGACCTGTTTGCACCGCAGACCGCATCGCCCCGCTTCGCATCGCAACCCTGGTCTCACCGTGGGCGACGTCCAACGCCGCCAACATCGAGCCGCTGCTTGCACCGTGACCTGTGGGCACCGCAGTTCGCATCGCATCGCTTCACTGGGCCAACCGGACCAGACCGACACTGTCGCTGCAACTGGCTCAAGAGTCGAGACCGCACCGCATTTGGGGCACCGCTCGCACGTCTGCGACGCACCGCTCCGACTCGCACCGCTGTCCGACGCCAGCTCCCGCACTCCGGCTGGGTCGCCTGCATCGCAACCTGTCAGCACCGCATCGAGCATCGTCTCGCCCTGCATCACACGACTTGGACTCACCGACTCCGTCTGCACGACGCTCATCGAGCCGCTGCCTGCACCGCATCGAGGGACACCGCACCTTGCATCGCTCCGTCTTGCACCGCAACCGCGACGAACGCCGACCGGCTCGTACACTACGTACCAGCCACAACGAGAAAAGGTACTGTGACCGAGTCTGTTCACGACTCTGCTGGCCCGTATCGACGCGGTCGGCTGGAACTGTTAGACTCTGGGGTTTTCAGCATCACGGTAGGCTCGGACGGAGCTACCGACTCGTACTGAACTTTGCTTTTGTGCTATTCCTGCAAAGAAGAAGTTAACGTATCAAGTATTCATTCGTAAAGTATAGTATTGTGGATTTTTGTCGTAATTGGTCTTGTCTTGAGTATATAAAATATTGGTTATTTTTCTAAACTGGTGTGGTGTCCGTTTGTAGTGCTTACACTGTATTACTGTTGGTTATGTGCAAATGCTTTACACACTGCCTCTGAATTAAGCCTGACTGCTCGTGCCAAGCTACCACGAGGGTGAGCAGGGGTTACTTCACGAGTGTAACAACCCTTACCCTGACTAGGAAGAAGGGTCCCTACTTGGACAAAGGTGCAAGCCCTTGCCAACTAGAGATCCCATTTCTAACATTGGTCGTCAGCGGTGAGGATAGGACTTGTGTTTGCACTTGACTTACAGTGATTGGTGTGCACTACTACCATATCGCAGACCATTACGTACCACATACTGGTTCTTTTTCTTTTGGCCTATTTTTGATCTTGCCAGTTTTCAACTCACGACTTTTGTCATGCCTGAATCAATTGCATCATCCGTTGCATCTCTGGAAGTTATCTTTGAGGAGGACAGGTTGGAATCCTACGCCGTAAAGGAGTTACGAGCGATTTGTAAAAACCTGAAAGTCCAAATTAAAGGCCTCACAAGGAAGGAGGAGCTACAGAAGGCGCTGAGGGCCTGGGTAGCAGCCAGACATGCCAATGGGCAGCCTGGTGATCTCAGTGAGGAGGCGGAGGAGCCTATTTCCAGGGTGGATGTGCTTTTGGGTAGGGGGAACCCGCCAGGTCAGGCAGCAGCAGTCTGTCCCCAGAGGAGCTGGAGGACAGGCGGGAGGCAAGGCAGTTTGAGCTGCAGAAGCTCAGGCTGGAGAGTGAGCGGGAGGAGAAGAGATTGGCCATAGAGGAGAGGAAGATGCTCTTAGAGCATGAGAGAGAACTAAAGGAGCTAGAACTTAGGAGTAAGTCAGGCTCAGATGGTGGCAGCAATTCGTCCAGAAAGGCAGACAGGATTGTGCACATTCCCAAGAACGTAGGCAAGGAGTTCAAGAAGGGGGATGACATACAAAGGTGGTTTCAGGGTTATGAGGCAGCCATACACATGAATGGGGTCCCTGAGGAGAATTGGGGAGCAGGATTGTGGCCACTTTTCCCGGAAGAAGCAAGGGATGCTCTGATAGCTTTGGGTAAGGGGTATCACCTCACCTATGCTGACATGAAGGATGCCCTTCTCACGAAGTATGGTCTTACTCCTGAAAAGTACAGGGATCAGTTCAGGTCCAGTAAGAAGTCTGATGCCAACACTTGGTTGGAATGTGTGGATGTGTTCTGCAGGTCTCTGGATGGTTGGGTGAAGGGCAGTAGTGTAACAGATTTTCAGGGGCTCTACAACTTGATTGCATGGGAGCACTTGTCTAGTCTATGTTTTGCAGATCTGCGCCAGCACCTAGTGGATAGTAAGCTAACTGACCCCAGGAAGCTTGCTATGGAAGCGGACCGCTGGGTGAGTACCAGGGTCCACAAGAAAGCGTTTGGGGAGACTCGGCCAAAGGTGGGCAGGGTCCCCAGCAGAAAGGTGGGGGGACAAGGGTAAAGCACAGGAGTTCTCTAAAGGGCCCCAAACTAGTACCCACGGTAAAGGTTCCCAGCCCCCCGGTGACAAGAAGAAAGGGGTCTCTACAGGGAAGCCTGTTGAGACCGGCCCCCGCAAGTGTTATGCATGTGACCAGGTAGGTCACTTTAAGGGGGACCCCAAGTGCCCGAAGGGGACACAGCCGCCCACCGGTGGACAGTCCAAAGTGTTGGCTAGTGTAGCGCTTGGGGAGGAGGGGTGCCCACAGGAGGGTGGGGATCCCGCAGAAATGACCCTTGTCTCACTAGGGGACAGTGAGATGGTCCCAGGAAACCAGGTGCCCCCTAACACAAAGAAATATAGCACCTGGGTGACCATTAACGGGAACAGGGTAGAGGCTCTCAGACATACTGGAGCCAGTGTGACCTCAGTCCGGTGTCACCTGGTGTCTGAGAAGCAAGTAGTCCCAGGAGCATTCCACCAAGTAGTTGCTGTAGACAACTCGGAGCGCCAGTGTATGGTGGCGCAGGTTCCCTTTGAATGGGGGGGTCTCAGGTCCCTTGAGGGTGGTTGTGAGCCCTACCATGCCTGTAGATTGTCTGCTAGGAAACGACCTGGAGCAGTCCTCATGGAAGGAGGTTGAGCTCAGGTCTCACTTGGAGATGCTTGGGTTGCCAGAGTGGGCATGCGTGTCTACTCGGTCAATGGCAGCCAGGAAGGGTGATCAAAAGGACTTGGAGCCTGAAACAGTGGCCCAAGTCCCTGCCAAGAGAAAGGGCAGGGGCGCGGGAAACCGGCCCCCGAAGTTCCCACGGACCGGGAGGAGGCGGACCTCGAGGGGAAGCCCCGGTGCCTACAGGGGAGCAGGTAGCCGAACTGGGAGACATCTCTGAGCTGACCCATTGGCAGCAAGAAGGGGGTCCCACCAGGGAGGAGTTCTGCAGGGAGCAGAACGAGTGCCCTACTCTGGAGGGTCTGCGGCGGCAGGCTGCAGACCAGGCAGCTGGTAATCAGTCCGGGTCACATCTGATCTACTGGGAGAGCGGTCTCCTATACAGTGAGCCTAAGGTTGCTGAGCCTGGGTCAGCCCGTGTGCTGGTGGTACCCCAGCGCTTCAGGACCTTCCTACTGGGTCTGGCTCATGACGTGCCTTTGGCAGGACATTTGGGGCAGGACAAGACCTTTGACAGGCTTGTCACCCACTTCTTTTGGCCCCAAATGCGAAGGCAGTCAGATGCACACTGTAGGTCTTGCCAAACTTGCCAGGCAAGTGGTAAGAGTGGGAGGAAGGTCAAAGCTCCTCTCCAACCTTTTCCGGTTGTTGGAACACCCTTTGAAAGGGTAGGGATGGATATAGTGGGGCCACTGGATCCCAAGACAGCCATGGGCAACAGGTACATCCTGGTCTTGGTGGACCATGCCACCCGGTACCCGGAGGCAATCCCTCTCAGGACAACGACGGCGCCAGTGGTGGGCCGGGCGTTAATGGGGATCTTTTCCCGTGTGGGATTCCCCAGAGAGGTGGTTTCTGATAGGGGGACCAATTTCATATCGAAGTATATGACATCCCTGTGGAAGGAGTGTGGTGTAACCTACAAGTTCACCACTCCTTACCACCCACAAGGAAACGGTCTGGTGGAGAGATTCAACCAGACCTTGAAAGGCATGATCAAGGGTCTAACAGAACCCATGAGGCGTAAGTGGGACGTCCTCTTGCCATGCCTACTCTTTGCATACAGGGAGGTGCCTCAGAAGTCTCTTGGGTACAGCCCCTTTGAGCTCCTGTATGGCCACCCTGTCAGAGGACCTCTGAGTTTGGTAAAGGAAGGCTGGGAGGCAGCTCCCAGGAAAACTCCCCAGGATGTATTTAGCTACATGCTGGCCTTTAGAAACCAAACTGCCCGCTTCAGGAAACTCGCTCAGGCGAACCTAGAAGCAAGCCAGGAAGAAATGAAGAGATGGTATGACCAGAACGCCACTCTGGTCGAATTTCAACCTGGGCAGAAAGTGTGGGTAATGGCCCCAGTGGCACCTTGTGCCTTGCAGGACAAGTGGACTGGGCCATATGAGGTAAAGGAGCGCAAAAGTGACGTCACCTACCTGGTGGATTTGCAGGCTCCAAGGAACCCGTTGAGGGTCCTTCACGTGAACCGCCTCAAGCCCCACTTCGAGAGGTCCGAAGTGAGTATGCTCTTGGCGACAGATGATGGGGTGGAAGAGGAGAGCGAGCCTCTCCCTGACCTCCTGTCTACCAAGGAGCATGATGGGTCAGTAGAGGGTGTGATCCTCTCCCCTACTCTGACTCAGGAACAGCAGGGGGACTGTCGCCAGTTGTTGGGACAGTTCGCCCCACTGTTCTCTCTGACTCCCGGTGTTACTCACTGGTGTACCCATGACGTGGACACCGGTGACAGCCATCCTGTGAAGCACAAGATTTACAGGTTGACTGACCGGGTCAGAGCCAGCATCAAGGAGGAGGTCTCTAAGATGTTGGCGTTAGGGGTGATTGAGCCCTCCCACAGTCCTTGGGCCAGCCCAGTGGTCTTGGTCCCAAAGGCTGCGGCGCCCGGTGCCACTCCAGAACTCCGGTTTTGTGTGGACTACCGTGGGCTCAATGCCGTCACCAGGACTGACGCGCACCCCATCCCCAGAGCTGATGAGCTCATTGATCGGTTGGGAGCTGCCCGGTTCCTCAGCACGTTTGATTTAACGTCTGGGTACTGGCAGATTGCCTTAACCGATGGGGCCAAGGAGAGATCAGCATTCTCAACCCCAGAAGGTCATTACCAATTCCGGGTGATGCCCTTTGGGTTGAAGAATGCCCCTGCCACCTTTCAGAGGTTGGTCAATCAGGTGTTGGCTGGGCTGGAGGATTTCAGTGCCGCCTACCTGGATGACATTGCTGTGTTCAGTTCCAGCTGGGAAGAACATTTACAGCACCTTGAGAAAGTGTTGAGGGCTCTGCAAGGTGCAGGCCTCACGATCAAGGCCAGTAAGTGCCAGATCGGGCAGGGTTCTGTGGTATACTTGGGACACCAGGTAGGAAGCGGCCAGGTGGCGCCCCTACAACCCAAGATTGACACCATTCTGGCTTGGGAACCCCCAAGACCCAGACAGAGGTGAGAGCCTTCTTAGGTCTCACCGGCTATTATAGGAGATTTGTTAAGGGCTATGGCACCATCGTTGCCCCCTTAACAGAGCTGACCTCTAAGAGGCAGCCCAGGAAAGTGATCTGGACTGAGTCCTGCCAGAAAGCTTTTGATGCCCTGAAGGCAGCCATGTGCACGGCGCCCGTGCTCAAGGCACCTGACTTCTCCAAGGAATTCGTCGTGCAGACTGACGCTTCAGAGCATGGTGTGGGAGCGGTGCTCTCACAACTGAACGAAGAGGGCCTGGATCAGCCTGTAGTCTTCCTTAGCAGGAGACTACTTCCCAGGGAACAGAGGTGGAGTGCCATAGAAAGGGAAGCTTTTGCTGTGGTCTGGGCACTGAAGAAGTTGAGACCATACCTGTTTGGGACTCACTTCCGGGTTCAGACAGACCACAGGCCCCTCAGATGGTTGATGCAAATGAGGGGTGAGAATCCAAAACTGCTGAGGTGGTCCATCTCCCTACAGGGAATGGACTTTACGGTGGAACACCGTCCTGGTACAGAACACGCCAACGCAGATGGTCTGTCCAGGTTCTTCCGCCTTAGTGAAGAGAACTCCAATGGGGTTGGGTAGTTCTCCCTACTTTCAGCTGGAGGGGACATGTGTTAGACTTGGCATCTTTTGGCGTGTTTCCCCTGACTTTTTGCTTTCTGACCTCCCGGTTTTGACTCTGTTTTTGCTGGTGTGATGATTCTGCGCACTTTCCTCACTGCGGTCCAGTGGGAAAGTGCAAGTGCTCCTGTATAAAATGTGTTATGGATTGGTGTTTCCATAATTGGCCTATTTGGTTTATCTGTCAGTCCCTTGTAAAGTGCACTGCGAGTGCCAGGGCCTATAGACCAAATGCTGTTGGTGGGCTGCAGCACTGGATTGTGCCACCCACGCAAACAGCCCGTAAAATGTAACTCGGGCCTGCCATCGCAGAGCCTGTGCGCAGCCTGGGGCTGCCATGTCGACTTGGCAAGTGCACACACTTGCAAGTCCCTAAACCTTCCCTTTGCTACATGTTAGTCGCCCCTAAGGTAGGCCCAAGGTACCCCTGTGGGCAGGGTGCGGTGTATGCGAAAGGTAGGACATGCCCGGGTGTGAGCGGCATGTCCTGATAGTGAATTACAGCCTAGTACGTTTTTCACTATTGCAAGGCTACCTGTTCCCCTAGGCCAGAACGGGCGGTTTTGATTATTACAGTATATAATCCTAACTGACCCCGGGAACATGGTAGAAATTCGAGTTTAGTATGCCTGGACTCAGAATGATAAAATGCATCTTTTAGTGAAGTTGGTTTTAACATTCTGCGTATTAAAATACCACTTTTAGAAAGTGGGTATTTTCTTGCCTAACCATCCAAGCCTGCCTCTGCGAGGTTGTGTATTCCTTGTCTGGAATGTGAGTGACAGGGGCTGGGGGATGCCAGGAGACAGGGTGAGTCAGCGCAGGGCTGAATAGCCAGATCGACCTGTAGATGGGTGGGAGGGGTCGCACCTGGGCCCTGAATAGGACAGTGTCTTCCCTCCACAATGCTGGCTCCACCTCCTGTGGTGCGTCTGATGTCCCTGGCCTACTCACTGAAAGAAGGGACGGAGACTTGTCAACAAAGTGCTCCAGAACTGGTTTGGACTAGGCGAAGGCCTCTCTGCCTTCAGAGAACAAAGGAATTTGGGATATAAATATTGGGGCCCTGACCCCATGAATTTAGATCTCGCTGGAATCAAGGAACCTGCCAAGACGAAGAGCTGGAAGAGCTGCCAGGAGGAGTACTGCCCCTTTGCTGTGTTGTTGCTTTGTTGGGTTGGCCTGCAGTTGCTGCTTCTGTCTTGGGCAGTGAAAGGACTGGACTGAACTTTCTACAAACTTGTGCTGAGTATCTCCAAGGGCCAGGAACCGAGCTGGCCTCCTGTTAAGAAGTCTCAGGGACTACAAAGACTTCACAAGCCCCTGGGTACCGCTTCTGGAACGCTGTTTCAGTCGCCACAGAGGGAGGGAACTGCAACCGACTCCATCCCTGGCCGGTGACCTGTTTGCACCGCAGACCGCATCGCCCCGCTTCGCATCGCAACCCTGGTCTCACCGTGGGCGACGTCCAACGCCGCCAACATCGAGCCGCTGCTTGCACCGTGACCTGTGGGCACCGCAGTTCGCATCGCATCGCTTCACTGGGCCAGCCGGACCAGACCGACACTGTCGCTGCAACTGGCTCAAGAGTCGAGACCGCACCGCATTTGGGGCACCGCTCGCACGTCTGCGACGCACCGCTCCGACTCGCACCGCTGTCCGACGCCAGCTCCCGCACTCCGGCTGGGTCGCCTGCATCGCAACCTGTCAGCACCGCATCGAGCATCGTCTCGCCCTGCATCGCACGCCTTGGACTCACCGACTCCGTCTGCACGACGCTCATCGAGCCGCTGCCTGCACCGCATCGAGGGACACCGCACCTTGCATCGCTCCGTCTTGCACCGCAACCGCGACGAACGCCGACCGGCTCGTACACTACGTACCAGCCACAACGAGAAAAGGTACTGTGACCGAGTCTGTTCACGACTCTGCTGGCCCGTATCGACGCGGTCGGCTGGAACTGTTAGACTCTGGGGTTTTCAGCATCACGGTAGGCTCGGACGGAGCTACCGACTCGTACGAACTTTGCTTTTGTGCTATTCCTGCAAAGAAGAAGTTAACGTATCAAGTATTCATTCGTAAAGTATAGTATTGTGGATTTTTGTCGTAATTGGTCTTGTCTTGAGTATATAAAATATTGGTTATTTTTCTAAACTGGTGTGGTGTCCGTTTGTAGTGCTTACACTGTATTACTGTTGGTTATGTGCAAATGCTTTACACACTGCCTCTGAATTAAGCCTGACTGCTCGTGCCAAGCTACCACGAGGGTGAGCAGGGGTTACTTCACGAGTGTAACAACCCTTACCCTGACTAGGAAGAAGGGTCCCTACTTGGACAAAGGTGCAAGCCCTTGCCAACTAGAGATCCCATTTCTAACAATCTGGATCGTGCAATAGCATTGCTTAAGTATATGGACATCATTCGGAAAGCGCAGATGCATTTCGGTGGTTTTGCTTGGCTCAGTTACGACGAGGAGTTTAGGGCCAGGATTAGCGTCAATCCAGATAAGCCCTGGGGTGAGGTAGATCAGGAACTCTGGATGCAGTGGATGTCCTCCACTCAGTCAACTGCATCCACGCTCACGGCCAGTGGCCTGCCGGTCACTTACCGGCCTTTTCAGCCGCGTCCCACCCAGTCTGGGGCGGGAGGGCAGAGCACTTACACAGGAACAGCGGGCCAGTCACCTAAGCCCACTGGGGTTAGCTCGGGGGTGTGAGAAGTTGGCCTGGCATATGCTGTCCACTAGTTATAGTGGGCACCTTGCACCAGTCCAAACGACCTTTATTGATGATAGGTTTAAAGACAACCTTTATTGAAAGCTATCCTAGTGGTAGCTATGGAGAGCAGCCTTCAGGCTAAGTCTTGAAGGAGTGTTAAGCTGTTTGTTTTACCAGTTATAAACTCATGAATGACCAAATGAAAGGAGAACCACACCAGGTATATATATAAAATATATGTATTTATTACTAAACACTACCCAATAGTCTCTTTATGAGGCTAGAGGTCAAAGTACACAAGTTACAAGTCAAATAGCACAGTAAATTGGCACAATATACGATTAGCCCTAGGGGCGTACCAAACCATATATTAAGAAAGTGGTATAAGAACCACGACTTGAGTAGACACAAGGCCTAGAGCCTGTAGAATCGCTGGGACCCCAAGGAACCACCCAAGGTAGTGACACAGGGGACCCACGGGAGCTGTGTGCAGTGTGTGAACACAGCCGCGAGCTCCGTTAAAGTCTATGGGAAAGTCGCGGTAAGAGTTTTAGAGTTTAAGGACACTTAGAAATGGACTAGGACCAAACCCTCTTGGACTTAGACAGTTCTAGGGTCAACACCCACAGGAGCTCCGGAGTACTCGAGTTACCTCACCCAGGGAAGCCGGATGCATAGGTGTCAAATGGTGTCGGGTCGCGTCGTCGTTTTCAATGGCAGCCTGCCACGAAGTGCTGCTGCCGGGAAGATGCGAAGTGTCCGAAGAGATCCAAGCCTGGATCGGAGGTGAGAAGAACCTGAAAGCGGAGGGGACAGAGTCTGGGTCACTTGCCAGTGACCAGGGGCACGATAGTCGAATGCCCACTGATGTCGGATGCTTCATGTGAAAGAGGTGAAGCTTGACTCTTCAGCCACGAGGACCAGGAGGCGTCGATGATGACCAGGAGCTGGATTCGAGCTGTCCCACAAAGGATGTCGAGTGCTGCAGCGTTGGTGTCCGGATTGGACACAACAAGCCTTGGCAACAGCAACCCACGCAGAAAGAAGAAAGATGCTTCGGAGCAGACCAGCAAGGTCTGAGAGACTCACCACTTGGTGGGGAGTTAGGGCACGTCTGGAGCAACTAGAAACGCCCAAAGAAATCAGAGTCGCCTTCACAGGGACCCACCAGTCGACGGACCAGGGATCGCGAAGGAGCCCCAAGCGAAAATGCAGGAAGCGGGCCCACGGAACACTCGTGGAATGTAGGCTCAAAATTTTCGGTGCAAATGGTGCTCGGGGCCTGGGCTACGAGTAAACCAAAGCAGGACTTCAAGAGTCGTCGAGAAGTCAATGCACTAGCAAATGTGCACAGTGACCAGGAGTTCCGGTTCCACGCTACTCACAAGGGCTGCGGGTCTCAGCTTTGCTGGGGACTCGGGTCGGCCTCTCAGATGTCTGGAAATCCTCTTCCTGGGCTGCAAGTACTTCGGAGTCCGGCGGGAGCTTCGGAGATGCAGACCGGCAAATGCTTCGTTGGTGCCTGCCAAGCAGGGGAGTCACTCCTTGACCCCAAGGGAGATTTCTTCAGTCCTCTAGTCTTGAGTAGAGCGTCGAAGTTCCAGGACTCAGTTGCAGGGTTTCGTCCAGGGATATCTAAAGTCCTGTTGCCAGGGTTCCCTTACTTATACTAAAGAAAGGGGTTGGACTAACTCTGGGGACCCACCTATGGGAGGGTTTGGAAAGAGGGGTGGCTACACCCATTTCCTTTGTCCAGTTTCGCGCCAGAACAGGGGCTGGCAGCCCCTACAACCGGTTTGAACTGGGGTATGCACGAGGACACCAAATGTGCCCCCAGTGCAGGACTTCAAAGCACTCTTGGAGTGCACCCACCCAGCCCCAATCCACTAAGGCCTGTCTGGGAGGTGGTAACACCTCCCTGAGACAGGAAACCTATTGTCCAGGCCTCCCCTGCCGGAGTTTCGGTCAGCAGCAGGAGGCCAGACTCGTGTCTGTGGCTGCAGCATCCATTTTGTGATGCCAGGCTTTGTTTAGGTGGTACCGGGTATACCGGTGCTGTCATGTCTCTCCCTCTAGAAGGGTGGGATCATACTCCCACACCAGTTACTGGTGTGGGGGTATGATTCCAAGGTGTTTGACACCAAACACAACATGTTTCCGTGCAGCCATCCCAAAGTTAGCATTTACCGTTTAGATATAATGCACTTAAGAGTATATGGTCAGGCTGCACCACAGACAACCCCGGAGAGGAGATTCCGAAGGCTGCAGAGGGGCTCTGCTCATGCATGGGCACCCTCTCACATAAAACTAAGCACCCTGCCTTCAGGATTGATAAGGCCTGCCATAGGGGTGACTGATAGGTTTCTATGTGCAGTGATAGGTGAGATATGTTGAACCTATATCTCTGTAAGGGGTGCATGCACCACCTTACTCAGGCTGCAGTAGCAGTCCTGTGGTGTCATTTTGGAGGGCCTTCCAGGGGTGGCACAATACATGCTTCAACCCCTGGTAGGCCTCTGGGGTACCTATGCCCTGGGTACATAGTATACCATATACTAGGGACTTATAAGGGCACCCCAGAATCCAATCTGAAGTGTACTTAAGGTACATGGAATCAATTTAGAGAGAAAGCAGATAGGCTGGGGACCTGAATAGCAGGTTCCCAGCCAAACTAAGCCAAAAACCATCAAAACACCAGGAAAAAAGTGGGGGCAACCATGTAGTCAGATTCCACCTTCCTACATAACCCCCCCCCCCAAACGAAAGGAGATAAGGCTAACCTTGCCCAGTTGAGCCTTTATTGACTAAGTGGCCATATAAGGAAGCACCTGCACTAGCATGGTTACCCCTTGTCTTATGGTCCACTAAGCTATCCCTTACCCTAAGGGTATGAGAGGGTCTCCACCACGGGGAATTACCTGTGGTGTGTTTTGGTAAAGAAAAAGGCTGGTGAGGTGTCTGAGTAGGGAAGTGAGGCCCTAATAAAGTTGGTCTCAGCTTCCTCAGATCACTGGTCACCATGTATGCCTCTCTTTCCATGACTGAGTTGCACTTTGCTCTAAGGGTCAACCTTTGGCTGCCTACAGCTGGGGGTTGGGTCCCTTTGGGTGGAACACTGGAGGGACCTGGCAGGTTTGGAACCTTTTGGTCCCAGGTTTGCCTTTGCCCAACAGAGTCCATCTGGGGGAGGTCCCTACACAATGGTAAGGGGGATCCCTCAGTGGGTTGAGGAATTTTCACCTGGCTAGGGCTACTAGACTGGGTGCCCCTAATCTGCTGATGGGGGGGTTCCTCTGGACAGGGGGCCCTGTGGGGTCCACTGACCTCCTTGACCTCTGCAGCCCTGGGCTGACTGAGGCAGGGTAGAGAGGGGCAGGTTACCTGCTCCAGACTGGGTACCACCTTGGAAGGGTCCTCTGCCATCAGGGGTGTGGCCAAGCCAGGCCTGACTACCTCTGGGGCAGTTCCTTCACTAGGGGTAGGATCAGTTCCCTGAGGAGGCTGACCCTTTCCTACTGTCTGGGGGAAGAAGACTTTTCTTCAACCCTTGTGCTCTCTTTTGGGGGAGAGTGGGCCATTCTTCCAGGCTCCATCTCTCCAAAATTTCCCTGGGCTTGGGCTGTGGCCATCACAGCCCCACTAACTCTTTCAGGGACGCCCAGCATTCTCAGATGGGCTTGGTGTTCAACTTCAGCCCAGGCTGAAAGTTCCAAATCATTGCCCATCAGGCAATCTACAGGCAAGTTGGGGGACACTGCCACTCTTTTTGGGCATGTGACCCCTTCCCAGCTGAGATTGACTATGGCCATGAGGTGATCTGTTCTGACACCATCAATGTTGGTCACCTGGTATTTAAACTCAGGTAAAAGCTGGTGAGGGGGGACTAGTTTCCCTGCCACCATGGTGACACTAGCCCCTGTGTCCCTGAATGCCACAGCTTTCTGACCATTAATCATTGGCTCCAGTCTGTACCTGCCCAATGCATTGGGACCCATGGTAAAGGTGGCAAATCCTATACCACCATCAGAGTCAGAGGAGTCTGTTGAGGGGGTCCTGTCTAAACTAGGGCCCACCTCTGTTCCCCTTGCAAAAGCACCTAACTTTTTGGGTGCACTACTCCCAACTGGAGGATTACTACTGGTAGTACCAGGAGGGGTGGTAGTATTTGTTGAAGGAACATTTTCTTTATTGCCAATCCTGGGGCAACTGGGATCAGTTTTCCAGTGTCCAGGCTTTTTATATACATGGCAATATGGTTTCTTTTCAGGAGAGGAAGGAGTTTGGGACCCACCCCCAGAAGAGGACTTTTGGGGCCCTGTAGTGGACTTATCCTTAGATTTATCCCCACCTTTCTCTTGGGACTTGGTAGAATCTTTCTTCTGGTCACCACCCTGATTCTTAGGCCTCACCCTGGTTCTGACCCATTTGTCTGCCTTCTTTCCCAATTCTTGGGGAGAGGTCAGATCAGAGTCCACCAGGTACTGGTGTAAAAGCTGGTTTTGACAATTATTAAGGATCTGCTCCCTCATAATTAAATTGTACAATCCTATAAAGTCATGCACCTTGCTGCCATGTATCCAACCTTCCAGAGCCTTAGTAGCACAATCTACAAAGTCAACCCAGTCTTGAGTCTGAGCCTTTTGGGTGTCTCTGAACTTCAACCTATAGTGTTCAGCGGTTAGGCCAAACCCATCAATCAGAGCACTCTTCAAGACTTTGTAATTGTCAGCATCCTCTTCTCTTACAGTGAGGAGCTTGTCTCTACCTTTGTCTGCAAAGGAGAACCACAAGATTGCTGCCCACTGCTCCTGGGGGACCCTCTGAACTTTACAGGCCCTTTCCAGTGCAGTAATCCATTTGTGGATGTCATCCCCACTCTGGTAGGGAGGGACAATCTTGCTCAGGTTTCTATGGTCATAAGACCTTTCCCTACCACTAGGGAAGTTGCTGCCACCATGGGACTCTAGTCCCAACTTTCTTCTTTGTCTATGAAGCTCTAGGGACTCCCTGTCTATAACCTACTGCTCTCTTCTGATCCTAAGCTGAGCTTCTCCATACTTGAGCAGTCTCTCTTTCCTTTCATGAGAGGATTCCCTCCTATGAGAGGAAACAGAGGTCCCTACTGAGGTGTCAGAATGGTTAAACTCCTGAGAAGGAGATCTTGACCTTCTAGGCACACTCACAACTCTTCCTGGTGGGACAAAGGGGAGGTCATTCTGATCCTCCTCCTCATCTTCAGGAGGAGCTGGATTTTCCAGGGCAAGATCATTTTCATCTTCCTGGCCAGTTTCAGAGGTCAGGTCCTGGGTATTTTCACCCCTGGTCCCTTCCTCATCTTCTGCCCCACCCTCTCTGCCTATCCCTGCAGACCCTAGGGGTCTTTGAGATCATCCAGCAGAAGCATCTCCATGAGACGTTGGGTGTTGGCACTTTTGCCTGTCTTCAGCTTCCTAATCTTGCACAACTCTCTCAATTCCAAGAATGGGAGGTTGTCATATTTGGAGGGTAGGAGCCCACTGGTTCCTGGCAGGGACCTACTGGTTCCTGGCCCTGAAGACATCACTAGTGAGGTGTGGTGTATGCACTACCTTCTCTAGTGTGGCCTAATAAACTCTCTTGAGTTGTAGAAAGGGTGTGCTAAGCCCTTGACACACAACTCTAAGTTCAGTAGAACTTACTGTATTTCTAAGCTTGAATTTATATGTACCTGAGGTACCTTTAGTGGTTTTCAGTTGATCACACACTTGAGATTATCTGGTAAAACAAAGGCAAGCTTGAATCCCACCGCTGCACACCAATGTGAGAAGTTGGCCTGGCATATGCTGTCCACTAGTTATAGTGGGCACCTTGCACCAGTCCAAACGACCTTTATTGATGATAGGTTTAAAGACAACCTTTATTGAAAGCTATCCTAGTGGTAGCTATGGAGAGCAGCCTTCAGGCTAAGTCTTGAAGGAGTGTTAAGCTGTTTGTTTTACCAGTTATAAGCTCATGAATGACCAAATGAAAGGAGAACCATACCAGGTATATATATAAAATATATGTATTTATTACTAAACACTACCCAATAGTCTCTTTATGAGGCTAGAGGTCAAAGAACACAAGTTACAAGTCAAATAGCACAGTAAATTGGCACAATATACGATTAGCCCTAGGGGCGTACCAAACCATATATTAAGAAAGTGGTATAAGAACCACGACTTGAGTAGACACAAGGCCTAGAGCCTGTAGAATCGCTGGGACCCCAAGGAACCACCCAAGGTAGTGACACAGGGGACCCACGGGGCTGTGTGCAGTGTGTGAACACAGCCGCGAGCTCCATTAAAGTGTATGGGAAAGTCGCGGTAAGAGTTTTAGAGTTTAAGGACACTTAGAAATGGACTAGGACCAAACCCTCTTGGACTTAGACAGTTCTAGGGTCAACACTCACGGGAGCACCGGAGTACTCGAGTTACCTCACCCAGGGAAGCCGGGTGCATATGTGTCAAATGGTGTTGGGTCGCGTCGTCGTTTTCAATGGCAGCCTGCCACGAAGTGCTGCTGCCGGGAAGATGCGAAATGTCCGAAGAGATCCAAGCCTGGATCGGAGGTGAGAAGAACCTGAAAGCAGAGGGGACAGAGTCTGGGTCACTTGCCAGTGACCAGGGGCACGATAGTCGAATGCCCACCGATGTCGGGTGCTTCAGGTGAAAGAGGTGAAGCTTGACTCTTCAGCCACGAGGACCAGGAGGCATCGACGACAACCAGGAGCTGGATTCGAGCTGTCCCACAAAGGATGTCGAGTGCTGCAGTGTTGGTGTCCGGATTGGACACAACAAGCCTTGGCAACAGCAACCCACGCAGAAAGGAGAAAGATGCTTCGGAGCAGACCAGCAAGGTCTGAGGGACTCACCACTTGGTCGGGAGTTAGGGCACATCTGGAGCAACCAGAAACGCCCAAAGAAAATCAGAGTCGCCTTCACAGGGACCCACCAGTCGACGGACCAGGGATCGCGTAGGAGCTCCAAGCGGAAATGCAGGAAGCGGGCCCACGGACTACTCGTGGAATGTAGGCTCACAATCTTCGGTACAAATGGTGCTCGGGGGCTGGGCTACGAGTAACCCAAAGCAGGACTTCAAGAGACATCGAGAAGTCAATGCACTAGCAAATGTGCACAGTGACCAGGAGTTCCGGTTCCACGCTACTCACAAGGGCTGCGGGTCTCAGCTTTGCTGGGGACTCGGGTCGGCCTCTGAGATGTCTGGAAATCCTCTTCCTGGGCTGCAAGTACTTCGGAGTCCGGCGGGAGCTTCGGAGATGCAGACTGGCAAATGCTTCGTTGGTGCCTGCCAAGCAGGGGAGTCACTCCTTGACCCCAAGGGAGATTTCTTCAGTCCTCTATTCTTGAGTAGAGCGTCAAAGTTCCAGGATTCAGTTGCAGGGTTTCGTCCAGGGATATCTAAAGTCCTGTTGCCAGGGTTCCCTTACTTATACTAAAGAAAGGGGTTGGACTAACTCTGGGGACCCACCTATGGGAGGGTTTGGAAAGAGGGGTGGCTACACCCATTTCCTTTGTCCAGTTTTGCACCAGAGCAGGGGCTGGCAGCCCCTGCAACCGGTTTGAACTGGGGTAAGCACGAGGACACCAAATGTGCCCCCAGTGCAGGACTTCAAAGCACTCTTGGAGTGCACCCACCCAGCCCCAATCCACTAAGGCCTGTCTGGGAGGTGGTAACACCTCCCTGAGACAGGAAACCTATTGTCCAGGCCTCCCCTGCCGGAGTTTCGGTCAGCAGCAGGAGGCCAGACTCGTGTCTGTGGCTGCAGCATCCATTTTGTGATGCCAGGCTCTGTTTAGGTGGTACCGGGTATACCGGTGCTGTCATGTATCTCCCTCTAGAAGGGTGGGATCATACTCCCACACCAGTTACTGGTGTGGGGGTATGATTCCAAGGTGTTTGACACTAAACACGACATGTTTCCGTGCAGCCATCCCAAAGTTAGCATTTACCGTTTAGATATAATGCACTTAAGAGTATATGGTCAGGCTGCACCACAGACAACCCCGGAGAGGAGATTCAAAAGGCTGCACAGTGGCTCTGCTCATGCATGGGCACCCTCTCACATAAAGTGAGCGTAGTCCTGGGCACACGCGGTGAGGGTATTAGTAATATAATATGTAGAATTGATGCGTTATTCAAATACAATGGTCAACATCAGTATTTGTCCAAATAGGTATTTTATTATTTCAACAACAACTGTGTTGAATATAGTGAACCAGCCGACACGTGTTTCGTCACTGGGGAAGGTCCCGTGACTCATCAGGGCTGGGAAGGATACAAAAAATAAAATAAATAAGTGAGGAAAAACAACGATGCAACAACGGGTACCTAGTCTGTGCTAGACACGTTATCCAAGTGGAAAGGGATCACCCGAAGTGACTGTTGGGAACATAAACAACTGTAGGTGACACGTCAGGAGCACAAAGCATAAGCGACATCCAGGTTACTCACCTACTGCTCTCACTCACTGACCTGGACGATATACCTACCAACATGGAGAATCTCCTCCAGGAGTTAGATATAGAGGAAGATCTTAGCCTACACAGTGGTTTTAAACCCAAATCCAAGTGGACACCAATGCTCCCAGGGGGCAATGCTGTTGACACATTCTACAACCTAGTATTAAATGATATGGACAGACACGAAATAAAAATATCGAAGATCAGACATAGAACTAAAGACAATCTCTGCAGAGAAGAAAGAGTAGCCCTGAAACAACTCACCTCCAACAGAGACATCATAATCAAAGAGGCGGACAAAGGGGGTAATGTAGTCATCATGAACAGATCAGAATATCATGCGGAAATCCTGTCCCAACTAGATGACAACTCCTGCTATGAGCAGCTCCCTTACAACCCAATAGCCCCTCTTGTCACCATTATCAATAAACACCTATCCGAATGGTACACGCAAGGTCTTATTGATGACCAAGAACTATTATATCTTAAAGTTCACAGACCGACGTTCCCCTGTCTGTACACCGTTCCCAAAATACACAAGACTGCTCCTTTTCCTCCAGGGAGACCTATTGTGTCGGGCATTGGTGGTCCCACAGAAAGAATAGCACAATACGTTGACCTCTTTCTTGGTACTCTGGTTACAAATCTGCCATCATACATCCAGGACACCAAACACATTCTTAGCATCTTATCAGATGTCCAATGGCATCCGGATATGATCCTGGCAACCCTAGATGTAGTCTCTCTTTATACCACTATTGAACCTACCCTAGGGCTCAAGGCTGTCACCAGTATACTCAACAACAGACCAGCCAACTTATGGCAACATACCCAGATGTTAGTTACTATGATGGACATCATATTAAACAACAACTTCTTCATCTATGACGGTATGTGGTATAAACAGAACAAAGGAGTGGCCATGGGCTCGAAATTTTCTCCCTCTTTTGCTAACCTGTACATGGGCGTCCTAGAGTCTAAATGGATTTGGGGCACGGAAGGGGCACAATGGATAGACTCCATAATATACTGGGGTCACTACATAGATGATTGCTTACTCCTTTGGTCAGGGTCTCAACTTGAACTTGACAAATTCTGTGCACACCTCAATCGCAACGACATGAACATGAAATTCACAGGTAACTCTAGTGCCACCAACATCACATTTCTAGATGTGGAAATCTACATCAAGTCCAACACCATTGAGAGCCGTCTATATAGAAAAGAAACATCATGCAATGCTATCCTGCATGCAGATAGCTCACATCCCCCTCACCAAACACAGGCGATTCCCTACGGGGAATTCATGAGAGCCAGGAGAAACTGTAGTGAGGAACTGGAATTTCAAAAGTGCCTAACCAACATGAAACAAAAATTCATAAACAGAGGTTATAGTGCCCGCACCATCAGCTCAGCAGAAAAAAGAATCAGGAACATAAAAAGAGAAGATACTTTACACACCAGACGAACAATCACTGAGCAAGACCAACCTGTCCGACTTATCACTGACTATAGCGACATGGGGTTAGCAATGAAGAAAAGCCTTAACAAACATTGGAACGTACTACTTGCAGACAACACACTTAAAGAGATTGTACCTCCTAAACCACAAATCACATACAGGAGAGGCAGAACCCTGAAAACTAGTCTCAGCCCCAGCATCCCTGGTCCTAGCACCAGGCCTACTTGGCTTACGACTCATAATCTTGGCTTCTTCAAGTGCGGACACTGCGGGGTCTGCAAACTAGCCCAACATGGAATAAGAAACTTCACGGCCATGAACAGACAAGAATACCAGATCAGACATAACATCAACTGCAACACGAAATTTGTGATCTATATTCTGGAATGCACCTGCAAACTTTGGTACATCGGAAGTACCATCAGACCACTAAAAGATCGAATAGGAGAACACGTCAGAGCTTTAAACAATCTTGACACTAGATATCCCATGGCGATCCATGCTGCCACTTGTCCTAACCAGGGCCCCAAGAAACGGTTTTCCTTCTTCGGATTTGACATGGCATCCACCAATATGAGAGGTGGCAACAGAGAACTCAGACTCAGACGCCTAGAAGCCACTTGGATTATGCGTCTCCGAACAGTACAACACGGATTGAACACTGATCACGAACTGCATTACTTCCTGGGTGAATGAACATTATGACAATTTGCTTGTTTAGAACTACGTTTTGTATCATTTACTTGGGTATAATACCTGTCCTCTACCTATATAATCAGTTGATACTTGCATGTCTATTCTCCATACCATATTCATGTGTCATCATCTTCTTTGTTACATAACCTCCATGAATAGGAGCCATGTATTTCTAACATCTTTTACTGTGCTTTTGGTCATTGTTACATAATTCTCCTCATAATGTGTACTTTATCTATGTCTGCATTCATATCCCCGCTTTTTCCCCCCCCTTTTTTCCCCCCCCCTTTATTCAGCAATATTTGCATGTCTTTTCTCTACTCCTTTTCATGTGCCAATATCTCCCTATTGACTTACCCTCCCATGATTTAGGTTCATGTAATTTTTGACTTTTGTTACCGCATTTTCTCATTGCATTGCCTATATGACTCAGTATACCTAACACTTTGTTACAGGGATTTCCCCCTTTGCATCCTTTCACATGTATCTGTCACAACATCAATTTATGATGTATTTAACATCTTTATCATTGTCACATCCGTTCGTAATTGTCTTTCCTTCAGATGTATGCTTGTTCACTGACACGCACCTCTGTCCACTCTTTCCGCTTCTTGTCCTTACCATTGTGCGAGTTTCCCGAGGCTGCGGGTGCCTCACTGACAGTGTAACGTCCTCCGCGCATGCGCATTACTTTTCGACATACTCCCGAGTTTTCCAATATGGCGACCGCTCGGCCGGATCATCCTATTGCTCTCGGTCTAGTCTTCTATATCTATTCCGGATATAGCTTTCTCGTTTCCCTTTTCCCTTTCTACTCGGTTTCCTCGGCTCCAGTGTGTCCTCGCAGCTCTCCGATCCGGACCCCAGGTATTAGTTGTGGTTGTTTTGTACCTGTCTCCTCCACCCCCGTTTTCCTTGACATCCCTCAGTACTTTAGTGTCCTTTGCCTCTGTTTTCCTCAGACAGGCGTCTGCTTTACACAGCCTTCTACAACCCTTGATACTACTCAACTTCCCGTACCCGGGGTAAGTTTCTTTCCTTTTCCTTTCCTCTCTCCACTTTTCCGCCCACATATCCACGTTCCTTGTAACCTCCCCTCCCTGTCCTCCTTTATAGCCTAACCTGCACCTCGCCTGCTTGGCTTGGTACCGCATCTACTGAGCCGGACACTGGACAGCCTCCTTTCGCTACCCTTTTCCTGCCTTTCACGATTGCCGTGGCGTACCCGCCCCAGTGCAATCACGCTTGTCAACAGAGGGAGACCACCACCCGGTAAGACCTTCCCACCACGCTTATGTTCTTAGCCATCCTGGCATTTTCCTTTCTCCTTTCTCTTCACCCTCATTCCTGCCTTTTTTCCTCAGCGGTTTCCCTCCTCGCTGCATCCTTGATGCCAGCGCAGCACCTCTTCTGCGCCATAATTTTGTTACTCCCGATCTCGAGTTAACCCCCACAGGGTTGCTGTATTCTTATCCGGTCCTCGGGTAAGCACACTCAGCGGTTTCCTTTCCCTTGTTACCTGTGCCACGACCTTTACTTTTCACCCTACTTTTGTGTTTCCTCCCCTTCTATCTTCAGTATTCATTCAGTAGTTTATGATCACGGGTTTTTTAGTTTACCCACGCTCTCATTGCTTCCTTTCCCTCGCTTCCTGTGTCTTGACCTCTGCACCTTACTTATCACATTCTTCTTGTGTCCCCTCCCTCTTTCTCCAGTACTCTTCTAGAAGTTCCACAGCTCAGGTTTACTAGTTTACCCGCTTCTTCTCCCCTTTCTCTTTTTCTAGCCCTTCTTAGTCCTCACACATCTTTTCTTCACCTCTTGCCCTCTTGAACTATTCTACGCTAACTCTAGCACTGTTCACTCACACTATGTACCAGTTTTCCCGCATTTTCCTCATGTTTTTTATTGTACATGAAAGCGGCACCGTCACACCTGTCACTATAATTTGAAATAATTTGATATGTTTCCTGCATCTTCACCCAGAACCTTGATCCATGAACAGCGGCACCTTCACGAGTGTCACCAAACACCATATTGGTCACCTACAGTTGTTTATGTTCCCAACAGTCACTTCGGGTGATCCCTTTCCACTTGGATAACGTGTCTAGCACAGACTAGGTACCCGTTGTTGCATCGTTGTTTTTCCTCACTTATTATTTATTTTATTTTTTGTATCCTTTCCAGCCCTGATGAGTCACGGGACCTTTCCCAGTGACGAAACACGTGTCGGCTGGTTCACTATATTCAACACAGTTGTTGTTGAAATAAAAAAATACCTATTTGGACAAATACTGATGTTGACCATTGTATTTGAATAACGCATCAATTCTACATATTATATTACTAATACCCTCACCGCGTGTGCCCAGGACTACGCTCACTTTATAACTTGTGGATCCCTTGATTCACAGATTCCCCAGGGGTTATCGGGTTATTCCCCTGACCTGGCAGCACCGCACTACTAAAGGTCCGTCGATAGCACACGCAATAGCCTGAGCGCCATTTCCTGACTAAACACAAAACCCCCATTCTAACCACCCTCTCACATAAAACCAAGCACCCTGCCTTCAGGATTGATAAGGCCTGCCATAGAGGGTGACTGATAGGTTTCTATGTGCAGTGATAGGTGAGATATGGTGAACCTATATCTCTGTAAGGGGTGCATGCACCACCTTACTCAGGCTGCAGTAGCAGTCCTGTGGTGTCATTTTGGAGGGCCTTCCAGGGGTGGCACAATACATGCTTCAACCCCTGGTAGGCCTCTGGGGTACCTATGCCCTGGGTACATAGTATACCATATACTAGGGACTTATAAGGGCACCCCAGAATCCAATCTGAAGTGTACTTAAGGTACATGGAATCAATTTAGAGAGAAAGCAGATAGGCTGGGGACCTGAATAGCAGGTTCCCAGCCAAACTAAGCCAAAAACCATCAAAACACCAGGAAAAAAGTGGGGGCAACCATGTAGTCAGATTCCACCTTCCTACAGGGGGCATGTTGGAACTTTAACAAGGGTTTCTGCACTAGGCACCCCTGCAAATTTAAGCACCAGTGCTCCAAGTGTGGCGGACGCCACCCTCTCACGCAATGCTTTACATTGGCCACACCATCAGAACAATTGGACCAGTGAGACATGGCGCATGTCAAGACAAGAATGTGAACAGGGAGTCATTCGTTTTGTTGGGTTACATTGACAGGGGTTTGTCTCAAACTACGATTGCGGGAAAACTGGCGGGGATTTCCTTTTGCAGCGCATTGTACATGGGTTTTGATCCTGCGAAAAGGGACTTGTTGAGCAGAATGTTGAAAGGTTGGGGGCGTGAGAGGGGTGAGGGGGGGCGGCGCCTAGGGAGGCAATTACTTTTGCCTTGTTACAAGGCCTGTTGGCTGAGTTATCGTATCGTTGTTATGATGAGTATGAGGTTGCAGTGTTTCGTTTGTGTATGATATGGATGTTCTTTGGGGCTTTCCGGGTTTCAGAATTGGTGGGTGCGAGGGGCAAGGCTGGTAGAGTGTATGAGGACGTGCGCCTGGATGGGACGCATTTGGGTATTTGGTTGGGTCGTTCTAAGACGGATCAGGCTGGCAGGGGCAAGTGGGTGTGGCTGGGTGAAAGCGGCTGCGTGGGGGCATGCCCGGTGCAGGAGTGGCGTGGTTTTTGTCATGTTTCCCAGAAGTGGGTGATGGCTTTTCAGTTACTGGTGGTGTTGCGAATGGCGTGGAAGTGTTTGGGCAGGGACCCCTCTAGGTATGGGACGCATTCATTTCACATTGGCACGGCGACGGCTGCGGCACGCTTGGGTTGGTCCTGGGACAAGACTGAGGGATTGGGCGATGGAGGTCCCGCTGCTGCGAACGCTATGTGCGAAAATGAGTCAGGTGCAAGACATTGGGGTAGGCCGTAGGGGTGCAGGAGGGATAGTTGTGTGTTTTGTTCAGTTGTATTAACATTTGTTTCTCTTCGTAGGTTGCTTTGGGGGTCCGGGAGCCAAGATGGTTACCTGGATTGTCGGACACTCGTTTGTACATTGGGCATCAAAGTTCGCGGACAGGCAGGTTTACGGTCGTAGCCTGGGCCTGCGCAGCAGCCACCACGAGGTGCATTGGTGGGGAAAGAGTGGGATGCGCTGGGGAGCGTTGTTGCCCTGGCTGACGAAAAAGGTGGCTCAGAGAGACTGCCCGGACATGTTGGTTATACACCTGGGGGAAAATGACTTAATAAAGCAGTCCGGCGTGTCCCTGCTACATTTGATGCAACGGGACTTGGAGGCCATGAGGAGCAATCTTGCAGGCGCATGTATTGTATGGACCGCATTTGTACCGAGGAAAATTTGGAGGGGGGCTCTGAAGCCAGCTGCAGTTTAGAAAGCGCAAAGGAAATTGAATCGCGCAATGAGAGTTTTTTGTGGGAACAACGGTATCAAGGTGATTGCTCATGTTGGTTTGCGGCGGGAAGAGCCATTGCTCTTTTGTGATGATGGGGTGCACCTTTCGCACATGGGTAATGCGTACTACATGATGGAACTGAGAGATGTCATTAGTAAACTGTGGAACGAGTCCATTTGGTGTCGACGGGTTTGAGGGCGAAAGGTGCACTGAAATGGGTGGGGCAGGTAACCGCCCTACGGGGGTTTCCTGGTTGGCAGTACTTTGGAGGGGTGGGGAGTCTATGACAGGCATACTCACCCCTCCGGGGAGGGGGATACAGGTGCATGATGTGGGTGCGGGATGCAAGAGTGCGATGGCTGGAGATGCTGGAGGAAGTTGAAAGATAAGTGAGGAAGCGAATGGAATAAGGGAGGAGGTCGCTGAGTGAATCGGGAGAGAGTAACGGGAGTGTGGGAATGGATGATGGATGAAAGACCTGAGGTTTGGGTTTGTTATAAGTTTATTGATGTTTGGTTAAATATTGTTGTCAACCTTGTCCTAATAAAATGGCCTTTTATGCTAACATACAGCGTGGAGTGGTTATTGCGCGATGCGGCCCCCGGGGTAAGTAGGGTCGGCAGACCAGTCTTCCCCCGGGGTGTTCGCGCGATAAAAGAAGGACAAGGTGTAGGTAGGGTCATGGGGTGGGTTTAGGGGTGGGGTTTAGGGCTACGGTTTATAGGGGGCCGGGGAGGAGGTTTCATCCTCTTCCTGCCCTCAGGGCCATTAGGGAAGGGTCTAGTTAATTTGGACCACCCTCCCACCCTACAAGTTTCAGGAGTGGGAAACGGGTACTTGCCCGGAATAGCGTGCCAGTTTAGGACAGGTTGAGAGTTTGTGCTAGCAGTACTTTGGAGGGGTGGGGAGTCTATGACGGGCATACTCACCCCTCCGGGGAGGGGGATACAGGTGCATGATGGAGGTGCGGGATGCAAGAGTGCGATGGCTGGAGATGCTGGAGGAGGTTGAAAGATAAGTGAGGAAGCGAATGGAATAAGGGAGGAGGTCGCTGAGTGAATCGGGAGAGAGTAACTGGAGTGTGGGAATTGATGATGGATGAAAGACCTGAGGTTTGGGTTTGTTATAAGTTTATTGATGTTTGGTTAAATATTGTTGTCAACCTTGTCCTAATAAAATGGCCTTTTACGCTAACATACAGCGTGGAGTGGTTATTGCGCGATCTCCGATTGGGATAATTACTCTGGTAGGCCTAATTCACAAAGGTTTTTCTGTGGATATCTGAATTACCTTGGAACTCATCCAGAATTTACAGGAGTCAGTCACATCTATTCATAGAAATAAATCATTTATAAATTGGGAAATATATGAGGCTAAACAAAGAATTACTTTTTCGGGTATAAAATGGTTACCTCGTCAGGCATGACAGACAGATCTAGCTTCACAGGGTTTGATACAAAGAGATAATGGAAAAACAAGGATTTCTGCAGTAAACACGTTAGCAACTGTTTTAGACACCATTAAACAAGACATGAGAGATGTACTACAAAGCAACTACTACAAGCTTTACTGGTGCCAACTCAGTAGTAAAAGATGGTCGGGTGCAATGGCATTGGCCTTGTGTTGAGACGAGAATGTCCCCTGTAAGGTAAATAGGCATGCACCCCTGCCCTCAGTACCCAACTGCATGTGAAACTAGCATCCTGCCTTTTATTTTGTCCCTGGAATCACGCTAATCTAGTGTTTTTAGATGCCTAGCTGTCAAAGTCAATGCACGGTCCAGTGCGAGTTCTGTGCCCTGAAGTGATGCAGTAGTACAATGTCATCATGGTGGGCATTTGCCTACTGTCTATTTTTGGTGTGTTTCATATAAGGTGGTGGTGGCAGCATGCCGTGTTCTGTGAATCAATAGTTTGACAACACTTTTTTCTCTGTGTCAAGGAGAAACAAGCATACTGGCTTCTCTCATACAAGGTTCCGCTGCTATCTGAAACCCAGAATCTTGTGCTGACACCCAGTGTGGTTACTCAGTGCATGTGTGTTAGACTTGGCATCTTTTGGCGTGTTTCCCCTGACTTTTTGCTTTCTGACCTCCCGGTTTTGACTCTGTTTTTGCTGGTGTAATGATTCTGCGCACTTTCCTCACTGCTGTCCAGTGGGAAAGTGCAAGTGCTCCTGTATAAAATGTGTTATGGATTGGCGTTTCCATGATTGGCCTATTTGGTTTATGTGTCAGTCCCTTGTAAAGTGCACTGCGAGTGCCAGGGCCTATAGACCAAATGCTGTTGGTGGGCTGCAGCACTGGATTGTGCCACCCACGCAAACAGCCCGTAAAGAGTAACTCGGGCCTGCCATTGCAGAGCCTGTGCGCAGCCTGGGGCCGCCATGTCGACTTGGCAAGTGCACACACTTGCAAGTCCATAAACCTTCCCTTTTCTACATGTTAGTCACCCCTAAGGTAGGCCCAAGGTACCCCTGTGGGCAGGGTGCGTTGTATGCGAAAGGTAGGACATGCCCTGGTGTGTGTGGCATGTCCTGATAGTGAATTACAGCCTAGTTAGTTTTTCACTATTGCAAGGCTACCTGTTCCCCATAGGCCAGAACGGGCAGTTTTTGATTATTACAGCTTACAATGCTAACTGACCCCGGGAACATGGTAGAAATTCGAGTTTAGTATGCCTGGACTCAGAATGATAAAATGCATCTTTTAGTGAAGTTGGTTTTAACATTCTGTGTTTGAAAATACCACTTTTAGAAAGTGGGTATTTTCTTGTCTAACCATCCAAGCCTGCCTCTGCGAGGTTGTGTATTCCTTGTCTGGAGTGTGAGTGACAGGGGCTGGGGGATGCCAGGAGACAGGGTGAGTCAGCACAGGGCTGAATAGCAAGATCTACATGTAGATGGGTGGGAGGAGTTGCACCTGGGCCCTGAATAGGACAGTGCCCTCCCTCCACAATGCTGACTCCACCTCCTGTGGTGCGTCTGATGTCCCTGGCCTACTCTCTGAAAGAAGGGACGGAGACTTGTCAACAAAGTGCTCCAGAACTGGTTTGGACTAGGCAAAGGCCTCTCTGCCTTCAGAGAACAAAGGAATTTGGGATATAAATATTGGGGCCCTGACCCCATGAATTTAGATCTCGCTGGAATAAAGTAACCTGCCAAGACGAAGAGCTGGAAGAGCTGGAAGAGCTGGAAGAGCTGCCAGGAGGAGTACTGCCCCTTTGCTGTGTTGTTGCTTTGTTGGGTTGGCCTGCAGCTGCTGCTTCTGCCTTGGGCAGTGAAAGGACTGAACTTTCTACAAACTTGTGCTGAGTATCTCCAAGGGCCTGGAACCGAGCTGGCCTCCTGTTAAGAAGTCTCAGGGACTACAAAGACTTCACAAGCCTCTGGGTACCGCTTCTGGAACGCTGTTTCAGTTGCCACAGAGGAAGGGAACTGCAACCGACTCCGTCAACCGAATCCATCCCTAACCGGTGACCTGTTTGGACCGCAGACCGCATCGCCCCGCTTCGCATCGCAACCCTTGTCTCACCGTGGGCGACGTCCGACGCCGCCAACACCGAGCCGCTGCTTGAACCGTGACCTGTGGGCACCGCAGTTCGCATCGCATCGCTTCACTGAACCAGCCGGACCCGACCGACGTCGACGCTGCAACTGGCTCAACAGTCGTGACCGCATCGCATTTGGGGCACCGCTCGCACGTTTGCGACGCACCGCTCCGACTCGCACCGCTGTCCGATGCCAGCTCCCGCACTCCGGCTTGGTCGCCTGCATCGCAACCTGTCAGCACCGCATCGTACATCGTCTCGCCCTGCACCGCACGCCTTGGACTCACCGACTCCGTCTGCACGACGCTCATCGAGCCGCTGCCTGCACCGCATTGAGGGACACCGCACATTGCATCGCTCCGTCTTGCACCGCAACCGTGACGAACGCCGACCGGCTCGTACACTCCGTACCAGCCACAACGAGAAAGGTACTGTGACCGAGTCTGTTCACGACTCTGCTGGCCCGTATCGACGCGGTCGGCTGGAACTGTTAGACTCTGTGGTTTTCAGCATCGCGGTAGACTCGGACGGAGCTACCAACTCGTACAAACTTTGCTTTGGTGTTATTCCTGCAAAGAAGAAGTTACCTTATCAAGCATTCATTTTTAAAGTATAGTATTGTGGATTTTTGTCGTAATTGGTCTTGTCTTGAGTATATAAAAATATTGGTTATTTTTCTAAACTGGTGTGGTGTCCGTTTGTAGTGCTTACACTGTATTACTGTTGGTTATGTGCAAATGCTTTACACACTGCCTCTAGAATAAGCCTGACTGCTCGTGCCAAGCTACCAAGGGGGTGAGCAGGGGTTATTTTAGGAGTGTAACTCCCTTACCCTGACTAGGAAGAAGGGTCCCTACTTGGACAAAGGTGCAAGCCCTTGCCAACTAGAGATCCCATTTCTAACATTGGTTGTCAGCGGTGAGGATAGGACTTGTGTTTGCACTTGACTTACAGTGATTGGCGTGCACTACTACCATATCGCAGACCATTACGTACCACATACTGGTTCTTTTTCTTTTGGCCTATTTTTGATCTTGCCAGTTTTCAACTCACTACTTTTGTCATGCCTGACTAAGCTGCATCATCCGTTGCATCTCTGGAAGTTATCTTTGAGGAGGATAGGTTGGAAACCTACGCCGTAAAGGAACTACGAGCAATTTGTAAAAACCTGAAAGTCCAAATTAAAGGCCTCACAATGAAGGAGGAGCTACAGAAGGCGCTGAGGGCCTGGGTAGCAGCCAGACATGCCAGTGGGCAGCCTGGTAATCTCAGTGAGGAGGTGGAGGAGCCGATTTCCAGGGTGGATGTGCTTTTGGGTGGGGGGAACCCGCCAGGTCAGGCAGCAGCAGTCTGTCCCCAGAGGAGCTGGAGGACAGGCGGGAGGCAAGGCAGTTTGAGCTGCAGAAGCTCAGGCTGGAGGGTGAGCGGGAGGAGAAGAGGGAGGAGAGGAGATTGGCCATGGAGGAGAAGAAGATGCTCTTAGAGCATGAGAGAGAACTGAAGGAGCTAGAACTTAGGAGTAAGTCAGGCTCAGATGGTGGCAGCAATTCGTCCAGGAAGGCAGACAGGATTGTGCACATTCCCAAGAATGTAGGCAAAGAGTTCAAGAAGGGGGATGACATACAAAGGTGGTTTCAGGGTTATGAGGCAGCCATACACATGAATGGGGTCCCTGAGGAAAATTGGGGAGCAGGATTGTGGCCACTTTTCCCTGAAGAAGCAAGGGATGCTCTGATAGCTTTGGGTAAGGGGTATCACCTCACCTATGCTGACATGAAGGATGCCCTTCTCACTAAGTATGGTCTTACTCCTGAAAAGTACAGGAATCAGTTCAGGTCCAGTAAGAAGTCTGATGCCAACACTTGGTTGGAATGTGTGGATGTGTTCTGCAGGTCGCTGGATGGTTGGGTAAAGGGCAGTAGTGTAACAGATTTTCAGGGGCTCTACAACTTGATTGCATGGGAGCACTTGTCTAGTCTATGATTTGCAGATCTGCGCCAGCACCTAGTGGATAGTAAGCTAACTGACCCCAGGAAGCTTGCTATGGAAGCGGACCGCTGGGTGAGTACCAGGGTCCACAAGAAAGCGTTTGGGGGAGACTCAGCCAAAGGTGGGCAGGGTCCCCAGCAGAAAGGTGGGGGGGACAAGGGTAAAGCACAGGAGTTCTCTAAAGGGCCCCAAACTAGTACCCAGGGTAAAGGTTCCCAGCCCCCCGGTGATAAGAAGAAAGGGGTCTCTACAGGGAAGCCTGTTGAGACCAGCCCCCGCAAATGTTATGCATGTGACCAGGTAGGTCACTTTAAGGGGGACCCCAAGTGCCCAAAGGGGACACAGCCACCCACCGGTGGACAGTCCTAAGTGTTGGCTAGTGTAGCGCTTGGGGAGGAGGGGTGCCCACCGGAGGGTGGGGATCCCGCAGAAATGACCCTTGTCTCACTAGGGGACAGTGAGATGGTCTCAGGAAACCAGGTGCCCCCTAACACAAAGAAATATAGCACCTGGGTGACCATCAATGGGAACAGGGTAGAGGCTCTCAGAGATACTGGAGCCAGTGTGACCTCAGTCCGGTGTCACCTGGTCTCTGAGAAGCAGGTAGTCCCAGGGGCATTCCACCAAGTAGTTGCTGTAGACAACTCTGAGCGCCAGTGTATGGTGGCGCAGGTTCCCTTTGAATGGGGGGGTCTCAGGTCCCTTGAGGGTGGTTGTGAGCCCTACCATGCCTGTAGATTGTCTGCTAGGTAACGACCTGGAGCAGTCCTTACGGAAGGATGTTGAGCTCAGGTCTCACTTGGAGATGCTTGGGTTGCCAGAGTGGGCATGCGTGTCTACTCGGTCAATGGCAGCCAGAAAGGGTGATCAAGAGGACTTGGAGCCTGGAACAGTGGCCCAAGTCCCTGCCAAGAGAAAGAGCAGGGGGAGCGGGAAACCCGCCCCCGAAGTTCCCACGGACCGGGAGGAGGCGGACCTCGAGGGGGACGCCCCGGTGCCTACAGGGGAGCAGGTAGCCGAACTGGGAGACATCTATGAGCTGACCCATTGGCAGCAAGAAGGGGGTCCCACCAGGGAGGAGTTCTGCAGGGAGCAGAGCGAGTGCCCTACTCTGGAGGGTCTGCGGCGGCAGGCTGCAGACCAGGCAGCTGGTAATCAGTCCGGGTCACATCTGATCTACTGGGAGAGTGGTCTCCTATACAGTGAGCCTAAGGTTGCTGAGCCTGGGTCAGCCCATGTGCTGGTGGTACCCCAGCGCTTCAGGACCTTCCTACTGGGTCTGGCTCATGACGTGCCTTTGGCAGGACATTTGGGGCAGGACAAGACCTTTGACAGGCTTGTCACCCACTTCTTTTGGCCCCAAATGCGAAGGCAGTCAGATGCACACTGTAGGTCTTGCCAAACTTGCCAGGCAAGTGGTAAGAGTGGGAGGAAGGTCAAAGCTCCTCTCCAACCTTTTCCTGTTGTTGGAACACCCTTTGAAAGGGTAGGGATGGATATTGTGGGGCCTCTGGATCCCAAGACAGCCATGGGCAACAGGTACATCCTGGTCTTGGTGGACCATGCCACCCGGTACCCGGAGGCAATCCCTCTCAGGACAACGACGGCATCAGTGGTGGGCCGGGCGTTAATGGGGTTCTTTTCCCGTGTGGGATTCCCCAGAGAGGTGGTTTCTGATAGGGGGACCAATTTCATATCCAAGTATATGACATCCCTGTGGAAGGAGTGTGGTGTAACCTACAAGTTCACCACTCCTTACCACCCACAAGGAAACGGTCTGGTGGAGAGATTCAACCAGACCTTGAAAGGCATGATCAAGGGTCTAACAGAACCCATGAGGCGTAAGTGGGACGTCCTCTTGCCATGCCTACTCTTTGCATACAGGGAGGTACCTCAGAAGTCTCTTGGGTACAGCCCCTTTGAGCTCCTGTATGGCCACCCTGTCAGAGGACCTCTGAGTTTGGTAACGGAAGGCTGGGAGGCAGCTCCCAGGAAAACTCCCCAGGATGTGTTTAGCTACATGCTGGCCTTTAGAAACCAAACTGCCCGCTTCAGGAAACTCGCTCAGGCGAACCTAGAAGCAAGCCAGGAAGAAATGAAGAGATGTTATGACCAGAATGCCACTCTGGTCGAATTTCAACCTGGGCAAAAAGTGTGGGTCATGGCCCCAGTGGCACCTTGTGCCTTGCAGGACAAGTGGACTGGGCCATATGAGGTAAAGGAGCGCAAAAGTGACGTCACCTACCTGGTGGATTTGCAAGCTCCAAGGAACCCTTTGAGGGTCCTTCACGTGAACCGCCTCAAGCCCCACTTCGAGAGGTCCGAAGTGAGTATGCTCTTGGCGACAGATGATGGGGTGGAAGAGGAGAGTGAGCCTCTCCCTGACCTCCTGTCTACCAAGGAGCATGATGGGTCAGTAGAAGGTGTGATCCTCTCCCCTACTCTGACTCAGGAGCAGCAGGGGGACTGTCACCAGTTGTTGGGACAGTTCGCCCCACTGTTCTCTCTGACCCCGGTGTTACTCACTGGTGTACCCATGACGTGGACACTGGTGACAGCCCTCCTGTGAAGCACAAGATTTACAGGTTGACTGACCGGGTCAGAGCCAGCATCAAGGAGGAGGTCTCTAAGATGTTGGAGTTAGGGGTGATTGAGCCCTCCCACAGTCCTTGGGCCAGCCCAGTGGTCTTGGTCCCAAAGGCTGCTGCGCCCGGTGCCACTCCAGAACTCCGGTTTTGTGTGGACTACCGTGGGCTCAATGCCGTCACCAGGACTGACGCGCACCCCATCCCCAGAGCTGATGAGCTCATTGATCGGTTGGGAGCTGCCCGGTTCCTCAGCACGTTTGATTTGACGTCTGGGTACTGGCAGATTGCCTTAACCGATGGGGCCAAGGAGAGATCAGCATTCTCAACCCCAGAAGGTCATTACCAATTCCGGGTGATGCCCTTTGGGTTGAAGAATGCCCCTGCCACCTTTCAGAGGTTGGTTAATCAGGTGTTGGCTGGGCTGGAGGATTTCAGTGCCGCCTACCTGGATGACATTGCTGTGTTCAGTTCCAGCTGGGAAGAACATTTACAGCACCTTGAGAAAGTGTTGAGGGCTCTGCAAGGTGCAGGCCTCACGATCAAGGCCAGTAAGTGCCAGATCGGGCAGGGTTCTGTGGTGTACTTGGGACACCAGGTAGGAAGCGGCCAGGTGACGCCCTACAACCCAAGATTGACACCATTCTGGCTTGGGAGCCCCCAAGACCCAGACAGAGGTGAGAGCCTTCTTAGGTCTCACCAGCTACTATAGGAGATTTGTTAAGGGCTATGGCACCATTGTTGCCCCCTTAACAGAGCTGACTTCTAAGAAGCAGCCCAGGAAAGTGATCTGGACTGAGTCCTGCCAGAAAGCTTTTGATGCCCTGAAGGCAGCCATGTGCACGGCGCCCGTGCTCAAGGCACCTGACTTCTCCAAGGAATTCGTCGTGCAGACTGACGCTTCAGAGCATGGTGTGGGAGCGGTGCTCTCACAACTGAACGAAGAGGGCCTGGATCAGCCTGTAGTCTTCCTTAGCAGGAGACTACTTCCCAGGGAACAGAGGTGGAGTGCCATAGAAAGGGAAGCTTTTGCTGTGGTCTGGGCGCTGAAGAAGTTGAGACCATACCTGTTTGGGACTCACTTCCGGGTTCAGACAGACCACAGGCCCCTCAGATGGTTGATGCAAATGAGGGGTGAGAATCCAAAACTGCTGAGGTGGTCCATCTCCCTACAGGGAATGGACTTTACGGTGGAACACCGTCCTGGTACAGAACACGCCAACGCAGATGGTCTGTCCAGGTTCTTCCGCCTTAGTGAAGAGAACTCCAATGGGGTTGGGTAGTTCTCCCTACTTTCAGCTGGAGGGGACATGTGTTAGACTTGGCATCTTTTGGCGTGTTTCCCCTGACTTTTTGCTTTCTGACCTCCCGGTTTTGACTCTGTTTTTGCTGGTGTAATGATTCTGCGCACTTTCCTCACTGCTGTCCAGTGGGAAAGTGCAAGTGCTCCTGTATAAAATGTGTTATGGATTGGCGTTTCCATGATTGGCCTATTTGGTTTATGTGTCAGTCCCTTGTAAAGTGCACTGCGAGTGCCAGGGCCTTAGACCAAATGCTGTTGGTGGGCTGCAGCACTGGATTGTGCCACCCACGCAAACAGCCCGTAAAGAGTAACTCGGGCCTGCCATTGCAGAGCCTGTGCGCAGCCTGGGGCTGCCATGTCGACTTGGCAAGTGCACACACTTGCAAGTCCCTAAACCTTCCCTTTTCTACATGTTAGTCACCCCTAAGGTAGGCCCAAGGTACCCCTGTGGGCAGGGTGCGTTGTATGCGAAAGGTAGGACATGCCTTGGTGTGTGTGGCATGTCCTGATAGTGAATTACAGCCTAGTTCGTTTTTCACTATTGCAAGGCTACCTGTTCCCCATAGGCCAGAACGGGCAGTTTTTAATTATTACAGCTTACAATCCTAACTGACCCCGGGAACATGGTAGAAATTCGAGTTTAGTATGCCTGGACTCAGAATGATATAATGCATCTTTTAGTGAAGTTGGTTTTAACATTCTGTGTTTGAAAATACCACTTTTAGAAAGTGGGTATTTTCTTGTCTAACCATCCAAGCCTGCCTCTGCGAGGTTGTGTATTCCTTGTCTGGAGTGTGAGTGACAGGGGCTGGGGGATGCCAGGAGACAGGGTGAGTCAGCACAGGGCTGAATAGCAAGATCTACATGTAGATGGGTGGGAGGAGTTGCACCTGGGCCCTGAATAGGACAGTGCCCTCCCTCCACAATGCTGGCTCCACCTCCTGTGGTGCGTCTGATGTCCCTGGCCTACTCTCTGAAAGAAGGGACGGAGACTTGTCAACAAAGTGCTCCAGAACTGGTTTGGACTAGGCAAAGGCCTCTCTGCCTTCAGAGAACAAAGGAATTTGGGATATAAATATTGGGGCCCTGACCCCATGAATTTAGATCTCGCTGGAATCAAGGAACCTGCCAAGACGAAGAGCTGGAAGAGCTGCCAGGAGGAGTACTGCCCCTTTGCTGTGTTGTTGCTTTGTTGGGTTGGCCTGCAGCTGCTGCTTCTGCCTTGGGCAGTGAAAGGACTGAACTTTCTACAAACTTGTGCTGAGTATCTCCAAGGGCCTGGAACCGAGCTGGCCTCCTGTTAAGAAGTCTCAGGGACTACAAAGACTTCACAAGCCTCTGGGTACCACTTCTGGAGCAGCTGTTTCAGTTGCCACAGAGGAAGGGAACTGCAACCAACTCCGTCAACCGAATCCATCCCTGACCGGTGACCTGTTTGCACCGCAGACCGCATCGCCCCGCTTCGCATCGCAACCCTGGTCTCACCGTGGGCGACGCCCGACGCCGCCAACACCGAGCCGCTGCTTGCACCGTGACCTGTGGGCACCGCAGTTCGCATCGCATCGCTTCACTGAACCAGCCGGACCCGACCGACGCGGACGCTGCACCTGGCTCAACAGTCGTGACCGCATCGCATTTGGGGCACCGCTCGCACGTTTGCGACACACCGCTCCGACTCGCACCGCTGTCCGACGCCAGCTCCCGCACTCCGGCTTGGTCGCCTGCATCGCAACCTGTCAGCACCGCATCGTACATCGTCTCGCCCTGCACCGCACGCCTTGGACTCACCGACTCCGTCTGCACGACGCTCATCGAGCCGCTGCCTGCACCGCATTGAGGGACACCGCACATTGCATCGCTCCGTCTTGCACCGCAACCGCGACGAACGCCGACCGGCTCGTACACTCCGTACCAGCCACAACGAGAAAGGTACTGTGACCGAGTCTGTTCACGACTCTGCTGGCCCGTATCGACGCGGTCGGCTGGAACTGTTAGACTCTGTGGTTTTCAGCATCGCGGTAGACTCGGACGGAGCTACCGACTCGTACGAACTTTGCTTTTGTGTTATTCCTGCAAAGAAGAAGTTACCTTATCAAGCATTCATTTTTAAAGTATAATATTGTGGATTTTTGTCGTAATTGGTCTTGTCTTGAGTATATAAAAATATTGGTTATTTTTCTAAACTGATGTGGTGTCCGTTTGTAGTGCTTACACTGTATTATTTGTGGTTATGTGCAAATGCTTTACACACTGCCTCTAGAATAAGCCTGACTGCTCGTGCCAAGCTACCAAGGGGGTGAGCAGGGGTTATTTTAGGAGTGTAACTCCCTTACCCTGACTAGGAAGAAGGGTCCATACTTGGACAAAGGTGCAAGCCCTTGCCAACTAGAGATCCCATTTCTAACAATGTATGTCCAGTGATTGTGTGTAGCACATGTATGGTATTAGCACTATGCAGAGGCGCAACTAGAGCCAAATGTCGGTGGGGGGGGCTAATAAAAATTTCTGGGGGGATGGGGGGGCTAATTCTTCCAGCTGTAGGCAGAGTGGAGATGCAGGGGCTCCAAGAAGGGGTGAAAAAACAACAAAGCCTCGTTAACAAGTAAATGGTCTTTTAAAGACCTGTGAAGTACTTGGGTGCGGCTACAGTAAGATGGACACCAGACCAGCCAGCTCCAAAACTGTCTGTGTGTGTGCCCGGAAAGCTGTCTCAGCCCGGGCTGACACACAAGATGGGGGGGCTAAAGCCCTTTAAGCCCTATGGGCGTTGCGCACCTCGTACTATGTGTGTTGTGTGAGTCTGAGTACTGTGGCCAGTGGGAACCATTGCGATTACCCTTTGTTTAGCAGGTTACAAGATGAAAGATGAGGTCAACTAGCTTCCCCATACAGTGGAAGTGTATTGACATAATTACTGTGGCTAGAGGGTGACTGAAGACCCAGACATTGAAGTAAGGGGGGAAACAACTTTTACTACGTGGTCATTATACCGCAATACCTTTACAACGTGGTTGTTACAACGACCGCGTTATTAGTACGCGATGTAATGACATCGCAAGTATTTACAACGAATTCCACTAGGGGGCACTGAGGTATTGGAAATAAATTTCCAACACCTTCCCTACTGTTGCGCAAACTGGAGTAGGAATAGTAAATAATACTATTCCTAAGTCCAGCGAGCTCCCTAGTGGAAGTCGTTGTAAAGACTTGTGATGTAATACATCGCGTACTAACAACGCGGTCGTTGTAACGACCGCGTTGTAATGGCATGCGATGTATTAGATCGCTTTGTAATGTGCCATATTCAGTGAGGGACGGACGAAGGTCACAAGGCTTCCTTTAAAATGCAATAAAAACATTGTTAGTAAACGGCTGCTAATTAGTACTTCCTGAACACTGCCAATTGGTAGATTGTACTAGTAAGTGATGGTACTGCAGTTTCTTTTGTTTTAGGTGAGGACATTTCTAGGGTTGTATGTCAGAACAACGAGTTCCTCTACCCCGCATACCTAAACAACGTGGTTTCTATTACGACCGCGTCTTAACCACAAATTGCTTTACCACGCATGCCTTTACCACAAATTTTCGTGGTAAAGGCATGCATGGAAAACGGGTATGCGTGGCTAAGGTTACCACCCCCCTCCCATTCCCCCTGAGCCTTAAATACAACCCGCCCTCCCCTAATCCCTAAAAATGACCCCATCTCCCTCCCTGAGCCCTAAAAACAACCCCTTTAAAAATACCCTGTACCCCCTGAAACTTTCCACAAAGCCCCCTCCGTCCTTGAAAACTACCCCAAACCCTCTCTCCCCCTAAAAACTACCTCGAACCCCCCATTAAAACTACCCTGAACCCCCCACCCCTGAAAACTACCCCGAACCCCCACCTGGCCTAAAAACTAATCCAATCCCCCACCTCCCTTAAACACTACCCCTGAATTACCCTGAAACCCTAACACCCCTCAAAACTACCCTGAACCCCCACCATCCCTTAAAACTAGCCTGAACCCCCTACACCAGAAAACTACCCCAAACCCCTCTCCAACCCTGAAAACTACATAGACCCCCGGCCCTCTAAAAACTACCCAATCCCACCAACCCCCTAAAAACTACCAAAAACCCCCACCCCTGAAAACGTCCCAGAAACCCCACCTCCCCTAAAAACTACCCTGGATCCCCCTCCACCACTAAAAACTAAAAACTCCTAAAAACTACCCCAAACCCCCACCCCTAAAATCTACCCCAGTCCCCCAACCCCTAAACACTACCCAGAACCCCCACACTCTTGAAAACTACCCTAAAACCTACCCCAGACGCCCCTCGACCCCTAAAAACTAAAAACTCCTAAAAACTACCCCGAACCCCCACCCTTAAAAACTACCCCAATCCCCACAATCCCTAAAAACTACCCAGACCCCACACCCCTGAAAACTACCCTGAAACCCCACCTCCCCTAAAAATGATCCCAAACCCCCACCCCTAAATACTACCCTGAACCCCCACCCTTAAAATTTACCCCGAACCCCCCCTAAAAATTACCCCAAACCCGCACCCCTAAAAATTACCCCGACCCCCCTACCCCAAACCGCCACCCCCCCTGAAAACTACCCTGAAACCCCACTTACCTGTCCGTGCCCGCTTTCCGATGCTCCTCTGTCCCCGCCCATCCCGAACACTAGATCGACTTTGCCTTAACCACGCACTTGCGTGGTTAAGGCAAAGTCATTGTTTGGGCAAGTCGTTGTTTGGCTTGCGGGCTTCCGGATCTCGTGGCTCTGGCCTCGTTGTTCCAGATGTTTCCCCATTTCTAGATAAGGCTTGCCCTCTAGTCTGTCCCTGATTACTGCTGCAGGAAGGCTGAGGATAGCCAGGTGCAGAGGTCTCAGACTTCATTGTGCTCATGTTCTGGATACTCCTGCTTGGAACCAGCCTCATTGCCACCTGCCATCACTTAGACCAAACGCTGTGTCTGAGCAGCAGTCTGAAAGTAACATTTGAATGAAAACTGATGCAAACTGGTTCTGAAGCCTAAGACAGTGGATCCACATCCCATCCACAAAATGTGTATACAAGTGGGTTCCAAACCAAAATCTTTGTATGCCTGTAACACGTTCTTCTTGACTAAGGAAAGGAGTACTTCATAGAGTTGTTGAAGTGCTGTGTAACCAGGGCTGGCGTCTGCCTGACAGTCAGTCTCCCAGAGATGAGGGGACAGCTGAATGCACTGTCTGGTGAGGGAGCAGAGGGTCTGCCTTAAGTGCAAAGAAGCCTGCTGCTGAGAGAGGGAAGGAGCCTGCCTGGCCCTGCAGGAGGAGAGACTGTCCAGGAGAAGCCCTTAGTTTACAAATTTCCATTACATTCTCATTGAATTGTATAGCATTGTGTTCTACTGTGGAATTATAAGTGCTTCTTTTTTACATAAAAGGTAAGCACTCCGCTGGATATTACATTATTTAGCCTTTTGGTTGACAGTTGAGTTCTGGGCTCCTGTCCCCCAAATCCCTCCCTGAGAAGCCTTGGAGTGCTTGCCCTCACTACCCTGAGAGTCAAGTGCAGAAAGGTTTGTACTTGGCCCAGTTTGCAGAGCCATAGCAGGATGGAACCCATGACACCAGTCGCAAACAACCTCCAACACTACGGGTGTGGCCCAGTAGCTCCTGTCTGTTCTGTGGCCCCTCGAACACCCACTTGGTTTGGAACACCCAGAAATTGCAGGTATTAATTCCCTATTGTAATGCTTTATAATACAATCTTGTAACTTCTTTGGAGATGAGTGGCCTCCTTGCAGGGCCGGACTGGAAGCGGAAACCAGCCCTAGAATTACGTGGGACTGGCCCGGGGGGTGCTGGTATGGGGGGAAACACTGCTGCTGCCTTTTGTTACAGGGGGCCTATTTTGCAACACTGCTTCAAAACCGGCGCCAGTAACAAAAACACCCCCCACCAGTCCAAAACCGGCCCCCACCCTTCCGGCCCACCTGGAAAACGCCTGGTGTCCGCTAGGCAAGTCTGGCCCTGCCTCCTTGCCATCTTTTAAAGGAAAGCTTACATCTTTTTTTTTTTTTTTTTTGTGGAGTTGCTGGACTGGAGATTGATTCTAGGCTTAGAGAAGCAATTATCCTGATTCTCTATATAGGAATAGTGGGGTTTATTTAGGGCTACTGGAATTATGTGATTATGTGAGTTTCTGCATAATTGTAGATTTGCAGCATTTGCAGCATAATGCGTCATTAGCTGCATAATATGCAGATTTTAACAAAAACTATTTTGTTTCTAACTCAAATGGACCAAAGTTACTAAAAGCACGGCTACACCTGGTACTGTACAATGGAAGGCCCTTCGCAAAACTTGACCTTGAAGTTCCTTATTGCTGTTTCGGATACTAAAGTGGTACTAATGGGGTAGAACGTTGGCAGTGTTAACATGTGAAAATTGTCAACATAATGAATACTTTCTAAAAATGTGGTGCATTATAATACATAAATTGCTTTTTCTTGTTGCATAATATTGTGGACCTTAACACATCATTTAGTTCTCCCCGTTCACATAATTCCAGTGGCCCTGGGTTTATGTTTTTGTTGCTGGACACTGGTGTCTGCTTTGATATTTTGAGTCCAGTGTGCACCAATGCTAAAAACAAGATGAGACTGAACAGTTCACTATGATAACACATTATGGGCCGGATTTACTGAATTCTCACGCAGTGCAGCGCAGCAGCCAAACATGCTGTGCTGTGTTCCGTGAGAAGGATAGAAGGAGAGCGCTATATCTCCAGAAACAGGGCACTCTCCTCCCCTCACCCTAGCGCCGGCGCAGAATTTTGCTGCCGAGCACCATGCCGAGCACCATGCACACACATTCGTACTATAGTGCACGTGTGTGTGTTTGAGTCTAGCATAGGTTGTCTACTGGATGAGTACCCTTCCAGTACAAAATATTATGGCTACACAACTCTTAAAACTTTTCCTACTTTGTATGCGTGCTATACAGTGCAGCACACATGCAAAGCCAAAAAAGAAAGGAGAAATAAAAACGTTTCTCCTTTTACCACCTGCTTTCAAGTAGTGTTAATTTTTGAGGCAAAACCCTGTCTCAAGTTGTTGGTAAATAGGGTTTTGCATCATAAAGCATTGGTGGTTGCATGGGAACGCCCGTGTACCACCCATGTAACGCCCTCTTGATGCTAAGTAAAGTAAAGCAATGCTTCACACCGTTTTGAATGACTTTTAGGCAACTTTTCAGCGCAATACAAGTTTTGTACTTGGAAAGTAAATAACAAAATACAATCTTGTGCTGGTTTGCGTAACTTTTGTGATGCGAAAACAGCACAAAATGTTTGTAAATCTGGCCCAAAGTCTATTGAGTAGACGAGAAGAGAAGTATCTAGGAACCCATGGACACTGCTTCAGAGCACTGCACATTTTCACAACGTGGTTTGAAATAATGTTGTGATAAGTCTCTGTTATCTGGCAGCAGTTTGTAAACCAACTAAGCCTGGAGAGTAAAACTGAGATTAGAGAGCTCAACCAACAACGCGCCATAGAGACACAGAGCAAGCACCGTGAGAAGAGTCCAAACTAAATGGATACCCTCACAAATCAGAAGGAACTGACTACTAGAGATGCGAGAACCTTGCATTTGTGTTCCTCCTCTGAGATCTGCTGGATCCACTCACAGCAGTTTTACAGAACTCTTTACAGCGAGCTTCCCACAAGACGTTCCAAGGCTATGAAACTCTTATCAGATGTATTCTGCATCTGGCTGCCACTGTAAGTACTTTTTCTCCAGGCAGTCATCTGTTTAGAACTACCAGCGAGAAAACCATAGCATGGATCTGGCCATTGTGTGTCTGGCTTTAGACTCTGAAGGTGCATTTTACCCTCCTCCTCCCAGCATAGTTTTTTAGTCTTCACTGCAAGCTGCCATTGCAAGGGGTCTTACTAAGGCACATCCAATGCCCTGGACCTGCTGTCAAGTAGCTCTAGCTTGACTAATCTACGCTCCAGCTATTTTCGAAGTTACAAGGTAACTTTTGCTACTGGGCTTCAACCTCCACCTTGCAATGAGCTAAGAAGCAAGCAGTACGGCCTACCTACTAATAACGGTGTCACTTACACCCACAAGAACTTGTAAAAGACTTTCTATCTTTTCTTATTCTTTCACAGACTTGCACAGCCCTGCATTGCACTACATGCATAACAAGGGGCCTGATTTAGAGTTTGACAGACAGGTTACTCCATCACATTAGGGACGGAGTAACCCGTAAACCAAACTCTAAATCAGGGACATAGTCTCCTTTCACTTTAATCCAACTGTGTATGTATGTTTGTATTTATGTGTATAATAGTTCATTAGTACAAATCTATTTAAAAGGCAGCAGAACGTTGTACAGGGTCAAGACAAGCAAAAAGTCAATGAGTGATGGGAGAGGTAGATGGTTTGAGGTCTAGTAATGCACTGTTATGTAGTGTTCTTTAAAGAGGTGTGTTAGAAATGGGGGTCTCTAGTTGGCAGAGGTAGGTAACTTTGTCCAAGTAGGCACCCTTCTTCCTAGTCAGGGTAAGGGGGATACACTTCTAAAATAACCCCTGCTCACTCCCTGCTAGCTTGGCACGAGCAGACAGGCTTATCTCAGAGGCAGTGTGTAAAGCATTTGTGCATGCATACAGTAACACAGTGAAAACACTACAAGGTATAGGTATACCAGATCAGAAAAAAAATAAGCAAAACTTTATCTAAACCAACAAGACCAAAGACGACAAAAATCCAACATACAATACTGTAAAAATAGTTACTGTGCAAAATAACCTTTAAATTGCAGGAATAACGTGAAAACACAGTTCCTCCAAATCGGCAGCTCCTTTTGGGGCTACCACGATGCTGAACACGTCAGAGTCTAACAATTCCAGCCAACCGCGTCAGTACGGGTTAGCTAAAGCGTCGACAGATTCGGAGACAGTACCTTTCTTGTTGCGGTCAACGCACTGATGCGAGTCGGTCGGGGCAACCGTCGCGGTTGCGATGTGAGATGGAAGCATTGCAGCGTGCGGTGTCCTCACGGCTCGGTGCAGGCAGCGGCTCGTTGAAGGAGTCAGTGAGGCCAAGGCATTGCATTGCAGGGTGAGACAGTGCTCAATGCTGTGCTGGCAGGTCACGGTGCGGCGACGGAGCCGGTCGATGTTTGAGTCTGGCAGAGACGGAGTCGGTGACGTCTGTGCAGCGTGTAGCGAAGCGGTGCGGAGTGCGATGGCCACAGGACGGGGTGCAAGCAGCAGCTCGTTGACGGAGTCGGTGAGACCAGGGTTGCGTTGCGAAGCGAGGCGGTGCCTTCAGGACAAGGAGTCTGCGATGGACTCAGTGACAGAGTCGGCTGCTCCTTTCTTCTGTGGCGACTAGAACCATTGGAACCAGAGACAGTGCCCAGAAGGATGGTGAGGTCTTTGCTGTTCCTGAGACCTCTTGAACAGGGGGCAAGCTCCAATTCAATCCCTTGGAGATACTTTCTCAAGCAGGATGCACACACAGTTCCTCTCCTTGGCAGAAACAGCTACTGCAGGCCAACCCCAGATAGCACACAGCAAAGGGGCAGTACTCCTCCTCCAGTTTCGCCAGCTCTTCTCCTTGTCAGAGGTTCCTCTTGAAGTCCCAAAAGTGATCTAAAGTTCTTGGGTCTGGGCCCCAATATTTATACAGCAAACTCCTTTGTTCTCTGGTGGCAGAGAAGCCCTGTGCCCAGTCAAAACCAGTTCTGTCCTCTCTGGTGCAGCTTCCTGGTAGGAGGTGGAGTCAGCATTGTGGAAGGCTGACCAGGCCCATTCAGGTGAAAAGAAATCTCCTCCCCCTACTCTAAATGCAGTCCAGCCCTGACTCATCCAGACTCTCTGGAGCCACTGCACATCCCCAGCCCCTGTCACTCCAAAGCCAGACAGTCAATACATATCCTGGCAGAGGCACACTGGATGGCTAAGCAAAAAAGACCTACTTTATAAAAGTGGTGTTTTTAAACACAGAATGTAAAAATCATCCTCACTAAAAGATGCATTTTATCACTGAGTTCAGGCATACTAAACTTTATTTTCCTACCTCGTTCCCAGGGGTAGTTATATTTATAAGATGTTATAAGCAAACTCCCTATTCTATCCTATGGGAACAGGTAGCCTTGCAATAGTGAAAACGAAATTGGCAGTATTTCTCTATCAGGACATGCCACACACACCAGGGCATGTCCTACCTTTCACATACTTTGCACCCTGCCCACAGGGGTACCTTGGGCCTACCTTAGGGTTGACTAATATGTAAGAAAAGGGAAGGTTAGGGTCTGGCAAGTGGGTGCATTTACCAGGTCGACATAGCAGTACCAGACTGCACACAGGCTCTGCAATGGCAGGCCTGAGTTACATTTACAGGCTGCTTATGTGGGTGGCACAATCAGTGCTACAGGCCCACTAGCAGCATTTGATTTACAGGCCCTGGGCACACACAGTGCACTGTACTAGGGACTGACTAGTAAATCAAAGATGCCAATCATGGAATCACTAATCCATAACAATAATTTGCAAAGGGAGTACTTGCACTTTGGCACCAAACAGCAGTGGCAAAGTGCCCAAAGCATCTAGACCAGCAAAACCGAAGTCCAACACACAGCAAAAACACAGGAGGCAAAAATACAGGGGAAACCCACGCCAATGGTGGCAGGTCTAACAAGGTGTATTTTCAACTCTTTGTTAAATTGGAGCAGAATTAGGGCGGTACTGATGGATACCACAGTGTTGCTGCAAATCCTGGTTGCAGTAATAGAAAAGGAATGCTGATTTGTTTTTACCACTTTTACACTTCTAAGTCTGTAATCTGATGGCGTCCTGGCTCTGGGTGTGCCGAGAACCACCAAAAATGGTGAGCTTGTCCACAAGATAAACAGGGCTGCTGGTTGTGATGGATTTGTAAGTGATGCAGCTGGTTTTGAAGACGGAGCGTACTAGCAAGGAGAGCAACTGGAATTCCTTAAGGATGAGTGTGATGTGATCATATTTCTTAAGGCCCTGGATGGGACATGGTACAGCGTGTAGGATGGTCTTAAGAGGTGCCAGTGTGCAGTCTTAGAGACCATGGGGTAGGGCATTAGCACCATTCAGAGTATGAGGGCTTCAACAGCAGTTCTGAAGATGATTTATAGAAGAAATGGTTTCACATTCTATAGAAGGGAGACCTGCTACCAGGCTCGCCTTAATTTTTTGCAATATGTTCCTTGAGGGTGATGTTGGTGTCCAGGGTGAATCAATGTGACTTGGAATTCAGTGAAAGTAGTTGTTGGAAACCATCAAGGTTCATGTCATTCAGCCAGGTTTGTACTGTTTATTGTACTTGGCAAATAATAGGAATTCAGTCTTGGTTGGTATGTGATGGACATCGAGGTCTGGTTGTTGTGCTGCAAGTGTTTGAGGCGTTTGATGTCTAAATCAAGGGTATACTTTCAAGTAGAGTTGTGTATCCGCAGCCTGTTGGTGAATCTTGATGTTATGTTATGTTACGGGGTTTGTAGAGAGCTTGGCTACTCCATATTGAGTGTCCCAGCGCTAAGAGTCCCCCCGCTAAGATTGCACCAACAGAGGCCTATTAATCCTACTCTGAGTTGCTGTTATCTGTGGGAAGAGCACCAAGGGGCCTCATGTAGAGATGGAAGATAACAAGGCATAGAATGGAACTCTGAGTGACTCTGCAGGTGATGGGTCTGTTTTGGGACCTGGAGTTGGCCATGTGAACAAATCTGTGTCAGTTGAAAATGTAAGAGGAGAACTAGTGAAGGACATTGCTGGTGGATCCCTTTTGAGACTCCAGGGTGTGTATGAGGGTGTAATGGTCGACTGCTTTTGGGCAGCTGAGAGGTCCAGCAATATCAGGAAGCAGGGGTCATCTTCATCTGTGATCAGGAGGGCATAGTCTACAATGTGTAAGATTACAGTCTCTGTCCTGCAGCATGATCTGAAGCTAGAGTGTCTTGCAGGAGATGGTTAGCATTTATGTGATCTTAGAGTTAAAAGTTAAACGCAGACTAGTTTTTCAATGATCTTGACAATGAATGGTAGGTGAGTGATGGGACAGTAGTTGGGAAGGTCACCAGGGTCTAGTGTATGTTTCTTTAAGAGTGGGATGATCTAGCCTGTATTGAGAGCTTCTGAGAAGATGCTATGAGCGATGTAGGCATTGACAATGGTGAGCATGGGTGATAGATCATCTCCAGAGAGAACTTTGATGAAGGACGAGAGTAAGACATTATCTTCAATATACTCAATTTATTCATTATTTGAATCAGCATGCATGTCTTCCCAGAGCTGTAGGAAGGTAGGATCCTTCTGCATGGTTACCCCCACTTTTTTGTCTGGTGTTATGCTATTTCTGACTAGTCTGACTGGGGTCCTGCTAATCAGGACCCCAGTCTCGGTGCTTTCTCTCCTAAATTGGTTATGGTGAGTACTTAGGTACATCCCAGATTGGCTACTAGTGTACTCTTACAATTCCCTAGTATATGGTACTGAGGTATTCAGTGCATAGGTATACCAGGGGTCCCCCATGGGCTGAAGCATGTATTATGCCACCCATGGGAGACCATTCAGACTTGGACGAAAGGCCTGTCATTGCGGCCTGTGTAAGCTGGTGCTAGCAGCACTTACGACAGATATCGGTTTCCCTATATCTGAAGTCACTGCACTTAAAACCTATAGTACATCCCTAAGGCAGGCCTTTCAATTCTGAATGCAGGGTGCTCGGTTCTAAGTGTGAGGGTGCCCCTGCATGAGCGGCACACCCCTACAACCTTCGGAGTCCATTCTCCTGGGTTGTAAGTGCAACAGCCATTATGATATATAGAGAGGCCATGCACCATTACACGATGACCATCTCTAAACTGGCTGGAACGAACCCTGTCGTGTTTGGTATCAAGCATGTTGGCACTATAAAGCTCCTCCGGGAGGCCCTCAGTGCTCCTGGTACCATTCTTCCAGAACTGGATAGCAAGCTAAGGCTGCTGCCGACTAGAGACATGTTTCTTCCCTCCTGCTGCTGAGCCAAGCTCAAGCAGGGGAATGCAGAACAATAGATATCCTGTCATAGGGAGGTGTGACCACCTCCCAGACAGGGTTTAGTGTATTGGGACAGGGTGGGGGCACTTGCGAGTGGCACTGAGACTGCTTGAAGGGGACATTTGGTGTCCTCCTTGCATAATCCAGTTCAAACCAGTTCAGGTAGCCATTGGCTACCGCTCTGGCGCGAAACTGTATCGGTGGACATGGGAGTATACTACCCGCTGTCTAACCCCTTCCCTGGGAGGGAACCCTGAATCGTCCCAACCCTTACCTTAGGGTATTAAGGGCTTACCTGTGGGTGGGTCCCTAGATTCATCGTGGGACAAGATTCATATCAAGACACCACTTCTTCTTCCACCGTCTGGGCACTCTGGACTTCACTGGACTTTGCGCTGGGCACAGAGACTGCAACTGGGAAGACTCCTGCTGCTCCTGGTCTCGTCGTCCTGCTCATCTGCTGCAATGTATGTGCCTGTGCTCCATACAGGGTCCTTCCAAGGCCTGTGGACATCCAAGGCACACATGAATGAATCTCTCTTGAAGTGAAGGAGTCACTTCCATGCATCTGCAGGCACGGCAACGCAGCTGACCGGTCTGCTGATCCTGGGCTCCCACAGACTCTGAAAGGCTCAGCAACACAGGTGGTGGTTCTTCAAATCCCTCAAGGCCTGCACTGTCTTCTCAGTAATTTTGAGGCCAGTATCCCTCGTCTGAACCACAGGAACCGAACCACTATGCACCATGTCGATTTGTCGTTGCAAAGGCTTATTGGCTCTCGTCCTCAGAGATCTTCAGGCTCCAAGTAACCCCTACCTCAAGCATCTCTTGTGACCAAGATCTTTGTCCTCACCACATCCCTTGCACGGTGGGCCTGCATCTTTGGTGAGCTGCTCGAGGTCCTCTTGCTACTCCAGTGCCTCTGGCCTGTGGATCCTCTTGAGGGTCTTCTTTGATTCCAGTGGGCTCTCCTTATTGCACGGGGCCTACTCTGACTCCCCTGTTTGTGGCGAGTCACTTGGACCTTGCTGGTCCCGACACTGCACCTTTTTTGCTTTCCACATTGTTTGCAGTTGCCAAGGCAGCTTGTGAATGGCTCCTGGTTGTCCTCAGCATTGCCTGGTTCACACAGCTGCAGCTCCAAGGTCACCAACAGCTTCCCTGCAACACCCGACATCGCTGGGCATTCGTCTTCTGTGCCTCCTGGTCACTCCTGAGTGGCATAGACTCTGTCACCTCTGCTTGCAGGTACTTCTCACCTTGAATCCACCTTTGGATTCCACCGGACACTTTCACCATCTTTGCCAGTGGCATCTTCCTGCATTCCTCCATTGAGTTTGATGACGGATTTCGACGCCACTTCGCACCTATGCACCCGGCTTCCTTGGTGTAGGTATTCTGGTTCCTAGGGTATCCACAGGTGGGGTTGGCTCTCCAACCTGCTGTCTTCCACTGGGTTTCTTCAGGGTCTACTGGCAAGGGTCCTTTTTCTTTAAAATTGCAACTGCGACTTACCCATTGACTTGAATTGAGCACGCGGTCGTGTTCACACTCTGCACACGACCTCCATGGGGTCCCTGGTTTCTTACCTCGGGTGGTTCCTTGGGTTCCAAGCACTTCTACGTCATCTGGGTATAGTCTTGACTTTAGTCGTGGTTCGCATACCACTATTTTAATATATGGTTTGGTCCCTCCCTGGTGACCACTGTGTATTTGTGCTACTTACCTGTTTTCTATGCAAAGTATTGTGTGCATTGTGTATATCTCTGGGTAGGAGATATTTGTACATGTTAGTGAGTGTCTTATAATAAATACCTATTTTTATAACTATACTGTGTGGTTCTTTTTCACTCAATCTATACCAATAAGATTACGTTCTGGTAAAACAAGCTGCTTTACACTCCTTCTGGACTAAACCTGAAGGCTGCTCTCCACAGCTACCACTTAGAGAGCTTTCTAAGGTTGTCTAAGACCTATTAAATCACCATAAGGGTTGTCTGGATTAGTGCAAGGTGCCCACTTAAATAAGTGTGCACCATATACTAAGCCAGCCTCCCGCAAGAGCAATTCAATGAAGAATTTTCACTTTATTTTTAAAATCCTTCCAAAAACTCCCTTTTGAACATTCCACCAATGCGAGCAGCTTCATAGACGCCGCTCTATTAATAAAACAAGATGGACACAAATGTATATCTCTTTAAAATAATTCCACCGACAGACACTGGTAGTTGCACAAGCGCACTTTTCATGGCACTCACAGAAAGAAATCTGTGATCTTCCACCAAGCTATAGGATGCTCAAATTTAGTTCAGATTGAACGAAACTCCAAAAATGAACTTCTCTGCTCCGTTTGCAAATAATTTTCCAAATAATGTGATTCTACTAGGTGAAAAAGGGAAACAGACCATGTGATGCAAATAAATACTCAGGTAAGGCCTTTTGTAATACCTGGAGAGAAATACATTTGTGGAAATGTTTTCAGATTCTGTGTGAAAAAAGTTGAAATCTGCAAGGAAACCTAAGAAATTTGTGGAAGCTGTGATAAAAATGTAAAGTAATGTTTCTCAAACTAATACCAAAAATTTTTAAATAGTTCCATCAGCCTCCACTGTCTGTAAAGAAAGCTAATCGTTGGATTTCCCCACAGGCACACTTTTTCCTAATTCCCAATGTGTGCATCCGGATATCAAAGCTGTTGTACAGCTCACCTATATCTCTCATCTGTCCATCTGTGTCCAGATCTCAGGGTCTATAATCCCTCTGACATCCTCAGTTACACATTCGATGAGTCTAACCTAAGAGTATATAAGCACATTTCACTATCCATCACAGGTTCTCGTGTGAGCCTGCACAGGTAAATTGAGTAACTCCAGCTGGATATCTTCCTTGAAGAGATCTGTTATGAAGGTACCCAGTGCTCAGCCAGGCCAACCACTCCGCAGAGCTGCCATGACGATAAATGACCAACTCGGGCAATGCTAGCTAGAGTGGATGTCCTATGCTGATAGCTGCTATTGTGACCCTACCACATTTCCCTCAGTCATTCTTCCTTTCTTATTAATTCTTTTTCATGTATTGCTCTGCCTCTATTGAGGCATAGAGAACTTTCTGAAAATCCTTTAGTTTCCAAAGATCAGATGTATAATTTCTAAAGTCTGCACAAAAATTCTAAATGTGTAAACTCTGCCAGAAATTAAGAAATATGTGTTTCCATGCAAAATAAAGTACTACAGATGTGCTCTGTCTCTGTTTATCAGTCTTCACCCTATGTTATGTTAGAAAACGAACGTTGGAGAGGTGCAGGTTCGAAATTAAAATGTCTGACGCTCTCATTTGTAGAATTAGTGGGCTTAATGCTGAACACCATTTGTATTATGAATTCATGGCACATTCCATATATCCGAGAATATTCTCTTACCAGTGAGTAGGTTTTAACCATCCCACAAGGACTGCGATGATCAGAGACTTAGCCTCACTTGGTCTTCCATTGTAGTATTCATTAAAAGTAGGATTCATTATATAACCTTTCACCCTGGCCTGCAACAAATTCCAGGCGGCCAATATCTGGTGCATCTATCAACAACTTCAGACAGACACTCCCACAGAGCCATTCTTCTGCTCCATTAGTGAATACAATAATATTTGAGGTCTCTCACAGAAAATCACTTTTCATTTCAAAAGTGTGTGTAGAACTTTACAAAATGCAACCGGCAGTCCATTGTCCAAATCATTCCTGCACGTTCTTCTTAATGCAGCAAATCCATGTCCTGTGGAAGGTACCTGTACGGCCCTAAAGCTTTGGTTCAAAAAAGGCTTGTCCTCAGTGTGTTTTTCCTTCTGTGCTCTTACACTGTTTATTGTACTAGCTATTAGCTTTACTCGGCCTTTGAAGGAAAAGTACCGATTCTACTCTCTAATGACCAAAATGCTAAGCTGTAGTTCTCCTTAAAGGTATTGTAGCAAGCAGTGGTGAAAAGGGCTCAAATGTAACCAAGGAAAATTCCCAACCAATCCATGGGCTCCGGAGTCACTGCACTTGCTGCGCCAACAATAGCCACGCCCAGGAATACTAAGCACTTTCTTAGAAGTGTCTCCAGCCCGTCAGGTAGAAGTGTGGTGAGGCGGTGGGGCCGGCTAGGGGGGATTTCGAGAGACGACCACGAAGGAAAATTAATTATTTATTTAATTTTCCCTTGTGGTCGTCTCGAAATCCTCCCCCAGCCGGCCCCAGCGCTCTTACCTGCAGCGGCCGCGGCTGGTGCAGTGTCAGTGACAGTGAAGGGGTGAATGATGTCCTGTGCTTTGATAAAAATACTGTTGCTGGTGTTGGGCCTCTGGATGATGTCATTTTCTTCGCACTAACCACCACCTCCCTCCCCACAGGGGGCTGATGACTTCAGACGCTCCCCTCGCGCGTACGTGAGTGACCAGCCTCAGATTCTGATAGAAAGCCCAGGCACGCTCAGAATGGGTGAGTGTGTGCTCGGCTCCCAAAAATCGAGGGTTATTCAATGCAATCACTCTGACCCTCATCCTAAATCCATATCTCACTGAAATAAAGCTGCCCCCTTTATTTTTCTGAAATGGATAAATTAAAGCTTGTGGGTAGAGCCCAATTAAATGTTCTTTGCCAGTTCGGTGGGGCTTGTTTGACGGACGCTCTCCTGATGAAAAGGCAGGAGAACTTTCAGGAAAGCATGTGAGGGCTGCCCTGACTTGGCGCTTTATTTTCATTGAGTATGAAAAAATCTAACGGAAATCAAAAATAGGGCCTGTGGCAGCCCCTCTGCTGCCATTCAAGATAACTTTTACAGTTTATGGCAATACTTTCAGCTACCTGGCACAGCTGATAAGTTAGGCGGCCGAGTGCCAACTCACTGGAATCTGCGCCATGTTTAAGAAACCTTTGCACGCAGTGGGGGCTCGGCTGAGGCTGTGTACTGGCCCTGGGCCTGTTTACTAAGGGCAAGGTGTTCTCGGGGTATTAGGACTTGGCGGATCCTTGAATCCTAATCCTTTTAATCATGCTGTAAAAGAGAAAGGCTTTGTAGCGATGACAACACATTACGTCATATGGTGCAATGTCCAAGGAACAGCTTAAAAGAATCAACAAGTTAACAAAACTGGTGAAAGGGGCAGCTTTTGCTCTGGAAAGCAATCCATCAGTAACAATATAAATAAACAATACTTTTTTATTCAGTTGAAGCATCAGAACTGAGCTCGCTGGTGTCCTGTGAGCATTTCGTTGAAAATAAGTTAGCAGAAAAACATTGCTTAAAGAATTTGTGTCGATGTTTATTGTAGCAATATACTTTCGAGCAAAAAAGTGAAGTATTTCGGAGCGACAATAAATTAGCACTTCTCTCTCCAAAATGTGCAAAGGGACAAAAGAAGGATGAGTTGTCGAATTATTTTTGTATATAGCACTTTCAGTCTGCCTTTCTGCCTTCTGCTATTTCCATGGGCCTGATGTACAATGGCGGCTTCATGGGAGAGGGCGGGCTGGCAGCCATCTAAATTTGGCAGGCGGAGTAAAGTCATGGTGGCGGATGTAAAGTCCTCCATAATCCTGTCGGCCTTTACACCATTTGCCAAGCCCTAAATCAGGTCCCCTGTCTAGAGAGGCACAGTGTGTTAAAACAATGGTTTGCAATGCTACCCGAGGGATTGCCAGTGGTTAGACTATTTTCAGTATTCGGTTGTGCGATTGCCAGTATTATGCCTGGAAGCCTGCCACTGGTGCAGCTTTCTAAGCCTACTACTGCAAATATTTTTGAATTCTAAAAAGTACCAAATTTGCATCACATCCATTCAAGGAGTAGCTCTATGGGTACAGATTTGCTACTTTTTTGGTAAACTGGTCACTATATATAAGTTAACTAATAAAACAAGCATTTGCAATGCAATAGGTCTCGCATTCACGCGAGTTTGAGCTATTAGCATTGTAAATGACAATGGGGGATATTCTCAAGAACGTGTGATAATTATCGCAAAATTTGCTTAACGTAACTTTTCACATCGCAGTCTATCGCGGGAAAATAACGCCGTGTTAAAACGCGAAACACGAACGCGAAAAAAGTTGCGATGTGGCCAACCGCGATAAAAAAAATCAGCGATAACCAGCGACAGGCCTGCAATTCCCAGGCGTCATGCGGGAAAATGCACTATAAAACAACCGAAAAACACAAACAAGATAATTCAAACTGCGTGGGACCATGGAGGAAGCCGGAGCAAGTACAGAGGACGACCAGAACCCCACAAGCCCCCAGCAGGACCAGCCTGGGACCTCGGGGTCACGGAAGGGCAAGGAGAAGAAGACGAGGAAGACGAGGTTCAGTCCGCAGGAAAACAGGATCATCATCATGGAGGTGATAGAACACCACCAACAACTGTTCGTCACCTCCAACGTGTCATTGGCAAATAAAAATGCAATATGGCAGTCCATCCTGGACAAGGTGAATGCAGTCGGAGTGAGGAGGAGGACAATTGGAGAGGTCAAGAGGCGCTGGAATGATGCGAAGCGCAAAACCAAAAAGAAACTCGCTGACAACCATCAGGCAGCAATGCAGACTGGAGGTGGCAGTCCAGCGGAACACCAGGACCTGGATGAGATGGAGGAAATGGTGGCCACAGTCATCAGTGGGGAGACGGTGGCAGGAGTTGGAGGTCCAGACACTGCTCGACATGTCCTGACACAACAGCACAAGGGTGAGTACCGAACAGGGACTGGGGGGACGGGGGGAGATGGGCACAATGGCACACATGCACAATTAAGTAGAGCACACTGCATACCCACAATGACTCTGGATCATGTCCCTGATCCCCTTGGCACACTGCAGCACGCATACAAACAGCAAGTAGGCCCCCGTCCACTATGGGCACAAAGGGGTCCCTCCCCACACAGCACCAATCTCACAACCAACCCATCCACACGTGTCAAAACCAGCAAAGCTGCGTGTCTGTGAGCCACACTGACAATGCAAGTGACACTGCATGATGAACAGCATGGCTGCAGTCCAATTATCATGACATGGTGCACGCCACGACACTGAGGTGGCTGAGTGTGGAACACATCCATAAAGGAGCAGGTCACACTCTGACACATCCACGTGCACAAACAACCCCTGACGTCAACAACACATCTGCGGAGAAACCATGCCCAAGAGTCCAAAATCCGAACTAGAGCCAAAATTAGCCAAGTCTGCAACATCTCAGCACTGTAGAAGCACAGAAGTCAAAGGCACACCGCCTCAAAGGGATAAGGGGCAGCAAAATCACAGCTGCAGGGGCGACTCTCCCACAATGCAGCACAAACACATAGCAATAACAGCACACCATCATTGACAACAATGTGGTACAAAGTGCAACACTCTCACTACAGAACAGAGGACACAACTGGTTCCGCTTGTGCATAGAAACTGGCCAATCACATCTGGCATAGCAGGAAACTGTGAGATGATAATGTACGTGTACAACCTCACATCCGTGATGTAGTTCCAATGTCCACTGTCACGCATCAAATAGTCAGCTCCTCCCAAACAGTCACAATGTACATTGTCATGCAGTCTGTATGTAAACTTGAACAATGCGTTAACATACATGTCAACACAATGTTAAAATGCATCTCCCCTTCACATTGCAGAGGGACAATCAACACCTCCTGCAGAGCAGACCAGACAACTCATCAGTGATGATGAAGAGGACCTCCACACCTTCGACACCGATGCCCTACAACAGATCATGGACAGCTATGGCAACCCACCTCCAGGAGCAGGGCAGCCCAGCTTCATCGAGGAGACCCACCCCCTGCACAGACCACACAGCAGGAAGCACTCACCACCACGGCTGGCTCCCAGCACCTCACAGAAGAACACATCGCATTCCAAGGCCATGTGTTAGACTGCCAGAAGGAGGTGGCTGAACAGGTGCGGGTGGGGTTCGACCTCATGGCAGCCAAACTAGATGACATATGTGGGTGTCTAAGTCCCATCAGGGACCACTTACACTCCCTAACGGACACCCACAGTTCGCTCCATGATGTCCAACAATCCATGCCCGACATCGCTGGAGTCATGACTCTGAGAGGAGAACAACTGTCTAGTCAGAGTGGCCTCAGCGATGTCAGCCGAGAGTTGGCACAGATGCTGAGGATAATGGAGAACATGGAGCGGATGCATGCGGAAAGAATGGCTGACACGGATGCACACCAGCGAAAAGTTGTTGGGATCTTCCATGCCCTGCAGATCCTCATCATCGCATTGCTGCCACTAAGGCAGTCGCTGATGAATGCTGCTGGTACTTCTACACACACATCTCTGGCCCCTGATGTGTCAGTGGCACACAGTGCTGCAGACCAAACATCAGCGCCCACATGTCAGACAGATGACATAGAGGACGAGGATGCGGGTGATTCCACCTTTGTAGTAAGAAGGAGCCAGTAGCATTGTTCTCCGCCATATGCCCTGTTTCAGCTTGGTTCTGCCCTCTGCATCATGCCCTGTAACAACACCTCCCACTGTCCCCGAAACACTCTGCGACACTCACCTTGGACCTCGACATGGACTGCCATATTTTGTTTGCTTACCAATGACACAGCAATCAGACTGCGGACTGTACTCTTCCTCTTCCGATGTACTTGTCAATCCCTAAATGACTCTGGCTGGCCCTCCACTGGGCTACAATGTAATGTGGGGTTTGCATGGCCATGTACTGCTCCAGCTCAGACACTCCACCGAATGTGAATAAATCATTCAAATTCACACAGATGTGTCATGTCCATAATCGATCAAGTATGAAAGTATGGATGAATGTAAGGACATTGATTGCCCAAAAAGGTACACCCTGGGAAATAAAAGCAATGCGCATGTTTGACCGTGACACACATAGGAAGTGAGATGACTGGGAATGTGTGCACTAGCTGTGGCCTCATTGCTCTGAAACAACAATCGCGCAATTCCTCAACTTTGCCCCACGCACTGTTAGAAATAGGGCTGGGTATGAAATGTCAAAGTCGTTGGCAGGCCTAAAGTAGAGTCCCCCATCACATTTGACAATAGAACATCTCTTCGCATACCTACTCACACTCAACTGGGTGGACACAGCATGTAGTGATGGATCACATTGATCCACATGGCAAGAATATGGACACCGTACTCACATTGCTGAAGACACGTAAGAGCACAGGTCTATCAGCAACTATCCAAACCACTATGTCTGGCTCACAGAGGTGGAGCTGGCAATAGGGACTCACCCCTAAGTGAAATGCGTCAGTCAGTCCCTCCCTGTGTACGGACAATGCTCATTGAGGCACATGATTCGTCATTCTAATCAACACTCATCACAGTTGAACCCTAGTGAAGTTGCGTAGACTTTATTGCCATGTGCGTGTCAGTACGGGCAAGACAAGGGCCACAACATGCAGACCAATGCATCAGACACTAACAGGCAGCATTCGGTCACGGTACAGTTCCATGTGACAGGTGTTGTGCATGCGCCCGGGATGTTCTGCCATTGCATTGGTGGCTCTCGTAGAACCGGCACTCTTCTGACCTGCGGAAGTTATGTGGATGATATGCCACAGCTCAGAGCAATGAGTCGTATGTGTGTGCAACGTTTGGATGTATGGGTTGTTGTGTAAGTAAGTGTCAAGGGCATTCCATGCAAGAGCACCTCGAGCAAGAACTTCTGTGTGTGGGGTGTGGATACGTTGGTCTTTCATTAGCGCTGTGCGTAGTGTGGGAGTCGTCATCATCTGCTATGGTATCTCTCTCAGGGGGTGCCTGCCGCATGCAAGACCAAGGTCGGAGGTGCAGATGTCCTTCCGCCTTATGTATTGAGAAAAAGGAGCTTTCATCCCTAATGTTAGTCTGACTACTGCTTGCATTCTGGAAATGTGATGTGGCTTTCGCGCTGCAATTGAGGCTAGGCCTTAGGCTTATGGTGCACCAATAGCGATACACACACAACAGTTGGCATGCATAAGCCAAGAGCCTGAGTGGCCTTGCGCTCCTTGTACAATCCCTTCGTGCGCGGCTGCCCTCCGGGTGCATGCAACATTGCAACATTGTCGATTGCGGGCCGCGTGGCGCAGACACTGCAACAGAGACACACGCACCAGTTGGTTTCCTGTCCAGCCCAGAAATGAACAATGCCCAGGGACCAGGGATAATTATTCACACTCCTACACTGGCCTGGCATACGCCGACCCAGCCCACTCGGCTTGCGTATAAAGGGGGGGGACGACGACGCTACGTGTCCCAGTTCTTCCCCACTGCCGGAGGTGACATGGCTGCGTCCGCCTGGCATATCACGAGACTCAATCAGAAAGGGTCCATGACTTGCGTTGCACAGAGTTGGTGGCACCGGAAACACTGCGGCCGGCACGGGCCTACCGCCACAGGACGGTGATTTTTGGTGCACTGAGGTAGGGGCACCTTAGGTGATGAGCGGGTGTGCAGCCTGCGATGATGCGCTGTCCTGGCAGTCCGGACTGGTAAGGATTTGTGTGAGCCCTGCTGGACCGCAGTGTAGGCCTGAGCCAGCGGGCAGCGCGGGCCTACCGCCACGTGGCATTGCCTCGCGGTTCACAGAGTTAGTGGCACCTATAGAGCTGAATGGGTGTGCAGCCTGCGATGATGCTGTGTGCCATTGCGAAATCAAGACCCAGAATCACGTGTGTGACCTGGTGGCCCGCGGGGCGGGGCTGCAGGATGTGGAGGCTGCCAAGGTCGCCGGCCCCGGGCTTGGAGCTTGCACCGGCACTTGGTGGGCCCTCTTGGAGACACGCTGGTGGCAGAAGGTGAGCAGTGAGGCCTGGGTGCGCAGGGGCGGGCAAACCCGCTGGGCGGCGGGAGGGGCTGGGATGCAGCAGCCTGTGTGCGCAGGGGCGGCCAAGCAATGATGGCGTGTGCAATGATATGAACTCTGCCATTCATAAATCTGGACTCTGTTTCAGATAAGGGACCTGGTGGACTGCAGTGTATACCGGCACGTGGTTGGAGACACTCCAGTGGCAGCAGGTGAGCAGTGAGGCCTGGGTCCGCAGTGTCAGCACTCTCTCTCCCTCTCCCTCTCCCTCTCTTCCTTTCACTGTCTCTCTCTCTTCCTCTGTTACTCTCTCTCTCTCCTTCTCCCTCTCTTCCTTTTACTGTCTCTCTCTTCCTCTGTTTCTCTCTCTCCTTCTCCCTCTCTCCCCCTTTCTCTCTCTCCCTCTATTTCACTCTCTCTCTCTCTCTCTCTCCCTTTCTTTCTCTCTCTCTTTCCCTCTCTCTCTGTCTTTTGATGAGCGCATGACACACCTTCTTATCTTGAATTTTGTCTTGCAGGCTGTGTCTTACAGATTGTCCAGAGGAGACCCGCCATGACTCTTTCGAATAGTTGTTTTGAGTTAAATTTGAATAACATAATTTGTTTGGAAATTCAAAGATGAATGAATGATTCTCCTTTTTCTGACCACACATGAATGTTACTTGTTGTACTTGTGCGACATCAGGCAAATTGTTTTGTTCATGATTTCGTAAAGTGGATGTGAAATATCTTTGTCCGGGGTAGGGCCCCGGGGGGTGGGTCCTGGGGGGGTTGGCGGTGGGTGTTGTGGCCCTCTTGGGTGTCCGGCTGCATGATCAGTAGCTCCATGGCATCTGTTGTACTTCTGGTGTGGCTGTGGGCTGGGCTCCCATTTCTGGTGCAGGTTATCGTCCGACTTAATACCAGGAAAGAGCAGGTGTTAATTCCCTGCTGCTAACGCGCCTTATCGCATGTTTTGTGATCTTATCGCCGATCTGGCTGGTCGTTGAGAATGTTGCGAAGTGGTGTTGTCGCGGGTTTTTGCACGGGAACGCCTACTCTGCATCTCATTAGCATTAGTTGCCGGTGTCATCCGTGGCGATGTTTTTTGCGGCTGCTATCGCAGGAAAACTGGCGATATCGGCTGTTCAATCAATCAATCAGTCTTTTGTAGAGCGCACTACTCACCCGTGAGGGTCTCAAGGCGCTGAGGGGGGGGATGTAGCTACTGCTCGAACAGCCAGGTCTTGAGAAGTCTTCTGAAGGTGAGCAGGTCCTGGGTCTGTCGCAGCTGTGTGGGGAGGGTGTTCCATGTCTTGGCGGCGAGGTAGGAGAAGGATCTGCCACCGGTGGAGGTCCTGTGGATGCGTGGGACGGTGGCGAGGGCGAGGTCGGCGGAGCGAAGCTGGCGGTTCGGGGTGTAGAAGGTGAGACGTTTGTTGAGGTATGCTGGTCCGGTGTTGTGGAGCGCTTTGTGAGCATGGGTGAGGAGCTTGAAGGTGATCCTCTTGTTGACTGGGAGCCAGTGCAGGTCTTTCAGGTGGGTGGTGATGTGGGTGTGGCGGGGAATGTCGAGGATGAGGCGTGCGGAGGCGTTCTGTATGCTTTGGAGTCTTTTCTGGAGTTTGGCGTGGTTCCTGCGTAGAGGGCGTTGCCGTAGTCCAGTCTGCTGCTGACGAGGGCCTGGGTGACCGTCCTTCTGGTTCTGGTGGGGATCCATCTGTAGATCTTGCAGAGCATGTGGAGGGTGTTGAAGCAGGAGGAGGAGACGGCGTTGACTTGCTGGGTCATTGAGAGCGATGAATCCAGGATGAACCCCAGGTTGCGTGCGTCGTTGGTGGGTGTGGGTGCAGCTCCCAGGGTGGCTGGCCACCAAGAGTCGTCCCAGGCGGAGGGGGTGGGTCCGAGGATGAGGACCTCTGTCTTGTCTGAGTTGAGTTTCAGGCGGCTGTTCTGCATCCAGTTGGCGACGGCCTTCATTCCTTCGTGGAGGTTGGTTTTGGCGATGGCGGGGTTCTTAGTGAGTGAGTGGATCAGCTGAGTGTCGTCGGCGTAAGAGACGATGTTGAGGCAGTGTGAGCGGACGATATTGGCGAGCGGTGCCATGTAGACATTGAAAAGGGTGGGGCTGAGGGATGATCCTTGGGGCACGCCGCAGATGATCTTGGTGGCTTCAGAACGGAATGGGGGGAGGCAGACCCTCTGGGTTCTGTCGGTGAGGAAGGAGGTGGTCCAGTCCAGGGCTTTGTCGTGTATTCCTGCGTCGTGTAGGCGTGTGCGTAGGGTGTGGTGGTAGACGGTGTCGAATGCGGCCGAGAGGTCCAGGAGGATGAGGGCCGCGGTTTCGCCGTTGTCCAGTATGGTCCTGATGTCGTCTGTGGCAGCAATGAGGGCAGTTTCGGTGCTGTGATTGCTGCGGAATCCCAATTGGGACGGGTTCAGGATGTTGTTCTCCTCGAGGAAGTGGGTCAGTTGCCTGTTGACGATCTTTTTAATGACTTTCGCCGGGAATGGAAGCAGGGAGATGGGCTGTTAGCACCAGCTTGTGAATAGGGCGATAAATCTATCGCCACTTTGGCTACGATAAAGTGCCGCTAACTCAGCGATAAGTCCTTGAGAATATGCCCCAAAGTCTTTTATTTATGTTTTGGGTTTTAAAACACAAATAAAAGGCATTGTCATTTACAATACTACTAGCTGAAACTCTCACAAATGCGAGACCTGTTGCATTGCAATAAAGGGCCTTCTCGACCACTTGTTAGATTGTAAATATCACAGGAAGAGACCGGCCTGCGACGTCTTCAAAGTAGTGATCAATAGTGCATTGAAGAAGATGTGCAAGTGTTGTAAATTACACAGACACAAAGGGGCCGATTCCGATCTCGGCCGGTAGGGCTCCGAATCGGATTCGGCTTTACCGGATCCGATTCGGAGCCCTGTTTCCCGACCGAACCGTACGCGGGTCCGGCCGGCGAGTACGATGCGAAATCGCCGACCGACTCGTCCGGGCGTCCCGACCGCTCCGACCGACTCGCTCCCGGCTCGAACAGCTCCGACCGACTCGCTCGGACTCGACTCGCACCGCGCAATGGAGACGTTTCCCGGCCGGGTAAGTACGATGCGCGCCGCGGGCAGTCCGACCGAGCCGCGCACTCCGGCTCGTAAGAGCAGTCGGAGCAGTACTTCGGGGGTCCGTGTCGGACCCCCTGCATGCGTAGCCGCGCGAGTCGCACACAGGGGGACCCATGGGTCCCCCTACCTGTGCGTGTACGGCGCGAATCGCTTCGCCGCGTACCCGCTGTAGGGGCGCCCTTGTCCGACTCGCACCCATTGAGTCAATGGGAGCCCGCGTACGCGTTGTGACGACCGGCTCCCATTGACATCAATGGGAGTCCGACCGACTCGAGTCCGATAACATACGGACGCATCGTACTCGTTCGGTCGGACTGCACGGGTCCGATTCGGTCGGAAATCTCTCCGGGTCCGGCTCGGTCGGAGAAATTTCCGGCCCGAATCGGAATCGACCCCAAAGTGTGAAATGAGAGTTACATATGATCTGAGCTATAAACACTAACAAAGCACTCCAACACCTTTCACTCTGTGATTACACTGCCGCGGCTCAGGAGGAAGAGCGGGAGGGGGGGCTATTTCCTGCACTCTCCGTGATTTGAGTGAGCAGTGTGGCATTGCGTAATGTCATTGCTATCTTTGGCCTAATAAAAAACACTCTAGCTGTAGTAGGGCCCTGGCTTCACCTCCTGGTGCAGGGCGGGCTGTGTATTATGGCAGGCATGGAGGGGGGAGGGATGGTCTTGGCTGCAGCTCCGGCCTCTTACAGTGCCCCTGCTATTACTAGTGAGTGAAAGGCACTGATGTTGTGGTATTGGTATTGGTGGTGTTATTGGTATTGGTGGTGGTGGTGGTACTGGTGGTGGTGATATTGTTATTGGTGGTGTGGTATTGGTGGTGTGGTATTGGTGGTGGTGGGCTTGGTGGTGGTGGTATTGGTGGTGGTGGTGGTATTGGTGGTGGTAGTGGTATTAGTGGTGGTATTTTTGGTGGTAGTTGTGGTGGTATTGGTGGTGGTGGTATTGGTGGTGGTATTAGTGGTGGTGGTGGTATTGGTGGTACTGGTGGTGGTGATATTGGTGGTGGTGGTGGTATTAGTGGTGGTATTGGTGGTGGCATTGGTGGTGGTATTGGCGGTGGTGGTGGTAATGGTGGTGGTATTGGTGGTGATGGTGGTATTGGTGGTATTGATGGTGGTGGTATTAGTGGTGGTGTTAGTGGTGGTGTTAGTGGTGGTGGTGGTATTGGAGGGGGAAACAGCCTTGTTGTTGAGGTTTTTACCTCCTTGTGCCTTTACCACTCATTTTTTAGGATGCATATGTTTACCGTGAATATGCATTTACAACGCATGCCAATACCATGCATTTAAGGTAAGTTGGGGGGTGGGAGATCTCCCCCCACAAATACATTGCTTTTAAATCTAAAAACAATGCGTGGTATTGGCATGCATTGTAAATGCCTATTCGCGGTAAAAAAATGTGCGCTAAAAATGCGTGGCAAAGGCATGCAAAGTAATTACCTATGTGGTACTGTCGTACAACCATTGGTGATATTGGTGGTGGTGGTATTGGTCGGGGTGGTGGTATTGGTGGTGGTATTGGCGGTGGTATTCGTGGTGGTGGTATTGGATTGGTGGTGGTGGTATTGGTGGTGGTGGTGGTATTGGTGTTGGTGGTATTGGTGGTGGTGGCATTGATGGTGGTGGTGGTATTGGTGGTATTGGTGGTGGTGGTATTGGTGGTATTGGTGTGGGTGGTATTGGTAGTGGTGGTGTTGGTGGTGGTGGTATTGGTGGTGGTGGTATTGGATTGGTGGTGGTGGTATTGGTGGTGGTGGTGGTATTGGTGGTGGTGGTATTGGTGGTGGTATTGGTGGTGGTGGCATTGGTGGTGGCATTGGTGTTGATATTATTGGTGGTGGTGTTAGCGGTGGTAGCATTGGTGGTGGTATTGGTGGTGGTATTGGTGGTGGTGGTATTAGTGGTGGTGGTGGCATTGGTGGTGGTATTGGTGGTGGTGGTATTGGTGGTGGTATTAGTAGTGGTATTAGTGGTGGTATTGGTAGTGGAATTGGTAGTATTCCTGGTGGTGGTACTGTTGGTGGTGTTGGTGGTATTGGTGGTGGTATTGGTGGTGGTTGTATTGGTGGTGGTGATATTGGTGGTGGTGGTATTGGTAGTGGTATTGGTGGTGGTGGTAGTGGTATTGGTGGTGGTGGTATTGGTATTGGTGGTGGTGGTATTGGTGGTATTGGTGGTGGTATTGGTATTGGTGGTGGTATTGGTGGTGGTGGTATTGGATTGGTGGTGGTGGTATTAGTGGTGGTTGTATTGGTAGTGGTGGTGGTGGTATTGAATTGGTGGTGGTGGTATTGCTGGTGGTGGTTTTGGTGGTGGTGGTATTGGTGGTGGTGGCATTGGTGGTATTGGTGTGGGTGGTATTGGTAGTGGTGGTGTTGGTGGTGGTGGTATTGGTGGCATTGGTGGTGATATTGGCGGTGGTGGTGGTAATGGTGGTGGTATTGGTGGTGATGGTGGTATTGGTGGTGGTGTTGGTGGTATTGATGGTGGTGGTATTAGTGGTGGTGTTAGTGGTGGTGGTGGTATTGGTGGGGGAAACAGCCTTGTTGTTGAGGTTTTTACCTCCTTGTGCCTTTACCACTCATTTTTTTAGGACGCATATGTTTACCGTGAATATGCATTTACAACGCATGCCAATACCATGCATTTAAGGTAAGTTGGGGGGTGGGAGATCTCCCCCCACAAATACATTGCTTTTAAATCTAAAAACAATGCGTGGTATTGGCATGCATTGTAAATGCCTATTCGCAGTAAAAAAATGCGCACTAAAAATGCGTGGCAAAGGCATGCGAAGTAATTACCTGTGTGGTACCGTCGTACAACCATTGGTGATATTGGTGGTGGTGGTATTGGTGGTGGTGGTGGTATTGGTGGTATTGGTGGTGGTATTGGCAATGGTATTGGTGGTGGTGGTATTGGATTGGTGGTGGTGGTATTGGTGGTGGTGGTGGTATTGGTGGTGGTGGTATTGGTGGTGGTGGTATTGATGGTAGTGGTGGTATTGGTGGTATTGGTGTTTATTGATGGTGGTGGTATTGGCGGTTGAGGTATTGGTGGTATTGGTGTGGGTGGTATTGGTAGTGGTGGTGTTGGTGGTGGTGGTATTGGTGGTATTGGTGGTGGTATTGGTGGTGGTGGTATTGGATTGGTGGTGGTGGTATTGGTGGTGGTGGTATTGGTGGTGGTGGTATTGGTGGTGGTGGTATTGGTGGTGGTATTGGTGGTGGTGGCATTGGTGGTGGTATTGGTGTTGATATTATTGGTGGTGGTATTAGCGGTGGTGGCATTGGTGGTGGTATTGGTGGTGGTATTGGTGGTGGGGTTATTGGTGGTGGTGGTATTAGTGGTGGTGGTGGCATTGGTGGTGGTATTGGTGGTGGTGGTATTGAATTGGTGGTGGTGGTATTAGTGGTGGTTGTATTGGTAGTGGTGGTGGTGGTATTGAATTGGTGGTGGTGGTATTGCTGGTGGTGGTTTTGGTGATGGTATTGGTGGTGGTGGTATTGGTGGTATTGGTGTGGGTGGTATTGGTAGTGGTGGTATTGGTGGTGGTATTGGATTGGTGGTGGTGGTATTGGTGGTGGTGGTATTGGTGGTGGTATTGGTGGTGGTGGCATTGGTGGTGGTATTGGTGTTGTTATTATTGGTGGTGGTATTAGCGGTGGTGGCATTGGTGGTGGTATTGGTGGTGGTATTGGTGGTGGTGGTATTGGTGGTGGTGGTATTAGGGGTGGTGGTATTGGTGGTGGTGTTGGTAGTGGTATTAGTGGTGGTATTGGTGGTGGCATTGGTAGTGGTATTGGTGGTGGTGGTATTGGTGGTGATGGTGGTAGTGATATTGATGGTGGTATTGGTGGTGGTGGTATTTGTGGTAGTGTTATTGGTGGTGGTGGTATTAGTGGTGGTGGTGGTATTGGTGGTATTGGTGGGGGAAACAGCCTTTACAACGAGGTTTTTACCTCCTTGTGCCTTTACCATGAATTTTTTAGCACACATATTTTTTACAGCGAATATGCATTCACAACGCATGCCAGTACCACGCATTTAAGGTAAGTTGGAGGGAGTGGGGGTCTCCCCCCAAAAATACATTGCTTTTAAATCTAAAAAAGATGCGTGGTATTGGCTTGCATTGTAAATGCCTATACGCGGTAAAAACATGCACGCTAAAAAATGCGTGGCAAAGGCATGCAAAGTAATTACCTGCGTTGTACCGTCGTACAACCATTGGTGGTATTGGTGGTGGTGGTATTGGTGGTGATGGTATTGGTGGTGGTGGTATTGGTGGTGGTATTGGCGGTGGTATTGGTAGTGGTGGTATTAGATTGGTGGTGGTGGTGGTATTGGTGGTGGTGGTGGTGGTATTGGTGGTGTTGGTATTGGTGGTGGTATTGGTGGTGGTATTAGTGGTCGTGGTGGTATTGGTGGTGGTGGTGGTATTGGTGGTGGTATTGGTAGTTTTGGTGGTGGTGGTATTGGTGGTGGTATTGGTGGTATTGGTGATGGTATTGGTGGCGGCAGTGGTATTAGTGTTGGTATTGGTGGTGGTATTGGTGGTGGTGGTGGAGGTATTGGTGGTGGTATTGGTGGTGATGGTTGTATTGGTGGTGGTATTGGTGATGGTGGTGGTGGTATGGTTGGTGGTATTAGTTGTGGAGGTGGTATTGGCGGTATTGGTGGTGGTATTGGTGGTGGTGGTATTGGTGGTGGTGGTATTGGTGGTGGTATTAGTGGTGGTGGTGGTATTGGTGGAGGAAACAGCATTTACAACGAGGTTTTTACATCCTTGTGCTTTTACAACGCATTTTTTAGCACGCATATTTTTACTGCGAATATGCATTTACAACGCATGCAAATACCATGCATTTAAGGTAAGTTGGGGGTGGGGAGTCTCCCCCCACAAATACATTGTTTTTAAATCTATAAACAATGCGTGGTATTGGCATGTGTTGTAAATGCCTATTCGCGGTAAAAATGTGCGTGCTACAAAATGCGTGGCAAAGGCATGCGAAGTAATTACCTGTGTTGTACTGTTGTTTAACCATTGGTGGTATTGGTGGTGGTGGTATTGGTGGTGGTGGTGTTGGTGGTATTGGTGGTGGTATTGGTGGTGCTGGTATTGGATTGGTGGTGGTATTGGTGGTGGTGGTGGCATTGGTGGTGGTATTGATGGTGGTGGTATTGGTGGTGGTAGTGGTATTAGTGGTATTGGTGGTGGTATTAGTGGTGGTGGTATTGGTGGTGGTGGTGGTATTGGTGGTCATATTGGTATTGGTGGTAGTATTGGTGGTGCTGGTATTGGATTGGTGGTGGTGGTATTGGTGGTGGTGGTGGTATTGGTGGTGGTGGTGGTATTGGTGGTGGTGGTATTGATGGTGGTATTGATGGTGGTGGCATTGGTGGTGGTATTGGTGGTGTGGTTATTGGTGGTGGTATTAGCAGTTGTGGCATTGGTGGTGGTATTGGTGGTGGTATTGGTGGTGTGGGTATTGGTGGTGGTATTAGCAGTTGTGGCATTGGTGGTGGTATTGGTGGCATTGGTGGTGGTATTGGTAGTGGTGGTATTGGTGGTGGTGGTATTGGTGGTGGTGGTATTGGTGGTGGTATTGGTGGTGGTGGCATTGGTGATGGTATTGGTGGTGTGGGTATTGGTGGTGGTATTAGCAGTGGTGGCATTGGTGGTGGTATTGGTGGCATTGGTGGTGGTATTGGTAGTGGTAGTATTGGTGGTGGTGGTATTGGTGGTTGTGGTATTGGTGGTGGTAGAGTTGGTAGTATTGATGGTGCTGGTGCTATTGGTGGTAGAGGTGGTAGTATTGGTGGTGGTGGTATTGGTGGTGTTGGTGGTGGTATTGGTGGTGGTGATATTGGTGGTGGTGGTATTGGTGGTGGTATTGGTAGTGGTGGTAGTGGTATTGGTGGTATTGGTGGTGGTGGTGGTATTGGAGGTGGTGGTGGTGTTGGTGGTGGTTGTATTGGTATTGGTGGTGGTGGTATTGGTGGTGGTGGTATTGGTGGTGGTATTGGTGGTTGTATTGGTGGTGGTGGTATTACTGGTGGTGGTATTGGTGGCGGTGGTGGTATTGGTGGTGGTATTGGTGGTGGTGGTATTGGTGGTGGTGGTGGTGGAATTGGTGGTGGTATTGGTGGTGCTAGTATTTGATTGGTGGTGGTATTGGTGGTGGTGGTATTGGTGGTGGTGTTATTGGTGGTTGTGGTATTGGTAGTGGTATTGGTGGTGTTGGTATTGGTGGTGGTGGTATTGTGATGGTGGTGGTATTGGTGGTGGTATTGGTGGTGATATTGGTGGTGGTGGTAGTGGTATTGGTGGTGGTGGTATCGGTGGTGGTGCTGGTATTGGTGATGGTGGTATTGGTGGTGGTGGTATTGGTGGTGGTATTGGTGGTATTGGTGGTGGTGGTATTAGTATTAGTGGTGGTGGTGGTATTGGTGGTGGTATTGGTGGTGGTGGTGGTATTGGCGGCGGTGGTATTAGTGGTGGTATTGGTGGTGGTGTTGGTGGTGGTATTGGTTGTGGTATTGGTGGTATTGGTGGTGGTGGTACTGGTATTGGTGGTGGTATTGATGGTTGTGGTATTGGTGGTATTAGTGGTGATGGTGGTATTGGTGGTGGTATTGGTGGTGGTGGTATTGGTGGTATTGGTGGTGGTGGTGGTATTAGTGGTGGTATTGGTGGTGGTGCTATTGGTGGTGGTGCTATTGGTTGTGGTATTGGTGGTGGTATTGGTGGTGGTGGTATTGGTGGTGGTATTAGTGGTGGTGGTGGTATTGGTGGTATTGGTGGGGGAAACAGCCTTTACAACAAGGTTTTTACCTCCTTGTGCCTTTACCACGCATTTTTTAGCACTCATATTTTTACCACGAATATGCATTTACAACGGATGCAAATACCATGCATTTAAGGTAAGTTGGGGGGTGGAGGGTCTCCCCCAACAAATACATTGTTTTTAAATCTAAAAACAATGTGTGGTATTGGCATGCATTGTAAATGCCTATTTGGGGGTGTTGGTGGTATTGGCGGCGGTATTGGTGGTGCTGGTATTGGATTGGTGGTGGTGGTGGTATTGGTGGTGGTGGTGGCAGAGGTGGTGGTGGTATTGATGGTGGTGGTATTGGTGGTGGTAGTGGTATTGGTGGTAGTGGTGGTATTAGTGGTGGTGGTATTGGTGGTGGTGGTATTGGTGGTGGTATTTGTGGTATTGGTGGTGATATTGGTATTGGTGGTAGTATTGGTGGTGCTGGTATTGGATTGGTGGTGGTGGTATTGGTGGTGGTGGTGGCATTGGTGGTGGTATTGGTGGTGTGGGTATTGGTGGTGGTATTAGCGGTGGTGGCATTGGTGGTGGTATTGTGGCATTGGTGGTGGTGGTGGTATTGGTAGTGGTGGTATTGGTGGTGGTATTGGTGGTGGTATTGGTGGTGGTGGAGGTGGTAGTATTGATGGTGGTGGTGGTATTGGTGGTGGAGGTGGTAGTATTGGTGGTGGTGGTATTGGTGGAGTTGGTGGTGCTATTGGTGGTGGTGGTATTGGTGGTGGTGAAATTTGTGGTGTTGGTACTGGTGGTGGTATTGCTGGTGGTGGTAGTGGTATTGGTGGCATTGGTGTTGGTGGTGGTATTGGTGGTGGTGGTATTGGTGGTGGTGGTGGTGGTGGTGGAATTGGTGGTGGTTTTATTGGTATTGGTGGTGGTGGTATTGGTGGTGGTATTGGTGGCTGTATTGGTGGCGGTGGTATTGAATTGGTGGTGGTGATATTGCTGGTGGTGGTATTGCTGGTGGTGGTATTGGTGGTTGTGGTGGTATTGCTGGTGGTGGTGGTATTGGTATTGGTGGTAGTATTGGTATAGGTCGTGCTAGTATTGGATTGGAGGTGGTGGTATTGGTGGTGGTGGTAGTATTGGTGGTGGTGGTGGTATTGCTGGTTATGGTATTGGTGGTGCTGGAATTGATGGTGGTGGTATTGTGGTGGTGGTGGTATTGGTGGTGGTGGTATTGGTGGTGGTGGTAGTGGTATTGGTGGTGGTGATATTGGTGGTGGTATTGGTGGTGTTGGTATTAGTGGTGGAGGTGGTATTGGTGGTGGTGGTATTACTGGTGGTATTGGTGGTGGTATTGGTTGTGGTATTGGTGGTGGTGGTATTGGTATTGGTGGTGGTATTGATGGTGGTGGTATTGATGATGGTGGTATTAGTGGTGGTATTGGTAGTATTGCTGGTGGTGTTATTGGTGGTGGTGTTGGTGGTATTGGTGGTGGTGATATTGGTGGTGGTGGTATTGGTGGTGGTATTGGTGGTGGTGGTAGTGGTATTGGTGGTATTGGTGGTGGTGGTGGTATTGGTGGTGGTGGTATTGGTGGTGGTATTGGTGGTGGTATTGGTATTGGTGGTGGTGGTATTGGTGGAGGTGGAAGTGGAAGTGGTATTGGTGGTGGTATTGGTATTGGTGGTTGTATTGGTGGTGGTGGTATTGAATTGGTGGTGGTGGTATTGCTGGTGGTGGTATTGGTGGTGGTGGTGGCATTGGTGGTGGTGGTATTGGTGGTGGTGGTGGCATTGGTGGTGCTAGTATTGGATTGGTGGTGGTGGTATTGGTGGTGTTGGTATTGGTGGTGGTATTGGTGGTGGTGGTGGTATTGGTGGTGGTGGTATTGGTGCTGGTGGTATTGGTGGTATCAGATGTGGTATTGGTGGTGGTATTGACGTTGGTGGTGGTGGTATTGGTGGTGGTGTTGGTGGTATTGGTGGTGGTGATATTGGTGGTGGTGGTATTGGTGGTGGTGGTAGTGGTATTGGTGGTGGTGGTGGTGGTATTGGTGGTGGTGGTGGTATTGGTGGTGGCATTGGTGGTGGTGGTATTGGTATTGGTGGTGGGTGGTATTGGTGGTGGTGGTACTGGTGGTATTGGTATTGGTGGTTGTATTGGTGATGGAGGTATTGAATTGGTGGTGGTGGTATTGCTGGTGGTGGTATTGGTGGTGGTGGTGGTATTGGTGGTGGTGGTATTGGTGGTGGTATTGGTATTGGTGGTGCTAGTTTTGGATTGGTGGTGGTGGTATTGGTGGTGGTGGTGGTGGTATTGTTGGTATTGGTATTAGTGGTGGTGGTATTGGTGGTGGTATTGTTGGTGGTATTGGTGATGGTGGTATTGGTGGTGGTATTGGTGGTGTTGGTACTGGTGGTGGTATTGGTGGTGTTTGTATTGGTGGTGGTAGTATTGGTGGTATTGGTATTGGTGATATTGGTGGTGGTATTGGTATTGGTGGTGGTAGTATTGGTGGTATTGGTATTGGTGGTATTGGTGGTGGTGGTGTTGGTGGTATTGGTGGTGGCATTGGTGGTGGTGGAGGTGGTGGTATTGATGGTGGTGGTATTGGTGGTGGTATTGGTGGTGGTGGTGTTGGTGGTATTGGTGGTGGTGGTGGCATTGGTGGTGGTGGAGGTGAAGGTATTGATGGTGGTGGTGGAATTGGTGGTGTTGGTATTGGTGGTGGTGTTATTGGTGGTGGTGGTGGTATTGGTGGTGGTAGTATTGGTGGTGGTGGAGGTGGTATTGGTGGTGGTGGTAGTGGTGGTGGTGGTAGTGGTATTGGTGGTGGTGGTATTGGTGGTGATATTGGTTGTGGTATTTGTGGTATTGGTGGTGGTGGTATTGGTGGTGGTGGTAGTATTGGTGGTGGTGGTGGTATTGCTGGTTATGGTATTGGTGGTGCTGGAATTGATGGTGGTGGTATTGTGGTGGTGGTGGTATTGGTGGTGGTGGTATTGGTGGTGGTGGTAGTGGTATTGGTGGTGGTGATATTGGTGGTGGTATTGGTGGTGTTGGTATTAGTGGTGGAGGTGGTATTGGTGGTGGTGGTATTACTGGTGGTATTGGTGGTGGTATTGGTTGTGGTATTGGTGGTGGTGGTATTGGTATTGGTGGTGGTATTGATGGTGGTGGTATTGATGATGGTGGTATTAGTGGTGGTATTGGTAGTATTGCTGGTGGTGTTATTGGTGGTGGTGTTGGTGGTATTGGTGGTGGTGATATTGGTGGTGGTGGTATTGGTGGTGGTATTGGTGGTGGTGGTAGTGGTATTGGTGGTATTGGTGGTGGTGGTGGTATTGGTGGTGGTATTGGTATTGGTGGTGGTGGTATTGGTGGAGGTGGAAGTGGAAGTGGTATTGGTGGTGGTATTGGTATTGGTGGTTGTATTGGTGGTGGTGGTATTGAATTGGTGGTGGTGGTATTGCTGGTGGTGGTATTGGTGGTGGCATTGGTGGTGGTGGTATTGGTGGTGGTGGTGGCATTGGTGGTGCTAGTATTGGATTGGTGGTGGTGGTATTGGTGGTGTTGGTATTGGTGGTGGTATTGGTGGTGGTGGTGGTATTGGTGGTGGTGGTATTGGTGCTGGTGGTATTGGTGGTATCAGATGTGGTATTGGTGGTGGTATTGACGTTGGTGGTGGTGGTATTGGTGGTGGTGTTGGTGGTATTGGTGGTGGTGATATTGGTGGTGGTGGTATTGGTGGTGGTGGTAGTGGTATTGGTGGTGGTGGTGGTGGTATTGGTGGTGGTGGTGGTATTGGTGGTGGCATTGGTGGTGGTGGTATTGGTATTGGTGGTGGTGGTATTGGTGGTGGTGGTACTGGTGGTATTGGTATTGGTGGTTGTATTGGTGATGGAGGTATTGAATTGGTGGTGGTGGTATTGCTGGTGGTGGTATTGGTGGTGGTGGTGGTATTGGTGGTGGTGGTATTGGTGGTGGTATTGGTATTGGTGGTGCTAGTTTTGGATTGGTGGTGGTGGTATTGGTGGTGGTGGTGGTGGTATTGTTGGTATTGGTATTAGTGGTGGTGGTATTGGTGGTGGTATTGTTGGTGGTATTGGTGATGGTGGTATTGGTGGTGGTATTGGTGGTGTTGGTACTGGTGGTGGTATTGGTGGTGTTTGTATTGGTGGTGGTAGTATTGGTGGTATTGGTATTGGTGATATTGGTGGTGGTATTGGTATTGGTGGTGGTAGTATTGGTGGTATTGGTATTGGTGGTATTGGTGGTGGTGGTGTTGGTGGTATTGGTGGTGGCATTGGTGGTGGTGGAGGTGGTGGTATTGATGGTGGTGGTATTGGTGGTGGTATTTTTGGTGGTGGTGTTGGTGGTATTGGTGGTGGTGGTGGCATTGGTGGTGGTGGAGGTGAAGGTATTGATGGTGGTGGTGGAATTGGTGGTGTTGGTATTGGTGGTGGTGTTATTGGTGGTGGTGGTGGTATTGGTGGTGGTAGTATTGGTGGTGGTGGAGGTGGTATTGGTGGTGGTGGTAGTGGTGGTGGTGGTAGTGGTATTGGTGGTGGTGGTATTGGTGGTGGTATTGGTTGTGGTATTTGTGGTATTGGTGGTGGTGGTATTGGTATTGGTGGTTGTATTGATGGTGGTGGTATTGGTGGTGGTGGTATTGGTGGTGATGGTGGTATTGATGGTGGTGGTATTGATGGTGGTGGTATTGCTGGTGGTATTGGTGGTGGTATTGGTGGTGGTGTTGGTGGTATTGGTGTGGCGGTATTGGTATTGGTGGTGGTATTGCTGGTGGTGGTATTGGTGGTGGTATTGGTGGTGGTGTTGGTGGTATTGGTGGTGGTGGTATTGGTGGTGGTGGTATTGGTGGTGGTGATATTGGTGGTGGTGGTATTGGTGGTGGTATTGGTGGTGGTGGTAGTGGTATTGGTGGTGGTGTTATTGGTGGTGGTATTGGTGGTGGTAGTAGTGGTATTGGTGGTGGTGGTATTGGTGGTGGTGGTATTGGTGGTGTTGGTATTGGTGGTGGTATTGATATTGGTGGTGGTATTGAATTGGTGGTGGTGGTATTGCTGGTGGTGGTATTGGTGGTGGTATTGGTGGTGGTATTGGTATTGGTGGTGCTAGTTTTGGATTGGTGGTGGTGGTATTGGTGGTGGTGGTATTGGTGGTGGCGGTGGTATTGGTGGTGGTATTGGTGGTGGTGGTATTACTGGTGGTATTGGTTGTGGTATTGGTGGTGGTGGTGTTGTGGTGGTGGTGGTATTGGTGGTGGTGGTATTGGTGGTGGTGGTGGTATTGGTGGGGGTGGTAGTGGTATTGGTGGTGGGGGTATTGGTGGTGGTGCTGGTATTGGTGGTGGTGTGGTATTAGTGGTGGTATTGGTGGTGGTATTGTCGGTGGTGATACTGGTTGTGGTATTGGTGGTGGTGGTATTGGTGGTGTTATTGATGGTGGTGGTATTGGTGGTGGTGGTATTGGTTGTGGTGGTATTAGTGGTGATAGCGGTATTGGTGGTGGTATTGGTGGTGTTGCTGGTAGTGGTATTGGTGGTGTTGGTATTAGTGGTGGTGGTGGTATTGGTGGTGGTGTTTGTATTGGTGATGGTGGTATTAGTGGTGGTATTGGTGGTGGTGGTATTGGTTGTGGTATTGGTGGTATTGGTGGTGGTGGTATTGGTGGTGGTATTGATGGTTGGTGGTGGTGGTATTGGTGGTGGTGGTATTAGTGGAGGTGGTGGTATTGGTGGTGGTATTGGTGGGATTTCTGGTGGTGGTATTGGTGGTGGTGTTGGTGGTATTGGTGGTGGTGGAGGTGGTCATATTGATGCTTGTGGTGGTGGTGGTGGCATTGGTGGTGGTGGTATTAGTGGTGGTGGTATTGGTGGTGGTGGTGTTGGTATTGGTGCTTGTGGTATTGGTGGTGGTGGTATTGGCAGTGGTATTGGTGGTGGTATTGGCGGTGGTGGTGGTATTGGTGGTGGTGGTGGTATTGGTGGTGGTGGTATTAGTGGTGATGGTGGTATTGATGGTGGTGGTATTGCTGGTGGTGGTATTGGTGGTGGTATTGGTGGTAGTATTGGTGGTGGCGTTGGTGGTATTGGTGGTGGCGGTATTGGTGGTGGTATTGCTGGTGGTGGTATTGCTGGTGGTGGTATTGGTGGTGGTGTTGGTGGTGGTGTTGGTGGTATTGGTGGTGGTGGTATTGGTGGTGGTGTTATTGGTGGTGGTATTGGTGGTGGTGGTAGTGGTATTGGTGGTGGTGGTATTGATGATGGTATTGGTGGTGGTGGTATTGGTGGTGGTGGTGGAATTGGTGGTGGTGATATTGGTGGTGGTGGTATTGGTAGTGGTATTGGTATTGGTGGTGGTGGCATTGAATTGGTGGTGGTGGTATTGCTGGTGGTATTGGTATTGGTGGTGGTGGTGGTATTGGTGGTGGTGGTGGTGGTATTGGTGGTGGTGGTGGTATTGGTGGTGCTAGTTTTGGATTGGTGGTGGTGGTATTGATGGTGGTGGTATTGGTGTTGGTTTTGGTGGTGTTGGTATTGGTGGTGGTGGTATTGTGGTGGTGGTGGTATTGGTGGTATTGGTGGTGGTGGTATTGGTGGTGGTTGTGGTGGTGGTATTGGTGGGGGTGGTAGTGGTATTGGTGGTGGTGGTATTGGTGGTGGTGCTGGTATTGGTGATGGTGGTATTGGTGGTGGTGGTATTGGTGGTGGTATTGGTGGTGGTATTGGTAGTGGTGTTGGTGGTATTGGTGGTGTTGGTATTAGTGGTGGTGGTGGTATTGGTTGTGGGGGTGGTATTGGTGGTGGTGGTATTAGTGGTGGTGGTGTCGGTGGTGATATTGGTTGTGGTATTGGTGGTATTGGTGGTGTTATTGATGGTGGTGGTATTGGTGGTGGTGGTGGTAATAGTGGTGATAGCGGTATTGGTGGTGGTATTGGTGGTATTGCTGGTGGTGGTATTGGTGGTGGTATGGGTGGTGGTGGTGGAGGTATTAGTGGAGGGGGTTTTGGTTGTGGTGGTATTGGTGGTGGTGGTATTGGTGGTGTTGGTATTAGTGGTGGTGGTGGTGTTTGTATTGGTGGTGGTGGTATTAGTGGTGGTATTGGTGTTGGTGGTGGTATTGGTTGTGGTATTGGTGGTATTGGTGGTGGTGGTATTGATGGTGGTGGTATTGGTGGTGGTGGTATTGGTGGTGGTGGTATTAGTGGTGGTGGTGGTATTGGTGGTATTGCTGGTGGTGGTATTTGTGGTGGTGTTGATGGTATTGGTGGTGGAGGTATTGGTGGTGGTGAAGGTGGTCGTATTGATGCTGGTGGTGGTGGTATTGATGGTGGCATTGGTGGTGGTATTGGTGGTGGTGGTATTAGTGGTGGTGGTATTGGTGCTGGTATTGGTGGTGGTGGTATTGGTGGTGGTGGTATTGGTGGTGGTGGTATTGGAGGTGGTATTGGTGGTGGTATTGGCGGTGGTGGTGGTGGATTTTGGTGGTGGCGGTATTGGTGGTGGTGGTATTGGTGGTGATATTGGTGGTGGTATTGGTGGTACTGGTGGTGGTATTGGTGGTGGTGTTGGTGGTGTTGGTATTGGTGGTGGTATTGATGGTGGTGGTATTGGTGGTGGTATTGGTAGTGGTGGTGGTATTGGTGGTGGTATTGGTATTGGTGGTGGTGGTATTGGTATTGGTGGTATTGGTATTGGTGGTATTGGTATTGGTGGTGGTGGTGGTGGTATTGGTATTGGTGGTGGTGGTGGTATTGGTGGTGGTGGTATTGGTGTTGGTGGTATTGGTGGTGGTGGAGGTGGTGGTATTGATGGTGGTGGTGGAATTGGTGGTGTTGGTATTGGTGGTGGTGTTATTGGTGGTGGTGGTGGTATTGGTGGTCGTGGTATTGGTGGTGGTCGTATTGATGCTGATGGTGGTGGTATTGGTGGTGGCATTGGTGGTGGTTTTGGTATTGGTGGTGGTGGTATTAGTGGTGGTATTGGTGCTGGTGGTATTGGTGGTGGTGGTATTGGTGGTGGTGGTATTGGCGGTGGTATTGGTGGTGGTATTGGCAGTGGTGGTGGTATTGGTGGTGGCGGTATTGGTGGTGGTGGTATTGGTGGTGATATTGGTGGTGGTATTGGTGGTACTGGTGGTGGTATTGGTGGTGGTGTTGGTGGTGTTGGTATTGGTGGTGGTATTGATGGTGGTGGTATTGGTGGTGGTATTGGTAGAGGTGGTGGTATTGGTGGTGGTATTGGTGGTGGTGGTATTGGTATTGGTGGTATTAGTATTGGTGGTATTGGTATTGGTGGTATTGGTGGTGGTGGTATTGGTGGTGGTGGTATTGGTGGTGGTGGTATTGGTGGTGGTGGAGGTGCTGGTATTATGGTGGTGGTGGAATTGGTGGTGTTGGTATTGGTGGTGGTGTTATTGGTGGTGGTGGTGGTATTGGTGGTGGTGGTATTGGTGGTGGTGGTGGTGGTGGTATTGGTGGTGGTATTGGTGGTGGTGGTGGTGGTATTGGTGGTGGTATTGGTGGTGGTGGTATTGGTGGTATTGGTGGTGGTGGTATTGGCAGTGGTGGTGGTATTGGTGGTGGTGGTATTGGTGGAAGTGGTGGTATTGATGGCAGTGGTATTGGCGGTGGTGGTATTGGTGGTGGTGGTGTTGTTAATAAAACAGGCTTTTGAAAACAACCCATCAGGTGGCTTTAGTAGAGATGACATGTAACACAGATGTGCTGTTGTCAGCTTCAGCCCATTAGCACAGGATTATGTGCTACCTGTGATTCACATGACTTAAATCGCGAATCATTTCTAAATCCATTTTACTTGGGGGCGGGGTGGGTTGAAACAGACACGAGATAATGCCGGGTTAAAGTGATTGAAAGCAGGCGCCCGTGTTACGGGGGCGGCCGTGCTGCTTAAAAAACCACATGCGGTTTCAGCTGAAGCAGCACATGTCCGGACTGCAGTAAGAGAAACTCAATAAAGTAAATAGTGCATACAGACTAAATAACAGGTCCCGTGAAACAACCGTAGTAAAGGGGCCAGTCGCCATGGGAGGGTACAAATGAAGACAAGGCCATAATAAGGAGGGACTAACAAGCCTATTCACGAATCCAAAGGCAGCATTTACTAAAGACAATGACACAAGCCAATGAAAAATATGGGAGGAGAGTGGGCGCAGCTTCTCTCCCATACGCTACTCCACAGTCTCGCAGAGCGAGCAGCGCATGCGCACTGCTGCTAGGCTCGACCTAAAAAACTATAATGATAAAACTTTTGGGAGAAACTGAAACAAGGAAAAAAACTGAAACCATCTCGCCCACATCCCTTTTGTGGTCACAACCCAGTGATTTGAAGAATCACAAGGTTTGCAATTGTAAAAAGTTTTTTTTCCATTTACTGAACGTCTTTCGCGAGTTGCCATTCGGACTTGCAAAAGCATTTCTGTGATTCATTCAGAATCTTATTTAGGAGGGAGCATCAATGAGGTGCCCTGCCTAATTGTGATTTGCAATGACAGATGCCAATGGTTTGTGATCACAATTTCAGTCATAAACCTGTGGAACAGCTTCCTTTTTGGGAATTGTGTCAGAAAGCAGACAGTGGTCCAGAAGACCACTGCATGTTCTCCACAATGTCTTCCCAAATGGGAAACATTTTTATAAAGGCCGAACCGGGTCCTTCAAGGGACATATGGCGCTTTAAACATATTCCCTATTTAGAAATACAAAAGCATGGATGGATACATGCTATCCCTTGTAAGTCACCGTCCTTGGTTTTGTAGTCAATTGTGATCTGCTTCCTTAATATTCGTTTGGCAGCACATTTTTTGCCCTTTTCTGAACTGGAATTTTGTGGTGTGGCCTATTTTTTTTATAGGTTTCTTCCCAAAATGACAGGGAGGTTGATGCCTATCTATTTGCAACCTGTTGGCGCAATCACTATTGTAACCTGCCTGTAAGTACATCAGGCCTTTTGATCTGTACATAATAGGAGTGAATATTATCCAGTTTAATCATACTCAATTCCCTGACCTCAGAAGGATGGAGGGCTGAATTGTCCTTGCCGGGAATAGAACTTGCGAAGCGGGTGGGGAAAACAACACTGGCAGGGGCAGGGGGTGTGGAAGCAACAAGAGATGGGGGCGATGAGGGCTGAAACAACACAGGGGTCCAGAAGCAACACAGAGGGCAAGGGTAGGGGGATGCAAAACAGAGGGTGTGGGGGCCAAAAGAACGAGCGACAGAGAGAGAGAGAGAGAGAGAGAGAGAGAGCATCATGAAGCACGGAAAGTGGGGGAGAAAAGCAAACAGGCAAAAGAGAGAAAGCATTTGGAGTTGGGAGGGTGTAGGAGCACAAAGGTGGGAAAGAAACATGGGTGGGGGAGCAAATGAGGGCAACCACATCACGGAAGGGGGAATGGAAGAAGCACATAGGTGAGAGAGAGTAGCATGGAGAAAGGAAGAAAAAGACATTAGGGAGATAGCAGGAAAACAGAAGCACGCTCATGGAGTGCTTAAACTATGGGTGGCCATAAACTCCGCTTCGCCGGTGGAGTTCACAGAGTTTTTGTTGCTCCGCACTCTGCTCGGAGGGCCGACTTTGGCAAAAACTCTGCCTACGACACATAGCGGAGTTTACTGGCACGTGACCCACCACTAATTATATACATAAGAGGGGACCCCCTGCTCTCAAATATCAGTTCCTGAGACAGGGAAAGAGACTAATAATATCATAAATTCTCAGGCAACCATCCTTATAATTCTGAATACAATATGTATCATGGGATAATAAGACTCAATTCACACAATTATATAAGAAATTATCAAAAATTCATAAGTTGTATTAATGAACTCCACAACATTAAATATCTATTTACATATAAAAAATATAAACCAGATTCTTATACCATTTATTCATTGATACCATTCATAACCCATACTCTTCCAAAGTATCAAAGCTGTGAGACATCTGTATTTTCCAATATCGTTGATACCTATGTCGTTTACAGACTGTAAGTCTAATTACACAAGCTGATCACAATTATTGTAAGCATATTTCATAATAAATTCTGAACAAAAACCATAAATGCAAATCTGTATTTTTCCATTACACAATACTCTCCTTTAGTCAGAGTACATAGGATGCTCCAGCTTTTGCAATGTGTACTCCTCTCTATTCAATATTCATAGTGTGTAAGCCACTCCATGCTCTCTGTGGACTAGGATCCTTCTCTGATTGGCCAGTCTTTGACTCCGCCTTCTTGGAAGTGAAAGGTCGACAGGCCGGCTTCAGAATATGGCAGCAATGGCAGCTTGGGGTGCTTGTCAAAGGGTGCTGCAGATGGCACTGGCACTGAACTGAAGGTGAGAGTCGCAAAATATATTGGCAGGGTGCTCCCTCTCGTCTTGCAGACAAACATGCCCCAGCTTGAAGCTGTGTGTATCTACCTGCGTGCTTTGCCACCTAAGGAGCTCTATAGTATTAATTTACAGACATGCGTGACAGAAGTTTGTGAGTGAACAAGGCATTCTTTTCAGTGTTGCAGAATGTGCTTATATGTTTTTCCACTGAAAATGGAAGAATGGAGAAAACATATATTGATGGCATAGTGTTTGTGGCAGCCGGTGCTCTCTTTACACAGGTTGCAGTTTATTTAAGGGCCTTGTTTAATGTTGGTGTGGTTCTGGTGCTCTCCAGTCTGATGACAAGCGGGTGGGATGTTTACATTACACAGCAGTGATTGGCGAGGGAGGGTTAAGTTCTTTTTTACAGGCTGAGGGACTATTTCAGATGGTTTTACTAGGTAGAACACAGGTTGGGATCCTCCAAAAGAGCGCCATTTTATAGCTAGGACATGTGGTTTCAGAGTTACATGAGGTGTGGGCCACACTTCAAGGCTTGCCTTTGAAAGAGCATGCACAGGGAGAGGGTCCGGCCATCACGTGTCATGCCGAGGTCTCAGTAAGGCTGTTTAAAAGGTGGGCAGAGCCAGCTGCTGAAACCTCTGAAACTTTCTGTGTTACTGAAAGTACTTAGGAACATCTATTCTGCTTTGTTTGTTTGATTATCAGCATGGTGCAACACAGAACAAGGCACACACGGTGACCGTTGTGGTCAACGTTACTGCCAAATAACAGGGAGCTGGGCACTCTTGGGCATCAGTCCCAAACTGCGCTCACAGCGTTAGTCCATTATTCCAGCTCTGCCCTCCAGCACATTCCCAGGGAGGACCATATGTGAGAAATGGTCTTGTAGTGATGCCATACTGTTTGTTTTTCAATTTTTGTTGAATGTTGTGAATATTGGTGACTGTTTTTCTTGGCAGTACTTCTGGTATGTTATTTACTACAGTGAAACACAAAGCAGCTCATAAAATAAATCAGTGATAATAGTGGCATGTGCTTTGATTCTGTTTAAATGTCCTCAATTTGATAGGTACAACTGTCAGGTCTCAAGCCACAGAAGTTGCCACTTAATCCGTAAAAATGTATTTTTGCTATGCAAAATCAGTCTATGGCCAGATGGCTTAAATCCTGCAATAAGGCTATGTTATGTGAAATAAAAAGGTTGGGGTGGGCGCATGGAGCAATTCTGCCTGCTTGCGGAACTCCAAGGAATTCCACAGAGTTTTTATGCAACTCCAAGGAATTCCGCATAGTGAAACTCAGCGAGCGCCGGCCACCCTTAGCTTAAACAGAAAGAAAGAAGTAGTGCCTGAAAGAGCGAGCAGTGTAAGGGCACAGTAATGTGCCCTTGCTCCTGGGGAGGTACAAACTCAAGAAAAGGAAGAAAAGCCCACACAAACTAATGTATAAGAAGCAAGCAAATGAGAATGACAATGAAGCAACCACTGGTAAGCAATGGGTGGGCTCTAAGCCGACTGTAAGCTAATTATACAAGCCAAAATAGACAGCAAATGCACTGTCTAGTAGGTGAGACCTAAAAACAAGTAAGGAAACACAATGGTTAGAGGCATTGACTAGCAAAATCAAAAAGAAGGAGGAGAAGTGTGGGTGGATAAAGTGTGAGTGGATGATGGACATCAAAAGGTGTTGCCATATTAGTGTAACTCACACTGAATTAGATCTCCCCCACCAAAAGACCTATTAGTTATTATTCATTTTCCCAATGATAGCAATGTATGGAGCTTGCAGCCCTGATTGCCTTTATATTGCTCCAGTACATATTATTTTGGGGTGAGTTTCTAAAGTCCGTCTCACCACAACTGGCCTCTGCCATGCCATGTGCACCTCTTTGTCTGCTTGGGTCCACCTGTGTTCAGGACTTACCACAACTTGATCGTAGGAGACTCACAGCAAGTGGGGATTCCTCCACAGCCTTGCTTTCACAATAGGGTTGGGCAATTTATTTTCACCCAAAAACAAAACATAATAGTTTGGAGATAATTTTGAATCTGTCCTAAATATTCAAAACGTCCTGTTTTGGCAAACTGAGCCTTCCTTAAAAAACAAACAAGAGTAAAAAAAAATATAGCCCTGAACCCCAGTGTAGCAAATCTATGTATTTTAAGAGTTCTGATAATAATTTGCAACAATTTGATTAGCTGGAATAAAACAGCCCACAGCCCTAATTAAAAAAAAAACATAAGCCTTCGTGGAAAAACCCCATACCTGATACAAATCACACACCTTTACTTAACCCTGTTGACAAAAAGTGATCTCCAATGCTTCAGTTATTGGGAATTGCCTTACTTCATGACCCTCATCCATATCTCATAATGGTGAGACCATGTCCAGGAACTAACCAACCCAGGTAGTCCTTGACATGTAACACAAAAATTCAAACCCTCACCTTGTTCAGATTACAGTTATACTTGACCCATTCTTCTGTATGATAATCAAGCTGTACCAGATCATAAAAACAGACTATGACTTGGTGCAATAAAGGCTAGCATTACCACTTCATCCCTCTTGCTCAATATCATTCTTTCTTTAGAAGTAGTCACTGGTTCCAACAGCCAGCTCAGAAATTTGAGTGACCAACTCTAGATCCATAGACATAGGAGCATCAAGAAAGAAACTCTCTTCTAAAAACCCATAAACTAGGAAACAAACCAGAATTAGCTATTGCAGATTTACAGCTAGACTGCCATATGTTGTTATGTTATATTATCTTATGTTGTATTTGTATAGTATCAGTCATGATTGTTATGGCATCACAGTGCATTTCCTATCTGGGTGCTCTTTCGTGCGGGTCTGGAACGGCCATCAATCATGCTTTGGAAACCATTGCTTAATAGTCAATGTTGTGTTTTTTGGTATTTGTGTGTAGTTACAAAAGAGTTCGTTCAATGTTAAACTTTGAAAGGATAAAATCAGTTTCATCTTGGAAGATCTTTTGGTTGTCATATGTGCATACGTGGTTGTGCCTAAGGACTGTTCTGTATTGGTTTCTCGATTTGGAAGGGTGGGTGATTGTTCATTGCTTGACAAGTATGTAGCCACTCCAAAAGAATCCCCACTGCCACTGGGCACCCCAAGAGCTTGATCCTTGATGGACAACATTTGCACCGGAGTCAGCCAGACTTGGGAATGTGGTCGGAGTCCAGACTGTTCGCTCAAGAGGAGCACCAGCCCCCACCAATGAATATCGCTGGGACTAAGGTGGACGGAGACCTGTAGCCCAGTCACAGCTTACCTTCTAGTGTCTCAAAGAGGACTTCAAGGGACCCCAAACATATGTGGCCAAAGTTGGCCCACCTGACCCATGGACGAGGAATAACTGCAACCGTCGACCACACAGCACCCAGAGCATCCTTGAGCATCTTCCATGTCTTGCATCTTCAGCATCAGGACCACTCCATTGAAGTCTGTGGCGGTCTTCCTGTAAAGTTTGGAACTGGACTGGAAAATGCTTTGGTCGCCAGGTAACCGGCCAAATACTCCATATTGCCCCCCCCCCCCAGACCTTATCCCTGTTGGATTTGGTTGCTCATGCCGGGCAGGAGTACTGAAACTCAACTCTTACAAACCTTTCAAAGTTTACAAACTTCACCGTTACCAGCGCTTGTTTGTGATTAAACTTAAATGTAAGTTTCTTTAAAAATCTGTATCTCTGAAACCCTCCGGTGGATTTTGCTCAGCTTGGGCTCTAAAAATGCATACAAATATAATCGATTTTTATAAATTGTATCAGATTTCTTTTGTGTTGTGTGGCTTTCTCATTTTGTTGTTTGGTACTGTTAAATGCTTTATACTAGTTCCTTTGTTTAAGCCTTGCTGCTCAAAGCCATACCTACCCAGGATTGAGCGTGACTGGACCCAAGACAGTTTTTGTGAGTAATATGGTAAAGCCGTACAGCCATACCATTTAATACACCCAAATCCTCATACTTTGGAAGAGACTCTATACTCTGGGCCTCAACTTGATAGCCATACAAACTTTGACCAATACCCACCCACCCCGTCCCGCCAAGCCAGGAACCTAGGGATCGTGATCGACAACCAAATATCAACTTCCAGCCAGGTAAACTTGATCGCCTCCTCCTGCTTCCACACCCTCAAGATCCTCAGGAAAATCTTCGGATGGCTTTCTCTCAACTCTTGCCGAAAAACCACCCATGCCCTAATCACTGGCAAGCTAGACTACAGAAACATACTCTGTGTTGGAATCTCCACCCATCTCACCAAGAGACTCCAGACCACCCAGAATGCAGCGGCCAAGCTCACACTCAACCGCCTACCCTCTACCCACACATCCACTCACGTCAAAGACCTCCACTGCTCCCCATTCAAAAGCGCGCACTGTTCAAACTACTCACACTCACTTACAAAGCACTGCAGAACCTAGAGCTCGCTTACCTGAAAAGCCGCATCAGCCTTCACTCCCTCAAAAGACACCTTTGATTTGCCAGCCATCTTCTCATCTCTGCTTGTTGCTCGCATCTGAAGAGCCAGACTTGGAGGCCGCACATTCTTGTGCCTGGCTCCTAAAGCCAGGAACAAAATCCCCTTTAACATTAGAGCTGCCAGCTCAGTCCTAAAATTCCGGACGAAAGTGAAAGCCTGGCTCTTCCAATAGGCTCCAGCTCCTGGAGCCTTACCTTCTCCAAAGTGCCAGGATACCCACTTGGGGGATATGCACTCTACAAGCAAACACAACACAACACCCATTTTGTCAGATAGGCATCCGGCACCGCCCAAAAAAATAAAGAGACGAGATATTCACAATCAAAGAAATCTTGAAACTCACTCCTGGAGAGTTAGCCATCAAAACATTCAAGTCGTACTGACTTATACTGAAACTCATCCTGTAACAGGAACAGAAAGATGAGCATCATTGCCTCCCCAACAGCTTAAGTTGTTAGGTACTACATCTTACACCAAAAAGGTTACAATTAAGTTGCCAAATGATCCTAGTAAGGCCAGTGCAACAAGCATTAACTAAGCCAGGTACCATGCCCAGATACAATCTCATCCCAACCATGACAAAAGACAGCTGTTTGTGAAGACGCCATTAGCATCAAAACATGAAACAAGAACACCCTTAAATCCCATCTACAGGATGTACCATAAGATGGCTCTCTCAAGTTGAAAGACAGATGGGGACCCATCCACAGATTCCATATCCAGAAATTCTGGGATTTAGCCCATTCGAGATATAAAGTAGTCCGAGGCGGTATCTATAAGGGTCAGGGATTCTAACGAAGAAGTCCTTCATTTTGCAGTCACCAAAATGCATATGACTAAGTGCATAAGCATAAGATGTGCAAATGTTGCGTGTGTACTGAATTTCAACCATGTTTTGCCAGCAGTACATGCACACCTATTCGACTGGCAAACACAATATGTTCATCCAGGATGAATGTCTAAGAAAGGCATGTATCCAAAAGAGTAGTAAAGAAAGGGGGATATTCACAAGAACGTGCGATAAACATCGCCAAAATAGGTTAACGCAAGTTTTCATATCGCCGTCTATCGCGGGAAAATAACTCTGTGTTAACGTCGTATTTTCAACACGGCGGTAACATGCGATAGTCTCCCGATAACGCGTCAAATGTCCGCGATAACATTACCGGGACGTCGGTGAAAATTCAAACCTGAACGCGAAAATAGCTGCGATGGGCCCAACCCCGATAAGACAATCAGCGAAAAGCAGCGCCAGGCCTGCAATTCACACACGTCAGGCGGGAAAAACCACTACAAAAGCAGAAAAAAAAAACACAAACAAAAACCAAACTACAGCGAAGCACAATGGAGGCAGCCATAGCAGGTACAGAGGACGGCCAGAACCCCACAGGCCCCCCGGAGGAGCAGCCTGGGACCTCGGAGACAGGGAAGGGCAAGGACAAGAAGAAGAGGAAGACGCGGTTCAGTCCGCAGGAAAACAGGATCCTGATCACGGAGGTGATAGAACACCATCAACAACTGTTCGTCACCTCCACTGTGTCATTGACAACAAAAAATGGAACATGGCAGTCCATCGTAGACAAGGTAATGCAGTCGGAGTGCTGAGGATGACTATGGATGAGGTCAAGAGGCGCTGGAATGATGTGAAGCGCAAGACCAAGCAGAAACTCGCCAACAACCAGAAGGCAGCAATGCAGACTGGAGGTGGGAGTCCAGCGCCACAAGAGGAGCTGGATGAGATGGAGGACATGGTGTCCACAGTCATCAGTGGGGAGATGTGGCAGGAGTTGGGGGACCGGACACTGCTCAACATGACCCAACACAACAGCAACAGGGTGAGTAACGACCAGGGACTGGGGGACGGGGGGAGATGGGCACAATGGCACACATGCACAATCAAGCGGAGCACAGTGCACACCCACAATGACTCTGGATCATGTCCCTGATCCCTTTGGCACACTGCAGCACACATAGCAACAGCACGTAGGCCCCCGTCGACTATGTGCCCAGAGGAGACCCGCCCACACATCACTTATCTCACAACCAACCCATGCACATGTGCTGAACCCAGCAAAGCTGTGGGTCTGTGAGCCACACTGACAATGCAAGTGACACTGCATGATAATTAGCATGGCTGCAGTCCGAACATCATGACATGGTGCACGCCACCACACTGAGGTGGCTGAGTGTGGACCACATCCGTAAAGGAGCAGGTCACACTCTGACACATCCACCTGCACAAACAACCCCTGACGTCAACAACACATCTGCGGACAAACCATGCCCCAGAGTCCCAACTCCCACCAAGACCCAAATTCACCCAAGTCTGCAACATCTCAGCACTGTATGGGAACAGAAGTCAAAGGCACACCGCCTGAAAGGGACAAGGGGCAGCAAAATCAGGGCTGCAGGGGCGACTCTCCCAAAATGCAGCACACACACATGACATTCAGAGCACATCAGCATTGACAACAATGTGGTACAAACTGCAACACGTTTACAACAGGACAGAGGACACAACAGGTGCTGCTTGTGTGTAGAAACTGGCCAATCACATTTGGCATAGCAGGTAAATGTGAGATGTCAATGTACAAGTACAAACACATATCTGTGATGTTGTCGAAATGTCCACTGTCCCACATCAAATAGGCAGCTCCTCCTAAACAGTCACAATGTACATTGTTATGCAGTCTGCATGTGAACTTGTACAATGCGTCAACATACATGTGAACACAATGTAATACTGCATCTCCCCTTCACATTGTAGAGGGAGCATCAACACCTCCTGCAGAGCAGCCCCAACAACTCTTCACTGATGATGCTGAGGACATCCCCAACATCGACACCGAAGCCCTCCAAGTCCTCATTGACAGCTTTGGCACCCCACCTCCAGGAGCAGGGCAGCCCAGTTGCATCGAGGAGACCCCACCCCCTGCACAGACCACACAGCAGGAAGCACCTACCACCCCGGCTGTCTCCCAGGACCCCCACGAACAACACATGGCCTTCCAACACCGTGTGTTAGAGGTCCAGGAGAAGATGGCTGATCAGGTGCGGGTGGGGTTCGACCTCATGGCAGCCAAACTTGATGCCATATATGGGTGTCTGATCCCATCAGGGACCACTTACAGTCCCTAATGGGCACCTACAGTCCGCTCCATGCTCTCCAACGATCCATGGCTGACATCGCTGGAGTCATGATATTGAGACAAGAACAACTGTCCAGTCAGAGTGGCTCCAGCGATGTCAGCCAGGAGTTGGGACAGATGCGGGGGCTCATGGAGAACATGGAGCCGATGCAGGCGGAAAGAATGGCTGCCACGGCTGCACACCAGCAAGATGTGGCTGGGACCTTCCATGCCCTGCAGCACATCATCATGGTATTGCTGCCTCAAGCCCTGGCGCAGATGAATGCTGCTGCTGCTTCTACATCCACATCTCCGCCCCCTGATGTGTCAGTGCCTCACAGTGCGGCAGGCAATCCACCTCCGGCCCCTGATGTGTCAGTAGCACACAGTGCGGCAGGCAATCCACCTCCGGCCCCTGATGTGTCAGTGGCACACAGTGCGGCCGACATTCCACCACCACCCACGTGTGAGGCACATGTGACATCAGAGGACGAAGATGCGGGTGAACCAACCTTACTGGTAAGGAGGAGGCAGTAGCATTCATCTCCGCCATATGGCCTGTTTCTGCTTGGTTCTGCCCTTCGCATCATCTCCTTCCACTGTCCCCCGATACACTCTGCGACACTCACCTTGGACCTCGACATGGACTGCCATATTCTGTTTGGTTACCAATAACACAGCGACCAGACTGCCGACTGAACTCTTCCTCCTCCGATGTTCTTGTCATTCCCTGAAGGACTCTGGCTGGCCCTCCACGGGCCAATAATGTGAAGTGGGGTTTGCATGGCCCTGTACTGCTCCAGCTGCAACACTCCACTGGATGTGATTTAAACATTCAGAATCGCACAGATGTGTCATGTCTTTGATCAGTCAAGTATGAAAGTATAGATGGATGTAGGGTGAGTGATTCCCCCTTACGTCCATGTTGCTCATGTCGTGGGACTTGAGTCACAGGGTGCAACATTGCCGATTGCGGTCCGTGTGGCATAGACACTACAACAGAGACACAAGGAATCAATAAAGATGGCAGACGAGTAAGGAGCTCCGGCCGGGAGCTCCCGGGCTAGGGATCACCTTTTGGCGTTTTCCCGGGGTTTGGCCCCCCCTCTGGTCCATCGCCCCCTCGGAGACTGAATGCCCGGTTCGGCAATCCCCCTGGGTTTTCCGAGGCGTTCGCTGAAGGAGAGGAAGCCAGTACTGGCAAAGTTGAGGAACAGGCGAACTTGGTTGCCGGACCTCCAGATGGCAGCCTCCTGCATCTGCTGCTGTGCCCTAATGAAGGTAGGATCAATCCAACGGACCCAGAACCGAACCTTGTCCGAAGCACCGCGGCATACTTGTAGCAGCGCCTGCCAGCAGATGAACCGGCGCCCGACGTCGGTCCCCAGAAGCACGGCTGTCAGCAGCAACACCGGCACGCCGGCCATGGGGAGGGTGGATGGCGCCGCCCCCGAGCAAAGCTGGCCGAGGTCAAGTCGCAGAGTGTTTGCATGGGGCTCGGCCCTTCACAGGTCCGCGGGAGCACTCGGCACTGAAGCGGTCATGGTGGGGAAGAGTCCAGCAGCTTCACAGGCTCGTCTCGCGGCTCACATTGATGCGGCCAGCCCAACAACTTCCTTCTTTGGGGCTCAGACCTTCACAGGTCCACGGGAGCGCTTGGCACAGAAGCGGTCATGGCAGAGAAGAGTCCAGCAGCTTCACAGACTCGTCTCGCGGCTCACATTGAGGCGGCAGCCCAACAACTTGCTTCTTTTTTTCTTCTTCACGTCTGCGGAGTTTCCGTGCTTAGGGATCATCGAAGAGCACGCTGTACTCGGAAACGTTTACCGCGATCTGCAAGACCGACACCTGAGGGAGCCTGAAGAAAATCACTGTACCTCCACTATAGAAATACTAAAAAGAAAAGAGAATTATCTCGAAGTAAGGGACACATTTTCTTACTTTTTATGATTCATTAAGTATTACTTGTGAACAGCCTGACTTCAAAATGGCCACCAAAAAGGGGCCCAATGCCTTAATTCACTATTACTGATCTGCCTGACCTTAAGATGGCGACTAGCAACGGAATATTTGTAACAGAGCTACTAAACCCAAGGCAAACAACCTTAATTTGATCTCTAGATCAGACATTAACTCAATAGACTTAATATCATCTAAAAAATTCTGGAATAAAACTATTATAAAAACGACCACAATAGGAATAGAGTGGCTGAAGAAGAGACAATGCCCCCCGGGCAGAATCAATATATGTTTTACTGAACGCAGAGCCCGATCAACATGGCCGATGCCCGGTGGAGCTGTATAGGCAGCTATAGAGGAGATTGGCTTTGGTCTCACCCCCGCAGCCGTCACCTACCCAGCCGGACATTGGACATAGTTCTTCCTTGTCTCTCCGCTGTGTTTCCTTTCCCCCCCACACCTCCTCCCTCTGTGTTCCTGTGGCTGCCTCCCCCTTCCAGCCGAGTCTTCCTGACCTGATCTACATTCCTTACCCCTTTTTTTTACCATTCACCCTCCAACTTCCATACCTCATTGGACGTGTATCTTGTCTATGTAGGCGCTAACAACTCATGTTATTATTGAGTCACTGTTTTTCTCCTAAGTTTTACTTGCCTCCTGTAACTGATGTAATTTTGTTCCTCGTAACTCGCTGATCCTCATGTAAAGCGCTCTGATACCTCCGGGTCTAGCCAGCGCTATATAAAACTCTTCAAATAAATAAAGCATCAGTTACTTCCTTGTCCATCCCAGAACTGAAGCACGCCAAGAGCCCCGTCTCATTGTTCACACCCCTACGCTGGACTGGCATACGCCAGCCCAGCCCACTCCACTTACGCTTACAGGGGGGGGGGACAAAGCTACATGTCCCAGGTCTTCCCTGTAGTGATCTGCTGATCACTGGTCTAGTTGTCAGCATGCCACAGCCACTCCCTGAGGGCTGGTTTACACCCACACCACACCCATCCAGCACAGGCGTCATGGGACATGTGACATTGCCAATAAAAGGGGCCCACCACAGCACATCCCCCACTGCCGGAGGTGACATGATGGCATCCGCATCCACGGAACTCAGTCATGAGGGGTCAGTGACTTGCGTTGCACTGAGTTAGTGGCACCCGATGGCCTGCGTCCGGCACGGGCCTACCGGCACAGGGCCATGACTTGCGTTGCACAGGGTTAGTGGCACCCGCTGCACTGTGGCTGGCAGGGGCCTACCGGCACGTGATGATGACTTGCGTTGCACAGGGTTAGTGGCACCCGCTGCACTGCGGCTGGCAGGGGCCTACCGGCATGTGACGATGACTTGCATTGCACAGGGTTAGTGGCACATGAAGAGCTGTGCGGGTGTGCAGCCTAAGATGATGCATAGGCCTCGATGAGCCATCCTGCTAATCGTGCTTCGATTTGAATTGTGAGCCCAGCTGGACCGTAGTGCACGCCAAAGGCAGCAGTCAGCACACACATGACTCCGCGGTGCGGTTCCGCAGGGTGCGCTGGGGGCCTGTGGCGCGGAATCCAGCGATCCGCTGAGGAGGTTGCACCGGCACGTGGTGGTCCCTCTTGGAGACACGCCGGTGGCGGCAGGTGAGCATTGAGGCCTGGGTGCGCAGGGGCGGCCAGTCATCGCTGGGTGGCGCACCGGTCTTGGGACCCGTGCTGGGGTGCAGCAGGCGCACAGGATCGCGCAGGCACCACCGGTCACGGTGGTAGCCTCGTGGCTGGGTGGGGGGGCGCAGCCCTGGCAGACACGACCCTGCATGCGATGACGTGATGTGCGCGGGTTGGTTTGGGACATAGCCACCTCGTCTCCAGTGTGAATCTGCCCATTGAAGGGGGTCGGACACGTGTGTAGGAATATGGACAGGTTATGGCTGAGACTGAGACACACACAGTAGTCACTTTGGTGGTGGATTTGTGACGTGTGCATTCCCACAGTTGTGAGTTGTAGGATTGTGGAGTTGAGGTGTGTGGTGTGTTCAGTTGGTACTTGCCGATGGGCAGTGCATTACCATTGGTGCCATCCTCAAAGCGCTGGTTGGTGGCGGACTTGCGGACATGTGGGAATCATGCACACCGCCTGGGGAGTTTGCGATGACATTGGTGGACAGGCCACGGTGGTCCACTTTTGTATGCACATTGATGGCATGCGTGTGGTTGCTGTTGCGGTGATTGTGTGCAGTGTCGGAAGGGGGCACAAGTCGTACACGTGTGCTGTGAATTGCCCCAACACGTGCGTGACGCCAGCTATGGCGTAGTTCCCTTGCGTGGTCTCAAGATGTTCCTGCGCAGTGTGGGGGGAGTGAGGGGCAGGGGTATCGAGCTGACACACACTGTGAAGCCTTCAGGTATGATGAGTCCTGCATGATGTGACCGTAACAGCAGTTTGTGTGGTCGTTACCTACCTTTTCATTCCTACGACGGTTACGACCACATGAACTTCTGTTATGGTCTTCTCATGCATAATTTATAATGCCTGCGAGCATTCTGGTTTGTCCAAGTGCAGTACACTGTACCAGATTAGGCATGTGACTATACGGAAGTTTGACCATTGTCACCATTTCTCCCACAGGTTTCTGAAGACACGTTGCCCTGTTGAAGTTCCCCGTTGGGAATGGAACGCGTTGGCTGAGCTTTTCGTTTTGTTTGTTTGTGTATTTGTAATAAAGTTCTGTTTTTACACTACTGTTGACTACTGGACTTCATGACCTGGCGCACCCACATTTCCGTTACTACGATCTTGGGTCTGGGGCACGGAGGCGTGTAGCACGGCTGGCGTTGGGGTTGGTTGCGCAGGTACACTACGAATTGGAACTATCGTGTGGTGCGGATACAGGGGCCCGCCATTGCCTTTGTGGACATGCATCCATGACCTGTGTGAGGGAGTTTGATGTGGCTGGCTGTGAGACTCCTCCGACTCTGGCAGTTGTTGGTTGGAAGGTACCAGGGGCTAACAGGTGCAGCACAGCCAGCAGCTTTGTCTGCGGGGGGATGTTGGTTGTCCGCTGTGTTGGTACCGTCAGCCTGTGGGCAATGTGGGTCAGGATGCGGGGGATGGTTGTCCTTTGGAGCCTGTGTTGGCCAATGGCTTCCTCTGGCGTTGAGTCTCTGGGGCTGGTGCATTTTAGGGTCGTCCGCTGTCCTGCGCTGCCTAGGTGGTAATCTGGTGGGGGGTGGGCCGGGGGGGGCCTGGGAGTGGTGGCGGTGGGTGTTGTGGCCCTCTTGGTTCTCCTAGCTGCATGATCAGTAGCTCCATGGCATCTGTTGGTCTTCAGATGTGGCTCTGGGCTGGGCTCCCTTTCATACTGCAGGTAGTCGTCCTGCTTAACACCAGCAAAAGGCAGGTGTTAAATCCCTGCTGCTAACGTGCCTTATCGCCTGTTCTTGGTTTGCATCGCAGATCTGACTGGTCGTTGAGTATATCCCGAAGTGGTGTTTTCGTGTGTTTTTGCACGGGAACGCCTACTCTGCATATCATTAGCGTAAGTTGTCGCACTCATCCGTGGCGATGTTTTTTGCGGTAGCTATCGCAGGAAAACTGGCGATGTCGGCAGTTTGCACCAGCTTGTGAATGGGGCGATAAATCTATCGCCACTTTTGCGGCGCTAAAGTGCCGATAATTCGGCGATAAGTCCTTGTGAATATGCCCCTCCGTCTCTTGTCAATAATAATGCCACAAAAGGTTTCTAGTATAACTTACTGTCCCCTTTACTTATTGCTTCCATGCATTTTCACTTGCTTCTTTTCAGTACATTCTTCTGTTCTGCTTCTTTTCGAACGTCCTTGTTTCTCCCAGTTTTCTCCGTCTCAGTTTTCCCTTTTTTTGCTTCCGTTTGCTTTTCATCTGCCTCCTTTCACATAGTTTGTGTATGGTAAATAGAATTATGCAGGAACAGCAGATTAATGGGATAATTTAGAGTTCGATGCCAAACTCTGCCAAAAAGAGGCATATGACCGCCACCCTATTTAGCATAAATTGATATCTGTACACCCTAAATAGGGCGCCAGGACAACTGAAACGTTTCGGCCTATGCCTTGCATCTGTCAAAATCTACAACAGGCCCTAAATGATTTCTTCAAAGTATATCTCTTATAGAAACATATTGTTGGTGATAAATAGGAAATGTTCAACAGTAATTGTCTCAAAATATATGATTTTCTAATGTAAATAACAAGGCATGCAATTTTCCCACCGTTGTACATTTGCAAAGTTTTGGTTTTGCACAGAACATTCTGAAGTTTTGATAAAACTTTGCACATCTCTGTATGGGGCTCCGGGTGGCCATCTTTGTCTCAGTAGAATGTGGAACACAGACCGCCGTTGGGGGATCTACTGAGGCCTCACTTGAACACTTACCTGGCTTTATTCTCCTGGGAAAGAGTAGTCCATCATTTTAATTCGCTTAATGTTTCCACGAGGCTTTTTTATTGGACTTGTGCTAGTATGTTACCAGTTTGACAGATTAACACCAGGAGCTTATTGGGCTTGTCTTCAATGCTCAGCTCTCAGCCACTTCCCTCTCTACTTACTATGTTTCATAATTAGTGTCCTTTGATGAAGGGTTTCAAACCAATATACAGGTGAACTGTGTCTATCTACTTCTGCCACTAGGCTCTGAGGCAGCCAACACAGCTACTCGAAAGTCTGTGTTTCTGTGCATAGAAGTAATTGACAGGAGACGTGTTCTAGGCAGTGGCGGCTCCACCGTTAAGGTGGAGGAGCATCTCCCCACTGCTTTGCAGCAGTGAAATTAAGGAAAAATAAAATGATAATAACTCGGGGTTATTATCATTTCATTTTGTACTGCTGCAGCAGCTTTGCGGGCAGGGCTGGTTTGGTGACAGAGGAGCAAAGGGAGGAGTGGTGGCACTCTGTAAGTTCCCATGACTGTTTTGGGGCCGGCCAAACAGTAATGTGCACTTTGCATGCTCTCCGGCCAGGCTGCATTACAGCCTGGGTGGAGAACATGCCCAGGCTCCTATTCCCTGGCTGAGCACCAAACCACGGCGCTCAGACGAATCACAACGCTGCATTGCAGCATTGTGATTGGCTCAGGGGAGCCTGGGTGCTTCCTGTGCAGTTCCGGCCACGAGAGATGACGGAGGGACGATGGAGGAAAGACGCGGCGAAGAGGTAAGATTTTTTTATTCTTTTTTTACACCCGCGGCGAAGAGGTAAGTTTTTTCCCTTCTTTTTTACACCCCCTTACCACCCCCACCCCGCTCTGCCACCCCCACTCTGTGTCAGCCGCCACTGGTTCTAGGCAGTGCTTAATTTGAGCCGTGGTTGCCGGTGGGGACACCAGCACTCTTTTTTGGGGACCGGCACTTATTTTTCAGATATTCACAGAGATCAAGAGAGTGAAAAACAAACAAAGCAGAACGACGGATGAAGAGAAAGATGCAAAAATCGCCATACCAAGAGAAATCAGGAAATTGCAAGAGGTAGATAAAGGGGCAGGGAGTGTCTAGAAGTGGATTTAAGAGTCCTGGGATGGAACTGGTATTCAGTGCGCTGACATTTAATAGCGCCAGCCGCGGACTTCTGAGCAGAGCTTTGGACACAGGCACTCATTCTTTTGCAAATTAAACACTGGTCTCCTCGGTATGTATTGAGCATTGACCAAGGCCTCTTTCAGGAGAACCTCTGCCGGTCAATTGTAGGACTACCCTTGTCTGTTGCATAGATAGAGTGTGGAATTGTGTGCGGTTCCATTTCTCAATTAGAGAAAAAAAATGCCCATCCCTCTAACCTATGGCATTGCCTGTGCACACTGTGTGGTGTGTGTGAGCTGGCATTTGGCTGGCGGTGTGTGTGTAGTGACTTGCTGCTGGTCACTACACACACATTGGCAGCCAAACACCAGTCCACACACTACGTCAGCCGGTGTGATTGCTGTGTCAGTCATGTGGGCATATGAAAGTGATGGGCCCTTGAATTGCGCTGTTTGTTGATGTGAGTGTTGCAATGTGCTGGGCCCGCGGCTGGTGGTGTGAATGGTTTTGTGTGTGTTATTCATGAAAGGTGTGTGGATGGCTTGTAAAGCGGTTGGTACCTTGTCGCGGCTTTACAGCTCTCAAGCTGTGAGTCATTCGTTCAGTTTTTTTAACTTTCAATTATTAACAGTGTATTTCATTTTTGTGAAATCTCTTGTTAATAAAATTTACATTTTGAACCTTTCACTCACTCCCGTGCCAAATCCAACCAGTATGTGTGTGTACTTGAGGAATAGATGGTTGTGCAGTAATATTTGTCTTTTCTGTCTTTCTCTGCCGGGGTGTACATTGTCTGTAGGGAAAATCTACCACTCTAGATATTTACCTAAACTAGGCACGCAGGGTGGTGTGCCTCTCATGGATCCCATCACGCTTTCTTACCCACAATGACCTGCGAACCTTCATAATGTGATTAAAATCACACTTATACCTTGCATGTCTGTGCCATATTCATCCAAAATCAGAAGGAAACCACAAATATCCTACTGCACAGTGTTCCTCCAGGTCAAGCGATAAAAATGCAGCCTCAGTTGTGTGGGTGGGCCAAGTGCCCGTTACAGCACAGGGACCAAACCGTATTGGAGAGACATCAATATTATCTATCACAAAACTACCTGTTTTTGCAAGCGGGGCACCTGTGGTTTTAGTCCCGGGCTCGGCGGTCGTCGAGGGAAACCTATCAAACCCAGACATTTCTGAAAACTAGACACCTGGGGGAGGCCAGGGAGGTAAGCCTTGTATGGATCCTCCAAAGTTTTCTCACCCAGAATCTCCTGCAAACCTCTCATTTTGTTAAAAAGTCACATTTTCCTCACATTTCTGTGTGGGAAAGTTATGACATCACCGGGCCGGCACAAATTTCCTCCCACCCAGCGTTCCCTCAGGTTTCCCGATAAATAATAATACCTCACTTGTGTGTGTGCCCAAAGCAGAGTCTGCCTAAAAACGTCTAAAATGAAGAACTGAGGGGGAACAAAAGTGGGTCCATCCCTGTCGCAGGCACTTGGCTCACGCACACAAGTGAGGTATCATTTTTATCGGGAGCCCTGTGGGAACGCTAGGTGGAAGGACATTTTTGCTGGCCCGGTGATCCCACATTTTCCCCGGGCAAATAAAATGGACAGTTACGAGTTCCAGAAGCCCCCGCAAGTGGAAGGGTATGAAGGGGCAGCAGAGCCATCCCTGACCACCATTATGGTAGCCATAAGAGACCTGAAAGGTACCCTGGAACTGAAATTGACCCAGTAGATTTAGAACAGACTTATCAAAGTTAAGGGAGAATGTCACGACAGCCGAAACTCAGATTGCCCAACTTCAGTCAACAACAAAGTGCCTGGAGGCACAGGTGCAGACACTAACCCAGCGGACCACGACGATGGCGATCAAGCTCGAGGACCAGGAGGGCAGAGCCAGAAGAAACAACATCAAAGTAGTGGGGGTCCTGGAGGGGGCGGAGGGCCCAAGCGTCGAGCTCTTTATGGAGAACTGCATAATAAACACACTGGGACCTAAGAGACTGTCTAAGTTCTTCTTCGTCGAGAGGGCGCACCGCGCCCCAATCCCCCCGCCCAAACCCGGGCCCCCCTAAACAATAATTGCAAAGATTTTCAACTACCGGGACTGCGTTCCTATCCTACAAGCAGCCAGAGCTGTGGGGGAGGTCCATTTTGAAAACACACAAAACAGATTTTTTCCGGACTTCACATTACAAGTGCAGAGACAGCGTAGGAGCTTCGAAGCTGTGAAGAGGGAACTCCACGAGAGGGGAGTTAAGTACATGATGCTCTTCCCAACAAAATTCAGAATTATGACAGAGGGCAAGACCTGGCACTTTGTCTCCCCAGACGAAGCGTGGGAGTGGCTGGAGGGGTGACATGCTGGAAGCCGTAACAGAGGAGGACCAAAGCTTAGCCGAAATGACCCAGACCAAGGCAAAAAGAATAGAGAACAGCCAAGCCTGCAAGAAGCAGCAGGGAGGAGGAGATGGGACCAGACACTGCAGGTGACACTGCAAGCTAGACTCTCCGGAGACCTGGCCTGAGATGCTCCAGTGTAGAAGATGGTGACATGACTTCTAAACTGTAAGCAACTCTCATCGAAGGGGAGGGAGCTATACATATATATTGATGGCGAGAGACGATGTCGCACTTGGAGCTACAAAGGGGTCACATGTACAATACAGCACTTGTGATACGCAATTACAGCTGAGACACCCCCTTATTGTGTTTTGGTAAAGTTTAATACCTGGGTGACCTGCGCTCTGCGGGTTGACAAGTTGGGGGTATGTACAACCTATTTAGCAGCATAGAAGGGAGGGGGGCAATAGTTGGGGGAACTAGTTAAACAGTTGTAGGTGTTCCATAGTTCAGATTAGTACTCAGGGGTGGGTGCAGAGAAGCTACAACAATTTACAGGTCAAAAAGCCAACTACAGTAGACGCCACCTTGAGGCAGAGAGGGTGGGGAGGAAAACGGTTTCATCCATGGCGATCTCTGAGACCCCACGAGGTTCGATAAAAATATGGTACTGGAATGTTAATGGCCTTAACAGTGCACTAAAATGAACAATGGTGCTACTAGTCATTAAAAAATATTCACCTGATGTGGTCGTGCTCCAAGAGACCCATCTCCTGGGCAACCACTGTAAAGCATTGAATAGATATGGGTACACTTTAATAGCACACGCAGGCTATACATCCGGGTCAAGGGGAGTCGGAATACTGTGTAGAGCGTCAATCCCATTTACCCGAAACAAGCTGAGGGGAACGACGGTGGAGCAAAGACTGGCCCCACTGGGTAAGTTATTCCAATCCATCGGCCTAAGTGACATATGGAGACATCAGCACCCCTCTGTCAGACAGTACACAAATATCTCGACGGCCCATGGGAGCCTCTGCAGAATTGATTATATCCTCACCCAGGCACAGGGTCTGGGGGACTTTGGTAAGACAGCACATATAGCACGAGGAGTGTCGGATCATTCCCAAGTAGAGGTAGTCCTTGAGGGACCCCATAGAGATTACACCCAGCCCCCGAATATTGACTCCTGGTACCTTAAAGACCACAAATTTAAAGTGAACATTAGGAAAGGGGTGGAGTATTTCTTTGAAGAGAATGTGGGTTCCGTGGAATCGAAAGTGACACTTTGGGAAGCATTCAAAGTGGCGATTAGGGGCCCGGCACAGGCACATATAGGAGTGATGAAAAAGGAAAAAAAGCTACAGTGCATTGCCTTAGAGACTGCGGTGTCTAATTTAGTAACCCAAGTGGTGGAGAGGGGGGCAGACGACGCAGAGGCAAGACATAGACTGAGGCTACGACAGAAAGAGTTGAGGGACTTGATGGAAGACCGCGGGCCACACAACATAGACTATACGAAGTAGGAGACAAGGTGAGCAAACTCCTGGCATGACTAGACAAAAAAAGAACCGAACATAAATAAGTCCCCAGAATAGTTGACGAGGTAGGCCACAAACACGAGACAGGCAAGGATATAGCGGAAGCATTCGCTACATACTATGAGTTGTTCTACTCCTCCTCGTCTGTGAAGACAGAAGGGGACTGTAAAGAGTTCCTTTAAGACATACAAATGCCGACACTATCCATTGTGGAGAGGTAGTTGTTAGAAGGCAACTTGTCATCGGAGGAATTTAAGACCGCAACACGCACATTACAATCAGGGAAGGCGGTGGGACCAAATGGCCTCCCGGTTGAATGATTCAAATGTATGCTTGACAAAACAGCGGAATACCTACTTACAATGTACACAAAGGCTAAAGAAGGGGGTGTCCTTCCTCCTGACCAAAGAGTGGCAGTAATCGTAGTGATCTCCAATGAGGGCAAACCCCCCCCAAAACTGTGGGTCATATCGACCTATTTCTTTATTAAACTACAAGACCAAAGTGTTGGCCAAGGCCCTTTCCATATGCCTAGCCACAGTCATCACCTTGCTTATACACCCAGACCAATCGGGATTTATGCCCCACAGAAGCACGAGGCTAACATATGCCGACTGTTTGGGGTCCTGCATACAGTATCCACCAATGTATCAGACCCGACAGCTCTTTTATCCCTAGACGCCAGAACGGCCTTTGACAGTGTAGAATGGAATTACCTCTTTGCTGTCTTGGACAGTCTAGGTTTCTGACCCAAATTTATAGTTTGGATGAGGCTCCTTTACCGCCAACCCCTTGCAAGGGTGAGAGTAAATATGGCAGTCTCACGAGTATTTGCTCTCCAGAAAGGGACCAGGCAGGGCTGCCCACTGTCTCCTCTCCTTTTTGTCCTAGCCCTGGAAACCTTAGTGGCATGTGTAAGGCAAGACCGCCTGATTTGGGGTATCCCAGTGGGGGGGGGGGGATGGGAAGAGCGAATATCCCTCTATGCAGGCGATGTTTTGCTCTACGTCAGAAGGTCAAAGCAGTCCATAGACAGAATTTTTCAGATCTTCCATATCTATGGGGATTATTCAGGGTATTGCATGAACTGGGCCAAATCCTTACTATTTCTTATGGCAGGAGGCGTCCCGGAACTTATATCTCGATATAAAGTACCAATCGAGACTGAGGACTTCAAATACCTAGGGATGTAAATAACTTGAAGCCCTCAAGAATCCTAACATAGGAGCGCCGAAGCACAGCTAAATAGGTCCAGCAATGATGCTAAACGCTGGAGGACTATCCCACTCACACTAATGGGCCGCGCAGCCCTATTTAATTTAAGATGATGACGCTCCCCCAACTACTCTTTACCATGCAAAACACTCCGCATGAGCTTCCACAGTCATTCTTTCAAAAAACTGAGGCAGTGTTGAGAGCCCTGCTTTGGAGCAGGGGCACCTCTCGCATAGCCTTGCAGAAATTACAAAAAGGGGTCTACGAGGGGGGTCACAGAAATGCAAGAAAATGTGTTTTTTTAAGCAAAACTTGTGTTTTGCAGGGGATTCTGGGTAAAAAAATCTGGTGAGAGACACGCAAGTCACCCCACCCTGGACTCCCCCGGGTATCTAATTTTCAAAAATATGCTGGCTTTGTAGGTTTTACTAGGTGCGGGCTGAGCTCGGGCCCAAAATCCACAGGTACCCACATTGCAAAAAACATATTGTTTTTAAGTGAAAAAATGTGATGTGTCTACATTGCGTTTGACGTCCTTTCGTGTTGCGGGCACTTGGCACCTGGGCGGAGTTCGCGTAGCGGTGCTACGTGAAATTCCGCGAAGTTGTAAAAAAACTCTGCGAGCTACGCGGAGTTCCGCGAGCGAAGTTGCTTGCTCTGCCCATTTGCAATGCGTTTTTGATGTTCCGGAACGTGTATTGCGTGTGTCGGGAACGCGTATTGCATGCTCGGGGAAAATATCACGCGAACTTCACCACGCGGTCGCCCATGGGCGCGGCCATCTTGTTTTTCATGTTTGCTATGGTTCTGGGCCTGTTTTTCTATCCTCCCTATATCTTTTCAATCCTTTGTTTCTAAAACCTTTTTTCTGATCTTTTTTATGTATTATCTATCCCTCTCTATTCCTGAGTGTATATTTTGTGTTTTTTTCTACTTTTTGGGCGTTTTTTGGTGCATTTTTGACTGTTTTTCTATTATTTGCTTTTAATTTTTTTTACTTCCTTTCTTTACTTCCTACAAGTGTCTTTTCCGCCCGCCCCCCAAAACCATGGTGAAGAAGCAGGGGAAGAGGAGGAGCGAGAGCCGCAGCCGTCTTCCTTGCGGAAGGCATCGCCCGGAAGGGGTGCAGGCCCGGGCCTTCTTTTCCGAGGTGGAGGTGGCTGCTCTCGTTTTTTTGTCCAGCGCCACCTCCCCCTAACCCTGGCAGCAGGCGGCAGGCCTGGGTCCTGGTACGGGCTCCGGGAGTGTCACCGGTGGTGGGCGAGGGTGAGCCGGGCAGGGTTTCGCTGCTCTGGGGTCCGGCCCACCCATAACCAAGTGACGCACCAGTGGTCCGACATCCTGGACCGGGGGCAGGACCTGCTGGACCTGCTAGGTGTTGAGGTCCCGGGGCTTGGTGAGTAGCTAATTATATAACAATTGTTTTCTTCTGTTTTGTGTTATTGTGAATATAATTTGTTTCCCAAATAGCAAGAATGCTGCTGCTGCTTACATGCAGTTAAATTACGTTTAAAAATCTTATATTATGTGATTGTTATTCTTCTAGACTGATGCTCGGCGCTACTAATCGTACTTGTTTGCAACTTTGCGCTCGCTTGGGCTGGTTATGTAAGAGAGGTTAGAGAATTAAAGTTAGGTAATGTAGATAGGAAAGACTCCAGTCCTTTCCTTTGTCCTGTCAGGCTGTCCTGTCACTAAGATAGTGGTAGTAGTTAGTTAGTTAGTTACTTAGTATTATTTGGTAATTTAGCGGCCTGCGTGACGCGTCCTCTCTGTGACTTCAGTCCTAGTAGAACCATTTGTAGTTCCTATAGTGAGTGAATAGCAACCAACCAATATGGTGTATGCAATAAGCATGCATGCATCCATTTATGCATTTAAGAAGACTAAATGCAGGCTTAGTGAATTGGCCCGTTAAAGGGGGTTGAGACTGAGAGATGATTGCGAATGAGATCGGAACTTGGAAGCAAATATAATTTTTTTGCAATTCATTCCAAAGTCTTTGGCATAGGCGGGCTAGGTAGGTTTAGGATTCAGGAATCGGAATGGAACTGTGGAATAATAAAGAAAGGATGGTCCGCGACTGCGATACTAGTCTACTGCTAGTCGATCTGATTTAGGTTAGGTCAATGTTATTGCAATTGCCGTTTCCTGTCTAAAAATCTTTGTGGAACAATTATTTAATATTTATTTATTTAACACCAATAATTTTTTGTCTCTTTAATTATGTCTTACATGATCAGCATCCAGCGGCAAGAACAAAAAGAAGACTGGGTCTGCTGAGGCGGGTGCGGGAGCGGGGCAGGAAGCGGCCTGAGACGCAGATGGCTCTGCTGGCACCAGTAAGTCCTCCTGGTGTTATATTAATATATATTTCCCTAACTTTTACCGCTCTATTATTTCCATTTCCTAATTTTAATTTTTCCCAAATCTTCTTCGATCTATCTGTTTCTAAATTCTTGTTATTGCTCCATTACCTACTAACATTGTTATTTATTTATTGTTTTTTTTTACATCAAATCAAACTGCCTCTGACTCTGTATTAGTCTGTCCGTAGCTTGCTTTCTTTTGGTTTTCCACTCAGCTTTCCCTCTCCCCTTATATATTATGTGGATTGCCTAGTGGTGGTACTGTAAGACTCAGAGAACCCATTGGTTCTACTAGTACTAGTAGTAAGGACTCCTTACTAGTACTAGCAGCACTAATCTGCTGTGCAGATTGCATGCCCAAGTAAGGTATTCTACGCATGTTTGTTGAGATGAGAAGGCTTTCTTTTACTGTCTCATGCTCAATCAGTAAATGGTGGTCACTCACGTTGGACACCCCAAAGTGGTGTATTTTACTTTTTCTCATCCAGGCCTAGTACTTTTTTTATTAACAGCAGTTGATGGTGAACACTGAACAACTGATTACCGTGCACCATGGCTGGAAGGAAGTATGAGGAGGAGGACGGCACCATTATTTTCCAACCAAGAGAGACCTCATGTCCGATTGTCCGCCCAGTTGGCCACTCTTTCTTTTTTTCCAAAAACGAGATGCACCAATAGCTCTAGCCACTGAGTTCAGTCCTTTGGGTTGTCCTCTTCTTGAGAGGCTTTTCAAAAATTGCCACCAACAAAATGCCCAACTGGATATTTTGTTATTTTTTATGGGACATACTGTCTACTTTACTCTAGTATCTAAATTACAGACAGTGATGTGTGTGGTGTATGTATTATTATGTATTTTCAATCTTGCTTATGAAAAAAATAAAAAGGGGAGGCGTGTATGGCATCTAAAAAATGTGAAATGTTTTTTCCAGGCGTATCGACCACCAGTGCTGGGGCCAGCGGCAGGGCCACGCCACTCCGGAGGGAGCGGATGCTGCAGCTGCAGGGGCTGGGCCAGCAGCAGTGGCGGGCAGTAGTAAGTCATATTCCTTACTTATTGAGAATGATGAATACACTCGCTGCAAGGGTGTACACTCAGTACACTGTACTGCTGCTGAGACTAAGTTGGTGTGAACAGTTGAAGAAGACACCCTTTACTTAACATTAGCATTAGCGGGAGTTGAGTAACTAATGGCCTACTCTATTCTATCTTCAACTCAGCAGAGAAAGTTTTATGACGAAGACAAAGAGTCAGACGAAATGTAATATATGACTGACAGAGAAGGATGCGTGGGTGAAGGAAGGGGCCTGGGGATGCATATTTGTAGCTGATAGGATGCATGGGTGGTTGAAGGATGGGTGAAAGGTGAAAGAAAGCAGAAAGGATGCCTGCCTGGGTGGGTGAAACTGTATGGATGAAAGGAATCCTCCGGGGTGTTTGATGGGTCAAAATCAAAGGCAAGCAAGGACGCATGGGTGGTTGTTAAATGACAAATGTATGTTGTTGGTGAAAGGTTTGTTGAGATTGAGAATGATAGCCATGTTTGGATGGATGGATGCCTGTATGGTATCATAGTAGGTGAAGAGTCAGACTGGATGAAGTGAATGTAAAAGAAAATTAAACCGTGCCAGAGTACCAAAGCCAAGGGTGAAGAATAAAATAATGCTAGAAGAGCAATGCAATGATAAACGAAAAAACCCAAGGACTGTTTTTTCCCAAGGTTTTTGATTCAAAGGTTTGAGGTTTTATTTCAGAATGGAATACTCCCTTGACTCACGGTAGATTGCAAGCACAACATATATATTGTGTATGACTATGTATATGTACCAACCCATCATCAGTCGACTCCCTCCGACTCCGAGGCCCACTCCCGCTCCCTACCCATGTCATTTCAACCGTGTCAGCCATGGGGGGCCTATCGGCTGCATGTTTAACTACTTACAATCAAACAATAGTAGTATGGCATGTCATCATCGCGTGACGTGACGTTGTGCCGTATATCATCATCATTCATATTAAGCATATCATGTGCCTTGTTGTAGTAGTCAGGGTGAAAGTGAAATTGAACATTTGCCATTGATTTAACAGAGTATGGGCGTAATGGAAAAATAGATAATTGTGTAGTACAGCTGCCCCACCTGCAGACAGTAGTAAAGTAACGTGAGTCTGAGACATGAGTATGTCTGTCTAGGGAGCAAGCTGACTAAGCTGGCATGCCTACAAGATTAATTGAGCTAAACAAGAGAAAGAAGAAGAATACTTGTCTACTCCATAGTGCCTAATGCCTGAAAGTCTAATCATCACATCCAAATCTTAGGGGCCGAGGATACCACAAATGTTATTTACTGCTAGTGCTACTGTGCCACTATAATTATATGTGTATAATTTTGTCTTACTGTTTTGCTAAGAGTATGGGTTACAATTGTCTTTTTTCTTTCTTGATATAGGTACTCCTTCCCAACCCAACAGGCAGGAGTTAGCAGCAAGGACATAGCAACGGAAGCTGGAGGCCATCCGGGCCGAATATCACCAGCTGGTTGTCCTGGCGGAGGAGGAGGCGGCAGCTGCAGCTTCCCCCAATGCCCCGGGCCCCAGCCAGGCCCCCTGTGCCTCCGGTGGTACAGTGCCATGTTCTGGCAGCCTCCCACCGCAACTCATCCTCAACCACTGCTGCCCACCCCTGTTGTTCCTGCAGGAACTTTCGGCGCTGCATGCTCCTCCAGATGGCGCGCCTAGAGGCCAGGCTGGAGGAGGTCCTGGAGCGCACTAGCCGGCACGCCCGCCACTAGACCTGTCTTCTTGACCCTTGCCCCTTTTTTAATCTTTTTTTTGGTGGGTGGGATGTTGGGAGTTGGGGAAAATTTGGGTGTTATTCTTTTTTTTAATGGACATTTAGACTTGGAGTAGACAATCATAGACATTTACTGGACATTGGTTGGGGTTAGAGAGAGGGGTGGGTCAGGTGTTGTTGGTTTCTTCTAGTTTATTTGTTAGCGTAATAAATTATTTATAGCTTTACAATACATATGATGTAAATCTTTTCTGGGGGGATACTCTTTTACTTCGCCTTGTTTCCTCCTTTGCTGCAGGGCTGCAGCCAGTTTTTTAAATCTGCCAATAGTGTAAAACACCAACAGATAGATGCGGTACCCTCACTTGTCCTACTACTGTCAGTCTCTCCTCCTAGTCTATGCAGTCTGCAAATAAAACCCCTATGTACTCGGAAGGATGTGGATGTGTGAATTAATTAATTGCCATAGTATATACATTATTGCCTCCCCCACACTTCTTCTCTTACCTGTGATTGATGTTTAGGCGAAGCGATGGCTGCATGGTGATGGTTTGGTTTCTCAAGGTGCCATGGTGGGTGGTGGTAGCAGTAGTAGACAGTAGCATTTGCAAAAAAAGAAAATGAGACAGTCAGTAACCTGAGGGAGACTAGGGAACGAGTAGTAGAAGTACAGTACACAAGGAGAAGACTGCCAAACAAGAAACCATGATGATGTTAAGCAATGCTAAAGTAAAATAAAACATAATGGTGGCGGGGATAGCCTAGTAAAAGTTACAAACTGAAGTTGACTCAACCTATAAAGTGGACAAGCGTAACCTTTAGTGCTGGAAGGATGATGAATCGATGTCGGCAATTAATTATGATGGATTATGTTCCTCTGGAAAAAAAATTGAATAGCGAATACTGAGCATGGGTGGACAATCTAATCTATATGTTGCCAGTGTGGGATATATATATATATATATATATATATATGGATGGATAGAGAGAGATAGATAGATTGATAGATAGATAGATAGATATACATATATTCACTGAAAAGACCACAGGTTTCAGGGACGTTATAGTTAGGTTGACATTTCACTCATACAAAACCAGAGAAATTCGGCCGTTATAGTTAGTTGAGCTAAGTATAACTCGCACCCCAGCAATGCGCTGCTGATGACATCACATATTACATCACTCATGACATGGTCAGTGATATCACTGATGACATCACTCATGACATCTCAAATGATATCACTGATGACATCATCCAGTGACTGTGTGTTTCTGTACAGTTTAAATATGATTTATATATATATAGGCCAAGGTGTATTGAAGAATGAGTGGGTGTATGACTGTCTGAATGGATGATTTAGTAGGTGCATGACTGACTGTATAAGTGAGTGATTAAACGTGTCTTACTGAATGCATGGGTCAGTGACTAAACTGTGAATGTCTGTATCAGTCTGTCTGTTGGTGTGTAAGCGGCTGCATGAGTTCGTGAGTAGCTACATGAGTGTCTATATTGGTTATTGATTGCTTGTCTGAGTATCTGTATGGGTGTCTGAGTGTCTGCGTGGGTGGGTGGTGTGTGTGTGACTCACTGCATGGATGCATGAGTGGGTGAATTACTGGGTGTATGGATTTAAGAGTACATCTGTGAGGGGCTGTATGGGTGGGTGAGTGTGTGTATGTCTGTGTTGGTGAGTGAATGGATGTCTCAGTGGTACGTGTGAGTAACTGCATATGTGAAAGGCAGTATATGTGAGTGTTGGAGTATATAAATGACTATATGTGAGAGTGAGTGATTGTGAGAGTGACTGTGTGGATGAGTGTGTGCTTGTGTCAGTGATTGTATAAGAGAGTAAGTATGTGTTAGTATCTGTGTGAATAAGTGAGGTGGTGTGTGTATAACTGTATAGGTGAGTAAATGGGAGTGTGATTGATTCTTTGCATGACTGACTAGCTGTGTAAGTAACTCTATGGGTGAGTGGCGGTGTATGAGTATATGTATAGGTGTATGAGTGCATATGATAGTGGCTGTTTTGATGAGTGACTGCATGTATGAGTGACTGTATAGGTGAGTGAGTGGATGTGTGTGTAGACCTAGGAATCAGTGAGTGGGTATGTAGTAATTGGTATTGGTGTGTCTATGGTTTCGAGAATGGTAGTCTGTATTTTAGAGTGGGTGTATCAAAGGATATATTAGGGTGTGAGGGGGTGCATCAGATTATCACGTGGATGATGTCATCAGTGATGTCATCAGTGACGTCATTTGAGAGGTCATCAGTGATGTCATCAGTGATGTCACTGACCATGTCATCAGTGATGTAATATGTGATGTCATCAGCAGTGCATTGCGGGGGCTCGAGTTATACTTAGCTCAACTAACTATAACGGCCGAATTTCTCTGGTTTTGTACGAGTGAAATGTCAACCTAACTATAACGTCCCTGAAACCTGTGGTTTTTTCAGTGAATTTCTATGGTTTTTTAAATGATAATTTCTAACTATAACGTCCCTGAAACCTATGGTTTTTTCAATGAATTTCAAAGTTTTTTAAAATGCTAATTTCTAGCTATAACGTCCCTGAAACTTATGTTTTTTTCAGTGAATTTCAAAGGTTTTTTAAATGCTAATTTCTAACTATAACGTCCCTGAAACCTATGTTTTTTTCAGTGAATTTCTAAGGTTTTTTAAATGCTAATTTCTAACTATGCCTACAGAGGTAGGACATGTGCAGAAAGAGGAAGAAAGGCGCAGAAAGAAACAAGAGAAATGCAGAAAGAGGCAACTGAAGTCCAGAAAGAGGAAGAAAGGTGCAGAAAGAAGCAAGAGATATGCAGAAAAAACCAACAGAGGTGCAGAAAGAGGCCTTGTTGCAAAGTCATCCTGTGCAACATTTTGCTGACTGGTACTGGTGGTAACTGACTCTGACTGACCCTGGACTCTGCCTAACCAGGCCCGGAGCCAGTGCTATGCTGAAAGACACGTAGAATACAATAAAAACACCTACATACACTAGGGTACACTATGGGTTGGGGTGCCCCTGTGATTGGCATGACCTCCCTGTAAGGCCCTAGTACATAATAGGGCAGGGGGATTAAAACTACCTCTAAGTCCCTAGCATGTAATTGGGCATGGCAGTTTAGAGGCCAGCAGCCCTTTTCTGCACTTGCATGTGTGCACTGCTGAGCCTGAGGTCAGTTTAAAAGTAGCTCTGTGTGTGCAGAAAGAGGCAAGAGAGGTGCACAAAGAGGAGGCAAGAGAGGTGCAGAAAGAGGGAAGAAGGGTGCAGAAAGAGGCAAGAGAGGTGCAGAAAGAAGCAACAGAAGTGCAGAAAGATGCAAGAGAAGTGCAGAAAGAAGCAACAGAGGTGCAGAAAGAGGCAAGAGGGGTACAGAAAGAGGCAAGAGAAGTGCAGAAAGAAGCAACAGAGGTGCAGAAGGAGGCAAGAGAAGTGCAGAAAGAGGCAATAGAGTTGCAGACACAGGCAAAAGAGGTGCAGAAAGAAGCAAGAGCAGTGCAGAACAAACCAACAGAGGTGCAGAAGGAGGCAAGAGGGGTGTAGAAAGAGGCAAGAGGGGTGCAAACATTTGCAAGAGAGGTGCAGAAAGAAGCAAGAGCAGTACAGAAAGAAATAAAAGAGGTGCAGAAGGAGGCAAGAGGGGTACAGAAAGAGGCAAAAGAAGTATAGAAACAAGCAAAAGAGGTACGGAAAGAGGCAAGGGGGTGCAGAAAGCAGCAAGAGAGGTGTAGAAAGAGGCAAGAGAGGTGCACAAAGAGGGAAGAAGGGTGCAGAAAGAGGGCAGTGGGTGCAGAAAGAAGCAAGAGAGGTATAGAAAGAAGCAAGAGCAGTGCAGAAAGAAAGAAACAACAGAGGTGCAGAAAAAAGCAAGAGAAGTGCAGAAAGAACCAACAGAGGTGCAGAAAGAGGCAAGAGGGGTGCAGAAAGAGGCAAGAGAAGTACAGAAAGAAGCAAAAGAGGTGCAGAAAGAGGCAAGAGGGGTACATAAAGAGGCAAGAGAAGTGCAGAAAGAAACAAAAGAGGTGCAGAAAGAGGCAAGAGCAGTGCAGAAAGAACCAAGAGACGTGCAGAAAGAAGCAAAAGAGGTGCAGAAAGAGGCAAGAGCAGTGCAGAAAGAACCAAGAGACATGCAGGAAAAGGGAAGGGTGCAGAAAGAGGCACGAGGGGTGCAGAAAGAAGCAAGAGAGGTATAGAAAGTAGTCAGAGAAGTGCAGAAAGAAGCAACAGATGTGCAGAAAGAAGTAACAGAGGTGTAGAAAGAGGCAAGAGGGGTGAAGAAAGAGGCAAATGAAGTGCAGAAAGAAGCAACAGAGGTGCAGAAAGAACAAGGAAAGTGTAGAAAGAGGCAAGAGAGTTGCAGAAACAGGCAAAAGATGTGCACAAAGAGGGAACAGGGGTGCACACAGAGGCAAGAGAGGTACAGAAAGAACCAACAGAGGTGCAGAAAGAGGCAAGAGGGGTGCAGAAATGTGCAAGAGAGTTGCAGATAGAAGCAAGAGCAGTACAGAAAGAACCAACAGAGGTGCAGAAAGAGGCAAAAGGGGTACAGAGAGAGGCATGAGAAGTGCAGAAAAAAGCAAAAGAGGTGCAGAAAGAGGCAAGAGGGGTGCAGAAAGAGGCAAGAGAGGAACAGAAAGAGGCAAGAGACATGCACACAGGGGCACAAGGGGTGTAGAAATTTGCAAGTGAAGTGCAGAAAAAGCAACAGGGGTGCAGAAAGAGGCAAGAGGGTTACTGAAAGAAGCAAGAGAAGTGCAGAAAGAAGGAACAGAGGTGCAGAAAGAGGCAAGAGGGATGCAGACAGAGGCAAGAAAGGTACAGAAAGAGGGAAGAGGGGTACAGAAAGAGGCAAGAGGGGTGCAGAAAGAGGCAAGAAAGGTGCTGAAAGAAACAAGAGCAGTACATAAACAACCAAGAGAGGTGCAGAAAGAGGCAAGAGGGGTGCAGAAAGAGGCAAGAGAAGTGCAGAAAGAAGCAACAGAGGTGCAGAAAGAGACAAAAGAACTATAGAAAGAGGCAAGAGGGTTGCAGAAACAGGCAAGAGATGTGCAGAAAGAGGGAACAGGGGTGCAGAAAGAGGCAAGAGAGGTGCAGAAAGAGGGAAGAGAGGTGTAGAAAGAGGGAAGAAGGGTGCAGAAAGAGGGATGAGGGGTGCAGAAAGAGGCACAAGGGGTGCAGAAAAAAGCAAGAGAGATGGAGAAAGAAGCAAGAGAAATGCATAAAAAATCAACAGAGATGCAGAAAGGGGGAACAGTGTAAGAGGGATACAGAAATAAACAAGAGAGGTGCAGAAAGAAACAAAAGAAGTGCAGAAAGAAGGAACAGAGGTGCAGAAAGAGGCAAGAGGGGTGCAGAAAGAAGGAAGAGATTTGTGAAAGAGGCATGGGGGTGCAGAAAGAAGGGACAGAGGTGCAGATAGAAGCAAGAGAAGTGCAGAAAGAAGCAACAGAGGTGCAGAAAGAGGGATGAAGGGTGGAAAAAGAGGCAAGAGAAGTGCAGAAAGAAGCAACAGAGATGCAAAAAGGGGGAACAGGGGTGGACAAAGTGGCGAGAGGGGTGCAGAAAGAAGCAAGAGAGGTGCAGAAAGAAACAAAAGAAGAGCAGAAAGAAGGAACAGGGGTGCAGAAAGACGGAAGAGGGGTGCAGAAAGAAGCACGAGTGGCGCAGGAAGAAGCAAGAGAGGTGCAGAAAGAAGCAAGAGTAGTGCGGGAAGATGCAACAGAGGTGCAGTCAGAGGCAAGAGGGGTGAAAAAAGAGGGAAGAGGGGTGCAGAAAGAGGCATGAGGGGTGTACAAAGAAGCAAGAGAGGTGCAGAAAGAAGCAACAGAGGTGCAGAAAGAGGGAAAAGGGGTGGAGAAAGAGACAACAGAGGTGCAGAAAGAGGGAAGAGGGATAGAGAAAGAGGCAAGAGGGGTGCAGAAAGAAGCAAGAGAGGTGCAGAAAGTAACAAAAGGAGTGCAGAAAGAAGGAACAGAGGTGCAGAAAGGAAAGAGGAGTGTAGAAAGAGAAGAGGGGTGCAGAAAGAGGCACAAGGGGTGCAGAAAGAAGCAAGAGAGGTACAGAAAGATGCAAGATAAGTGCAGAAAGAAGCAACAGAGATGTAGAAAGAGGGAAGAGCGGTGGAGAAAGAGGCAAGAGAAGTGCAGAAAGAAGCAACAGACATGCAGAAAGGGGGAAGAGGTGTGAAGAAAGAGGCAAGAGGGGTGCAGAAAGAACAAGAGAGGTGCAGAAAGAAACAAAAGAAGTGTGCACAAAGAAGCAAGTGAGCTGCAGAAAGAGGCAAAAGAGATGCAGAAAGAGGCAAAAGAGGTGCAGAAAGTAGAAGAGAGGTACAGAAAGAGGCAAGAGAAGTGCAAAAAAAGAAAGAAAGGTGCAGAAAGAAGCAACAGAAATGCAGAAAGAGGCAAGAGAGGCGCAGAAAGAAGCAAGAGCGGCTTGCACACCATTAGTACCAATTTAACACCCACATTTAGCAATACGTAACAGGTGACCATTCTAGGTTTACAAAGGACCTTCCACCACGCTGTAACACTTGTCACTGCATTTTTGGTAACGTTTGAGCCGTTTGAGCTAGAAACAAGGCTTTTTTTATTCAAATCTGCAGATTAGGCAGCAGATGATGGATTATGTGGCCAATGCGGAAAATGTATAATTGTGCGAAAGTTGGTGCAGCCAAACAGTCGCATAATTCCAGTGGCCCTGCTCATACCTCTGACTAGGTCCAGAAGTGCTCCTCAGTGATTCCTTCTTTTTATGTCTCATTGAGTTCATAGTTTAGCTTCTATGGAAACGAGGAAGACTAAACCTGAGGTTACGACTCCACAACATAGACTACCATACCTCATAATTGCTCTCCATAACACATAATCCCACTCTACATAATTCCTATACACTAAATACCACATACTTTCTAGCCACATAATTTCACTGCACAACATACCACATAATTCCACTACACACACGTACATCCACTCCACTCCAAACAACATTAGTAAAAAACTTTTACATTTACAACGCCAATAGCTCTAACTCTTGCAAATGCGAGACCTATTAAATTACAAATGCTTCTTTAACTGGTAGTCACATTTGAAGAGTGGTGGAGAAAGAGGGCTGGGCCTCCAACCAACGCTCAGGAATTCCGCTGCGTAGGAGTTACAGGAGGTACCAGGAGGGCTTCTTGGCCCCCAAAGTCTCTCAGGAGTAAAGTGGACTTCATCCCCCAACCAGTACTGTGCCAGGAGGTGCATTTGCAGAGTGGTGGAGAAAGGGGGTGTGTGGCCTCCGAAGACCTCTTAGCAATCCCACTGTGTGGGACTTAGTGGCGGTAACAGGAGGGGTAGTTGGCCCCCAAGGATAACCTTGGGGGCCAACTACCCCTCCTATTACCTCCAGTAAATCCCACACAGCAGCATTGCTAAGTTCGCATAGCAGGCCACGCCCCCTTTCCCCACCACTCTGAAAACGTGCTCCCTGGCGCGTTCTTGGATGGGGATTAAAGTCCACTTCGCCGCTGGGGGTCCGTAGGGGCCAACTAGCCTACCTGATACCTCCAGTATGCCCCAGATAGTGGGATTACTGATAGGTGGACACAGTCCATGCCCCCTTTGTTCACCACTCTGCAAACATACCTCCTGGTGCGCTCTTGGTTGGGAGATTAAGTCCCCTTGCCTCCTGAGGGTCCCTGGGGGCCAACTAGCCCACCAGGTACCTCCAGTAAGCCCTGCACAGCTGGATTGCTGAGAGTGGTCTGAGGCCACGCCCCCTTTTTACACCACTCTGCAAACGCACCGCCTGGCGCACTGCTGCTCTGGGGATGAAGTCCGCTTGTGTCCTGAGGTCCTCAGGGCACAAGAGGACCTCATCTCCCCACCAGCAGTGTGCCAAGAGGCGTGTTTGCAGAGTGGTGTAAAAAGGGGCATGGCCTCGGACCACCTCTCAGCAATCCCACTGTGTGGGGCTTACTGGAGGTACCTGGTGGGCTAGTTGGCCCCCAGGGACCCTCAGGATTCAAGGGGACTTAATCCCCAAACTTAGAATGCGCCAGGAGGCGCCTTTGCAGAGTGGTGCAGGGAGGGGGCGGGGACTCCGGCGAGATGCCAGCTTTTCTTTTCTTTTTGCATTTTTTGGAAGGGGGGCTTCGTGGCCCCCCTTCTTTTAGTATTTTTTGGGCCCTGGGTACCCCATCCCCCAGGGCCTGACCCATTTATTTTATTTTATTTTTTGTAAAAACAGGGAAGGGGGCCGCAGCCCCCCTCCCGAGGCCGATTCCGGCCCCGGGACCCCATCCCCGGGGCTTGGCCATTTATTTTTTATATTTATTTTGGAAGGGGAGCCGCTTGTCCCCCCTTCCCTGGGCCTCTCTTGGCCCCGGGGACCCCATCCCCCGGGGCCTGGCCAGCCTTTCTTTATTTTTTACATTTTGGAGTGGGGCCACGCCTGATGCCAATTTTGGACCCGGGGCCCGGCCTTATTTATTTATTTTTATTACAAAAGGGAGAGGGGCTGCGTGGCCCCCCCTCCCGGGCCACTTCTGGCCCCGGGGACCCCATTCCCCGGGTCCGGCCCTCACATTGGGGACCGCAGGGGGAGACCCAATGCCCCCCCGGTCCCAGCCAGCTCCCCGCCTCCTGTGGGAGCCAGCATTGCTTTTGGGCAAGGGGAGCTGCTAACATGCAGCTCCCCTTGCCCAAAAGCAGTTCTGCTTTGCTTCTGGTTTCCTGCTCTTGCTTCCAAGAAGCAAAGCAGTGTTTGCTATGGCAGGGCGGAAGCCGTGCTCCCGACCTGCCATAGCAAACAGCAATGTCCCGGGGCTGGGCACCCCGGGACATTTCAGGAGCCGACCCTGGGGGGTGGCGGTCCCCAGGACCATCGAGGGGTCCAGGAGGGGGGCCGTGCGGCCCCCCTCCCAGCATGTAAATAGTCTTGGGGAGGTGGTGGTCCCCGGGGCCGGGGGTCCACTATGGACCCCCGCATTTACATATTCAATGCCCCGGGGAGGTGGTGGTCCCTGGGGCAGTGTGGGGGGGCTCGAGCCCTCCCACACTTTGATTTTGAAAATAGCCCCAGGGAGGTGGTGGTCCCCGGGGCTGCGGGGGGGCTGCGTGGCCCCCGCATTTAAATCATGTAGCCCAGGGGAGGTAGTGGTCCCCGGGATTGGGGAGGCCCGTGAGGCCCCCCACCCAAAATAATTTAAAGCCCTGGGGAGGTGGCGGTCCCCGGAGCTTGGGGGGGCAGGAGCCCCCCCACGCATTTTAAATAATAAGCCCTGGGGAGGTGGTGGTCCCCGGGGCAGCGTGGGGGGGCAGGAGCCCCCCCACGCATTTTAAATAATAAGCCCAGGGGAGGTGGCAGTCCACGGGGCTGCGGGGGGGCTGCGTGCCCCCTGCATATCATTATCTAAGCCCCGGGAGGTGGGGGTCCCTGGGTCTGTGGGGGGCCCCACAGGCCCCCGCTAATTAATTTGGCATTGCCCCCGGGACTTGGCCCACCCGGCGCTTCATTTTTTAAAACAAAATTCGGCAGGATTCATGCACCCAGCGCGAATTCGGCCGTTTAAAAAAAAAAAAGCTTTTTTGGGCCATGGGGGTCCTTGTGGGACCCTCTGAGCAGGCCTAGGAGGTCAGGGTGTTTCTATCCTGCCGCCTTTTCTTATTTTTTAATGGTTTTTCTAGTGTTTTCTTGTGACTCGGTTACCGAGTCACAAGATGGCTGCCAACACTTCCTGGTTTGGAGTGTTGGCAGCCAATCACAATGAAGCTCGTGCTCCAGATGGTTCGCGAATCCTCCTCGATGCTCAGATATATACATTTTTATTTTTTGAATTTCTCAGCAACTACTGAACGGATTTACACCATTTTAAAAAAAAAACATGCTTTCTGGACCAAGACCTACCTTTTATGCCAAATTTGGTGTAATTCCGTTCAGCAGTTCGGGCTGTAGCTTTGTCTAAAGTTCCTATGGAAATTAACATGGGTAAAACGTTTTTTGGGACCCCCTTTTTTCTCGGCTCCCGCTTGACGAATCACCCCGAATCTTTCAAGACAGGAGCTGACCTGAGTGAACCATTAGTTTTGAAAATTTCATGAAGATTCGTCAAATGGCGCCAAAGATATTGGCAAATCAAAACACGCTTTTCCTATGGAAACTAGGTCCTAACTATAACTACCTACTGGCAACCGCCAGTAGGTAATATATATATATTTAAAGAGATATAGATATATATAGATATATATACTGAGAGCAGAAGAAGATCCTCGCCCTGCCTTGAGTTAGTGTTTCTTTCCCCACATCCGCCTAGCAAGTGTGTGATCAATTATTGGAGTCAATTTAACTTAGTCACACCTCAATATAAATCACACAGCCCGGGGGAAGAGGGTTGGGGTTTGATGAATGGTTTGGAAGGGGGATTTGAGGGAAAAGTTTGACAAAGACAAACACTACACATGGACAACACATTCATCTTGGCAGCTGAACAACATAAATCTGTTGAGGGAGAAAAAGGAAATGCCTGCATGATGAGGAGTAGTACTAGACTTGTACAGGGCAGTATGTTAATTATGTAATTGCCTGTCTGCCCCCGGAGACACCCAAGTTACATACATACATACATTATGTTCTGTTGTACCGGGCTACCTTTGAAAGATAGCAAATAAAGGTAAAATATCTGTAGGAGTAAAATATAAGCAAACAAACAACACACACAGCCGTAATGATTGAAGAGAAAAAAATAAATGAATCAAATGAAGAAGATACTGTTACTGTATTATATTTTTGCCAAATTTGGAGTTGCATTTCCCCGCATTCCTCTTGGTCCTTCCTTGGACTGTCTGTCCGTCAATTTGGGTGCCTGTCGGATGTGGTTTGGTAAGGTAAATGTGAGTTGTTTTTCCAGTATGGCGCAGGGTAAAGGGCCTGTAGATGGAAAAACAAAAGGATATTGAAAAATCAAGGAGAAAAGTTAAACTGCATAACTAAGGAGGAGTGCAACAAGAAGACTTTCAGAGGCAGCATGGCTTAATCATGTCTGTTTCCGGCAGTTAGTTACCTCCAACAACAGGAACAGGCCCCCCCACCCAACCTCCACTTAGCTCTGAATATGAGCTAGACAGCCGTAGTACTGAGCACACACACAGCAACATAGCATTTTCCAAATTAAGTAAAAAAATCAATGCACCACTGTCATTTATTTCACACCACTACCACTACACAGACATGTAGGTCTGGTCCGGTGTTGTGTTGTTTACCTTTAGGCCACTTCAAGCCCTGAATTATTCATTCCATCAATCATCTCTGATCCTCTTGACTGTGACTGCGAGTATGGTATGTTGTCCAACTCCTACCAACAGTGTCCCGATTCCCGACTGAGTCCTCCAGAATCCAGACTCGTCCTGACTCAAAAATGCAATAGAACGGCCTGCAGTAGTACAATTTTGTTATTGAACAACAAGAAGAGAAAGATTGACTTGAGTCACTTTTTTTGTGTGTAGATTCAGAATAGTAGACATCATGCACAACAAACAACAATCACTCAGCGTGCAATGCATGCCATCACATTTACCTGTTCTTCCGGGGAAGTCCCTATAGACTTTGAAAGGCTATATATAGTCAGGGCACAGGTTTGGAGGCAGGCACACATTTCACATTTGTTGTATTATCCATCCAATGTCTGGCGTGAGGGAAATGGCTTTAGGGAGAGTCAGGAGTGGACTAGAAGTTACTTCTTCACTGACTGCAGTTGCAACTCCAATTCGGCAATAATTGAGTAAGATGGTCGGGATGGATTTGTGAACCAAAAAGACAGTGACACACACAAATAATATAAGGTAAATGATGTTCCTCAGCTATATGTTTTTTTTTTTTTGTGCTTCAAAAAGGAAGAAAGAAAGTAACTTAAGTCGAATCGAAAGCCTAGTTGTCAGGGAACTACAGCTCATCCTCAAACTCTGGTAGTTCGCCCAGAAGTAGGTCACCTAACACATTACATCCATGACCTGAGTCGCCGTCATCATCTTCCTGCTGTGCTACTTCAGGTATGGTGTAATCCAGTGGTATAAAGTGCTGATTCATTTTGATCATGGTTAACCTCTCCATGTTTTGGGGCGAGAGACTGGTCCTTCTCATTGTCAGAACGGCACCAGCAGCACTGAAAACACGTTCAGAAGAGACACTTGTGACAGAGCAAGCCAGATAGTTTATCGCCAGCCTGCTGAGCACTGGCCATTGGTGCCTTTGCCCATACCAATACAGCAATGGGTTTTGATCAAAGTAGACCTCTGTTGGGTCATCCAGATAGGCCTGGACCATCCGCTTAATGCTCATGGGTGCCTTTGCCTCAGCACTGGACTTAAGCCTTTGCTGTAGAAACCATTCCTGTGCCGATTTTGGGGCTGATACTCCTGTTCTTGTTGTTGTTGTTGATGTTGTTCTTGGTGTTGTTGGTGGTTTTGGCTGCTGTGAGCCAAAGGCACTGCCCTCAGGCTCTGAAGTTGAACTCGAAACCGGCTGCCCTGCAGTACTTGTTGTGCCCTGGAGTGGCGGGCCTCTAATTCCTTCCCGTTCTTTTTCTAGATGACTGGCTTCCACAGCTATCCAAGTTTTGTAGTTGGCAACATCCCAGTCTGAAAAAGGAATGAAAGTGTGCAGTAATGGTTTGTACCATGGATCCAGAATTGTGGCACAAATGTAATGGTTGGATGACACAATGCCTCTTTGCACCCTTGAATTTTCAGATAAGTGAAGGGTTAAGGTCTTCACTAACTCAAATGCTTCTTTATTTTCCTCCACACCTGCGTACATTGCAGACACCCCCTTCAGCTGTTCCTGTAGCATGTGCAACAATGGGATAGCTTGGCCCATAGTCCAATCCTCCTTGCAGACTTCACGTGTGAAGACCTAGAAAGGAAGTAGCATCTCTGTCAGGCATTTAACTAGGCCCCATTGGTCCATCTCAATGATCATGCCTTTCACAGTAGTATCCCCTCTTTGCATGACATTCATTGATTGGTCTGTACTGCTCAAACAGACGTTCAAGCATGTAATAAGTTGAGTTCCAACGTGTTGGCACCTCCTGGATGAGTGCTTTAACTGGCATTCTATTATCACGTTGAATGATCCTCAGCTGCTTCCGGGCTTTAAAAGAATGGCTGAAATGTGTGCAGATTCTTCTACAGGTGGTCAGTAAGTTGCTGACTCTGTCTTCTTTTTTCAGAAAGTCTTGAACAATGATGTTAATGCAGTGCGCCAAACACAGGACCCTGAAATAGCCACCATCGGCCATGGCCTTAACTATATTACTGCCATTGTCCGTGGCAACAAAACCAATGTTGAGCCCTCTTGGCCGCAGCCATTCAAAGACCTTGCTGTCAAAATGTTTGCAGCAGTATGAGATTTCTCCATGGCGAACATGGCTACAGATGCATGTTTCCGAGCGGCATTACAAATCTTGGCAGTGCCAACAACACCAGCTGCAGATATCTTTTCTCTAACCCCCACAAAAGAGATCCAGTGTGCAGTGATGCACATGTAATCAGTGGCTTGGCAACTGGTCCACATGTCTGTTGTCAGGTGGATAGTGTGAACAGCACTCTGCTGCAAAGCTTGTCGAAGCAATTCAAGCATGTGGTGATGTAGTGCTGGAACAGCAACTCTGGCGAAATAGGACCAGCTGGGAACCTTCCATTTCGGGAAGACGGCTGCCACAAATTCAAGAAAACCCACCCCTTCCACAAAAAAAAAAGGGAGGCGGTCCAGCACTAACATTTTAGCCAGTTTCGTGTTGTATAAACTTGCCGTTGGGTGGTTGCATTCGTACTGCCCCTCCGATCTAAACATGCTGATAATGGTAGCCTGGATTTTTAGGTCTCGCCTGAGCCAGCGCGCATGCGCTGCACTGGCGAGACTTTTAGTAAGCGGGTTTTGGAAGTGCAAACAGTCTGTTTTGCTGGCGACTAGCCTGCGTTCACGAGAGCGTGCACGCGCGCCATCTGCTTGTCCTCCCCCTCCCTCACCAGAGAGCGCGTTTCCATTCCTCGCATCGCTTGCGAGGCGCCATCTGCCTTTCTTCCCCCTCCTCCCTCTCCCTCACCAGAGAGCGCATTTCTTATTTACCATGTCCTTGTCATTGCTTCCTTTATTAATGCTTTCCTGTGTTTTTTTCACCCCCTAGTTACCAATGACCATTAGCCATCTATTTTATTCACACTGATTGCAGCGATTTCTTAAAAATGCCTGCAAAAATAGTCCTGCAGCTTTTATTCACACTCATTGCAGCGATTGCTTAAAAATGCCTGCAAAAATAGTCCTGCAGCTTTTTCAGCTTTTTGGGGTTTCTCGCCACTTTTGATACAAAGCATTTAATCGTATCTAAAAGCACTTAACTTCGAATACTGCATTTCCGAATTCGAAAAACAGGGCAGACAACAGGCGCCACTGGGCCACAAGCCACACAGAGCCATCCGGCTTAATTAATGGCTTCACATTTGCACTTGTAACAAGTAAACAGACCACTGGCGCCAAGAGAGCACAAGCCATTCCGAGACATCCCCCTTAAAGCCTCAAGTATTTCTACCACACTATCCAAACCTTGCGCAAGTTTCCACCTTAGACGTTTGCACAAAGCGTGTGTGTTTGAAAGTTGTGTGCGCACAGGCGTTTTACTTAAGCAGCTGGCACTGACACAGGAGTAAAATGACATATTTTGTCGGGAAACTACTGCAGGTGGGAGCAACAAATACAAAGCATTTAATCGTATTTAAAAGCACTTCGCTTCAAATACTGCATTTTCAAATGCGAAAAAAACGGGGCAGACAACAGGCGCCACTGGGCCACAAGCCAGACACAGCCATCTGGCTTAATTAATGGCTTAACATTTGCACGTGATATAAGTAAACAGACCACTGGCGTCAAGACAGCACAAGCCATTCCAACACATCCCCTTAATTTATGTTTGGACTCTGCTGCAATTAACGTTAAGGTTTAACCAACAACGTTTCTATGCTTCACAAGCCCCAAACATCAAGTATTTCTACCACACTATCCAAAACTGGGTTGTTTACATGGTCACAATTTAAGCACGTATTACTGTGGGCTCCTTTTAACATTTTGCACAAAAATTACTTCCATTAGAATTCAGGAGCCTTTACGATTTTCTTGTATTTTTAATTCACCCTCAAGGCCAAGGACATTGATCCCATTGTGTGCGAGCGAAGTCGGTCCTAATAAGTAGAAGTATTTAGGCACATAAGCTGCCGCCTTTAAGCGCTAAACAGAAATAAGGCGTTTTCTACCGGTCTGAGACCCCTTCCTGGGCATTTGCTGCTCCATGTTTCTTTGTTCCACCACGGTCACCTCGCTGCGGCTCCCCATAACGGACAAGAGGAGTGCCAGCTCTACCCACCGGTAATCACTACCTTGCTCTGTCAGTGCCCTCAGTGGTCGCACTGCCCTTAAAGCACACTTTCTGCACACAGGTATGTGAAGCCAACTTTTTCACAAAGTACCTCATAGCTCTCTTTACACAAATCCCTGCACAGACGTTTTGCTACTGGGCCTTCTTGCTTTTTGTTATTTTTAATTAGAAGTGCGCAGACCCTTCTCGCTTCTATTAAGCCTCTATCAACGCCATTAGGACTCCTCTGAGCACACAAGGGGCAGTCTGTGGCGCTCTGTGCACAAACTATTTGTCAGAAAGCAAAATGTAGTTTGAGAAAATTTTCACCTTAGCCGTTTGCACAAAGCGTGTAGCCATTCCGAGACATCCCCTTAAAGCCTCAAGTATTTCTACCACACTATCCAAACCTTGCGCAAGTTTCCACCTTAGCCGTTTGCACAAAGCGTGTGTGTTTGAAAGTTGTGTGCGCACGGGCGTTTTGCTTAAGCAGCTAACAGTTATAATTTAAGGCAACACTTTTTCAGCCACAGTTAAACGAATGTCGTAGTGTAACCAGTCTGTGTGTGCTTGCTTTGTGTAGTGCCTCGTACTGCCCAGGGACCACTTGGGGTGAGTAAGCGGGGACAATGGGTTTGCTTCCTATATTTATTCATGCTTTCCTGTGTTTTTCACCCCCTAGTTACCAATGACCAATGACCATTATCCATCTATTTTATTCACACTGATTGCAGCGATTTCTTAAAAATGCCTGCAAAAATAGCCCTGCAGCCTTTTAGGTCTCGGCCTGCACCAGCGCTTGCGCTGGTCTGGCTGAGAGTTTTAGTAAGCGGGTTTTGGAAGTGCAAACACTGGCTTTCGGCTGGCGACCAGCTTGAGTTCACGATGGCGTGCACGCGCAGCTGCCATCTGTTGTTTCCTATCTCTTCCTCATTTCCTCGTCATGGCTCATTAACTCTCTGGACTCTGATGTTTCAATCGCAGCAGCAGCTCACATTACCAACTGAGGGCCCTGGACTACAGTCACATGAAAAACAACAGCGATTAGCATTGAAATGCAAGCTTTTTTGTCTAGTTAGAAATATTGCTTCGGTGGGTTGATTTCACCTTGTATCGCTATTTGTTTTATATTGGGAGTCACAGCCTAATTACCAGTATTTTTGTCTCTCACTGTTTTTTTAAATATTTATTCGCGCAAAGCACAAAGCTATATTTAAGGTTACTTTTTCCGCGTCACTTCTTCACTCTATTTAAACTCCACACTCCCCACTCTTATTGTCTCTCTCCTTCTCTCTCTCTCCCCTCTCTACTTCTCTCTCTACTTAATTAAGTCTCCCCTCTCTATCTTTTTTAGCCTTTCATTCTCTCTCACCCCTTTATCTGTTTCTCTTTCAAACTCCTTCATTCACTCTCTCTCCCCTTCTTTCTCTCTCTCTATCCCGCTCCACTCTTTATTCTATGTACACCCTTTCTCTCTCTCTCTCTTCTCTCTCACCACCCTCTCTAATTGGGCATTATATCTTCACTCTATCTCTCACTCGGCAACACCACAGCATCACTCAGCGCAACCACAGCATCAATCAGAGCCAGCACAGCATCACTCAGCACCAACACAACACCACTCAGCACCACCACAGCATCACTCAGCACCACCATTCAGCACCACCACAGCATCTCTCAGCACCACCACAGCACCACTCAGCACCACCACGCCACCACTCAACACCACCACAGCACCACTCAGCACCACCACAGCATCACTCAGCACCACCACAGCATCACTCAGCACCACCACAGCATCACTCAGCACCACCACAGCATCACTCAGCACCACCACAGCACCACTCAGCACCACCACAGCATCACTCAGCACCACCACAGCACCACAACAGCACCACTCAACACCACCACAGCACCACTCAGCACCACCACAGCATCACTCAGCATCACCACAGCATCACTCAGCACCACCACACCACCACTCAGCACCACCACAGCATCACTCAGCACAGCACCACCACAGCATCACTCAGCACCACCACAGCACCACTCAGCACCACCACAGCATCACTCAGCATCACCACAGCCCCACTCAGCACCACAACAGCACAACCACAGCACCACCACAGCATCACTCGGCACCACTACAGCATCACTAGGCACCACAACAGCATCACTAAGCACCACCACAACACCACTCAGCACCACCACAGCATTACTCAGCAGCACCACAGCATCACTCTGCACCACCACAGCATCACTCTGCACCACCACAGCATCACTCTGCACCACCACAGCATCACTCTGCACCACCACAGCATCACTCTCCACAACCACAGCATCACTCAGCACAACCACAGCATCACTCAGCACCACCACAGCATCACTCAGCACCACCACAGCATCACTCAGCACCACCACAGCATCACTCAGCATCACTCAGCATCACTCAGCACCACCACAGCACCACTCAGCACCACCACAGCATCACTCAGCATCACCACAGCATCACTCAGCACCACCACAGCACCACTCAGCACCACCACAGCATCACTCAGCACCACCACAGCATCACTAAGTACCACAACAGCATTACTCAGCATCACCACAGCATCACCACAGCATCACTCAGCACTACCACAGCACCACTCAGCACCACCACAGCATCACTCAGCATCACCACAGCCCCACTCAGCACCACCACACCACCACTCAGCACCACTAAGCACCACAACAGCATCACTAAGCACCATCACAAACCACTCAGCACCACCACAACATCACTCAGCACCACCACAGCATCACATCACCACCACAGCATCACAGCACCACCACAGCACCACTCAGCACCACCACAGCATCACTCAGCATCACCACAGCACCACCACACCACCACTCAGCACCACCACAGCACCACCCCAGCATCACTCAGCACCACCACAGCATCACTCAGCACCACCACAGCATCACTCAGCACCACCACAGCACCACCTCAGCATCACTAAGCACCACCTCAACACCACTCAGCACCACCACAGCATCACTAAGCACCACCTCAACATCACTCAACACCACCTCAGCATCACTAAGCACCACCTCAACATTAGAATAGGCAGGAAGAAGTTGCCAACATTGCAACGACAAAATAAACGACAAGACCTTTCTTATGTTTATTCTTTTTAATTGGGTCATTCAGTTGTACATAATGTCGTCTTAGTTATATATAAAGTAACAAAAATGCTTATAAGTCTTTTTTATTATAACTTTTCAACATGCTGCACAGCAGCCACAATGCTCTTAAAAACATTGGCAAAACCAATAGCTCTGCCTAAACATTAATAAGGCCCCAAAGGCGAGACCTATTGGCTAATAGGTCTCGCCTTTGGGACTGTATATGTGTTTAACCAGGTGTCAGTTATGCAGCACAATTGTTGCATGGCTAAACACTTATAAGGTCCCAAAGGCGAGACCTATTGGCTATGCCAATGCTTGTTTTCTTTTCTGGTGCCACTGATGCAGGTGACTTCTTGATGCCAGATGTTGGGCTCAATGCACGTTTTTTCATTGCGGTACTGTCTTGCCTTGGGCCCCTTGGTGTCTCAGCCTGACTCTTGTGCCATTGCGATGTTGCTGATGAGGATGTGGGCGATACCACTGCACTGCTGGGGACAGGGCTGTTTTGTGTACCGGAGAAAATGTCTACCTCTTGTTCACCTTCCACCGTGATCGGATCATCTACTTCTTCATCCCCTCCAACAACAATGGGTGCAGTTTTTTGGCCGCTAATGTGCGCCTCCCACTGGATCAAGGGGTGTTTTCTCAGATGGGTTGTTTGGCCTCCGGTACCATAGTTTGTACCAAGCTTCCCCGACTAACACCTTGTCCACAACTGGAGCATATAGCAATGTTCACCTCCTTCTTGCTCACCGAAAAAAGTCCCAAACTGGGGAGGTCAATTTTCTGCCGCTTCTGATGCCACTTGCAATGTCGGATGAACTGGTAGTAGGTGGGCGTGATGTTTGACTCCCTGCAGTACCTACTTCTACTGCGGTGGTTGTGGTGAATGTAGGTCGCTGCTGGCGAAATATGGAAGATGGAGGTGGTGTTGGTGGTATCATCTGTGTTGGTGGTATCCGTTCCACATCCCTCACAGCAATTTGGGATGGGGTAATGTCAGTCTCCTCTGGAGCGGGGCTAACGTCCATGATGACTGGCTCGTCATCATCCTCCTCTTCTACATCTACCTCCATAACTCTAAGGCTTTCAGGAACCTTCATTTTCCCTAGCCTTGTCTCGTGGCGTGTCTCACTCCTAGACTGATGCGGGATCCAAGTGGTGTCTAGATGATCAGAAGGGGCTTGGAGAAGAAGTTGATGGACTAACCCTCCTTTTTCTTGCTGGGGATCTAGAAGACAATGGATCTTCTGAAAGAGTGGCTTGCTCTTCTTCTTACTCTGCAGGAAGCTCGATCTCCTGAACTGCCCCTACTTCAGGAGGAACAACTACTATTGGGGGCTGTGGTTGCGGCTGTTGTTGCCCACTTATCTGATTTTCCTGCATTAATTGGGTACTACTTTGCGATAACGATAAGTCAATTTCAACATCACTGCTCGTCGGCGTTGGACTCATGATTAGACTGGCTGCCTCTTCAACAGACATGGGCTTGGGCCTAGGTTGGTGGGGTGGGTCCTCTGATGCGGGGGTGCTGCTCCCAGCTTGCTCCTCAGACACCGCTGCTGCAGGCGCAATTTTTGGCTTCCCAAAGAAGGTCTTGGGCGACATACCAGTCTTGGTAAGTGGCAGTGCCTTCTTCTCACTGGCAACTTTCTTGGTACTGGACCTGGTACCTTTCTTTGGGGCAATCTTGAAGATGTCAGCAGCACGCAGTGGTACAAGTTGAAGAGATGTCTGTGGTCACACGTCACGTGACGTCGTGTGCAGCAGGACTTCTGTCTGTCAGTACAATGGGTGAAGTCATCTCCTCCTCTTTTGTGCACCTAAATGCAAAGAAGCAAGAATAACATCAGTGAAACGTGGCATTCATTGCTGCGGTTCAATTACTACTAATACAAACAAACAAATATAATATATAACTTAGTGTGTGGTCACACTTGTTAGTGTTATTAATATTATTAAATTTATTACCTCAGTTATCAAAAAAAACATAACAATACAGTGTAGCCATTTGTGAGACTTTGACAACAACAAGGGCTTTCATGGTTGGAATACTAGTGTACAGTACACTCAGGAAGGATAGGAAAGAAAAAAAACAACAACAAAATATAGAAATGTAATGGACCCGGTTTGGCATTGTCCATCACGTGGGATTCAGCATTCAGGGAGCTGCAGCTGACAATGGATAGAAGCAATAAGCCAAGAGGAACAAAGGAAAGACATGCAGGCCTAATGCAGAAGCACACTGGCTGGCCCTTCACAAAATGGCCTCCAGCCACATGGCCAGGCCACAACAACAAGAAAAGGAAGACAGGCAATGCAGGCCTATGGCAAAAGCACACTGGCTGCCTTCACAAAAAATGGCCGCCAGCCACATGGCCAGGCCACAACAACAAGAAAGGAAAGACAGACAATGCAGACCTATGGCAAAAGCACACTGGCTGCCTCCACAAAATGGCCGCCAGTCACATGGCCAGGCATGCCAAAACAAGAAGCAATAAGCCAAGAGGAACAAAGGAAAAAAGACATGCAGGCCTATGGCAAAAGCAAGCACACTAACTACCACCACCACAAAATGGCCACCAGCCACCTGGTCACTCACAACAACAAGCAGGAGGCCTGGAAAACAATGAACTCAAGCAGGCCTATATGGACACAGACTTTACAAAATGGACCCTGGCCATACGGGGAGGCTCAGACAAGGCAAATGCTGGCCTACTATTACAAACACACTCACACACTGGCCAGACAAAGGAGGCATGTTAAACAACACAACTTTAATGCAACAATGCCAAAAACGAAAATCCACAGGGCTAAAAAAGGTTTGCAAGTTACAACAACCACACACATCCAACAAAGGCATTTATTTAACACACATGAAAAAAAGTGAAATCCCCCCCAAAAAACAAATTTTGCATTTCAATCCAATGCCATTCATGCCCTAAATGATGTTTAAATTCAACAGATACCACAGAAACAGTTGTTTCATGCACCCATGAGTAGCTCTGGGCCTATTGGTTGGAAAACCCATTGGCAGACTAGGCCACATAGTGAATCAATTCAAATCAATAATATTGCACATTTATTAAAAAATGTAGTGAACTGTGCTACATTTTTTGCTGGATAAAAGAAGAAAAAATTGCATGCAAAACAACCACCAGCAAGAAGGCATGGCCACCACAAAGAAGGCTTGCAGGCCTAATGCAGAAGCACACTAGCTGCCCCTTTACAAAATGGCCGCAAGCCACATGGCCAGGCCACAACAACAAGAAAGGGAAGACAGACAATTCAGGCCTATGGCAAAAGCACAATGGCTGCCTTCACAAAAAATGGACGCCAGCCACGTGGCCAGGCCACAACAACAAGAAAGGGAAGACAGACAATGCAGGCCTATGGCAAAAGCACACTGGCTGCCTTCACAAAATGGCCGCCAGCCACATGGCCAGGCTACCACAACAAGAAGCAATAAGCCAAGAGGAACAAAGGAAAGAAGACATGCAGGCCTATGGCAAAAGCACACTAACCACCACCACCAAAAAATGGCCACCAGCCACATGATCACCCACAACAACAACAAGCAGGAGGCCTGGAAAACATTGAACTCAAGCAGGCCTATGTGGACACAGACTTTACAAAATGGCCCCTGGCCACACGGGGGGCTCAGCCAAGGCAAATGCTGGCCCACTATTACAAACACACTCACACACTGGCCAGACAAAGGAGGCATGCTAAACAACACAGCTTTAATGCAACAATGCCAAAAACGAAAATCCAGAAGGCTAAAAAAGGTTTGCAAGTTACACAACAACCACACACATCCAACAAACTAAAGGCATTTATTTAACACACATGAAAAAAGTGAAATATAAAAAAAAAACATTTTGCATTTCAATCCAATGCCATCCATGCCCTAAATGATGTTTAAATTCAACAGACACCACAGAAACAGTTGTTTCATGCACCCATGAGTAGCTCTGAGCCTATTGGCTGAAAGGCCTATTGGCAGACTACTAGGCTAGTGAATTTAAATAAATATTGCAAATTGATTTCAAAAGTTGGAGAAAATGTAGCGAACTGTGCAACAAGTTTCCTTTATAAAAGAAGAAAAATTACTTACAAAGAAACAACTGGGCCCCTAGTGAAACTACAGGCCACCCACCACAATAAATTTAAAAAAACCGATGAAAAGTACAAAAAAATGTAGGTGTAATGCCCCAATCAAACAAACAACACCAATTTTCAAACTTACTTGTGAAATCTCAAATTCAAAAGTCCTCAAATCAAATGGTATATGATTCAGCAGACACAAAGAGGGATCCTTCCAGCTCCAAATCCAAATGAAGTGAACAGGAGATGGAAAAAGCACTGGGAGGAGCCTGTTGGACAGGAACAGGAAGTTGGAGACTCTGGGGCATTACCTTTTTCTTAAAAAAAATGTAAAAAAAGAAAAAGGACTCCTTGCACAAAAAAGTACAGCCAAATGTCAATCTGAGGAGTTTGTTTTAAATCCAAATCATCATTTTGAGAAGGTTTTGATGCTGCTCGGAAAAGAACCTTCTCCAGATTGCAAATTCTGCGTATTCAGGGTCGCGAACTTCACAAAACATCCGCCGAAAGTCCGATGGCGTGCATGAATGATGTGTTCGCAATCGCAAATTCTCGCGGGACCATGCGGCCACCTAGCAAATCTCTTGGCACTCGCGAACAGATTGGAAATCTCATCGGTGATCGCAGGCACCCGGTAAGTTGCTCCCGCATGCGCAAAAACGCATTTTGGTCGCGCAAACACAAAAAAAACTCTGCTCCGTTGCAAAGTGCAGAGTTTTTCGGCAACTCCGCGTTCTACGGGGAACATGGAGTTGCCAAAAATCTGCAAACTCCGCGAGCAAAGCGGAGTTTTCCACCCAGGGTTACTATCCACACAAGTGAGGCACTGTTTTTCTCTGGAGACCGGGGGGAACGCTGGGTGGTAGGAAATTTGGGACTGCCTGCAGATTCTAGGACTTTTCCTCACAGAAATGCATAGAAAATTAGTTTTTTTAGGCAAAGGTTCAGCTTTGCACAGGAATCTGGGAAATAAAACCTGATGAGAGCCATGCAAGTCATCCCACTTTGGACTCCCTCCGGGTGTCTAGTTTTCAAAAATGTGCTGGTTTTGTAGGATTTCCTATGTGCAGGCTGAGCTGGGGCCAAAAATCCACAGATATCCACCTTGTAATAAAACATATATTTTGCTGGGTGAAATATGATGTCTCCTAGGTCATGTTTTGGAGTATTTCGTGTCGCAGGCGCAAGTCCCAGTCACACAAGTGGGGTACTATTTTTATTGAGAGACATGTGGGAATACAGAATAGTTGAACATTTGCTCTTACCAATTGAATATCACTATGTTTGTGCCTTTCAAATGTAAGCAAGTGTGTAACACAGCAGACATTTGACATAATGGCATCTGAAAATCCATGCCTGTAAGGGTACCCATAAATTCAGAGACGTACAAACGACCACTGCTCCTAAACTCAGTATCTGGTGTAGATTTCAGAAATACAGAATTTTCCGTCATACACTTCTCCCATTTTTATAATTTATCATATGAATTCCTGTATATTTGGTACACAAAGAAAAGCCATTGCAAGGTGCAGTTTGTTTGTTAGCTCTGGGTACCTTGGGTTCTTGGAGTGCCTACAAGCCCGATATATCCCTGCAATCAAAGTTGTGTGGTAGACGTAACTGTTTATTGCTTTTAAAAATATGCCAGAGTAAGAAGAAGTTACAGATGAAAACAGAGCCACAAAGGACTGTTTTTTTCAACTCAATTTCAATAATTGTTTATTTCAACTGTTACTTTTTGTAGGAAAATCTTCAAGAAGGACCTACACTAGTGACTCCTTGCTGAATTCAGAATTTTGTCTACTTTTCAGAAATGTATAACTTTCCAGGATCCAACATGGTTTTCACACCCGTTTCCACCATTAACTTGAAAGAGATTGAAAGCACAAAAAATTGGAAAAATGGGCTATCTCCAAGGAAAATGCTAAAACTGTGTTGAAAAATGTGGATTTAAGTCTGTCTTTTCCTGACAGCTGGGAACATGGTGGTTTTAGCACATTAACCTCTTTGTTGATGCCATTTGCAGGTAAAAAACCACGCTTTCTTCTCAGCACTTTTTTCCTATTTTTCCCACCTAAAAAACAACTTTTGCTGTATTTTGGCTAATTTTTCGGTCCCCTCCAAGGGTATCCAAAAACACAGGGTACCTTTAGAATCCCTAGGATGGAAATAAGGATGCAAATTTGGTGTGGATACCTTATGTGGACAAAAAGTTATGGAGGCCTAAGCACGAAATAGCCAAAAAAAGGTTTAGCACTGGGGGAGAAAGGCCTAGCAGCGAAGGGGTTAAGTTTTACATGCCCTGGTAGTGAAAAGCTCTCAAAATTTATTTTTTACTACTGCAAGGGCTGTCTCTCCCATAGGATACCATTGAAGTTACCTTATTACAGTTTATAGTGTAATTCTCAGTTGGGAAGAGATGGGAAGGGATAACCACCCTGGTCCCTAACTCTCTTCCTTTTTCCCCATCCAGTTTTCTCCCCTCTTCAGCACAGGGGCATGCCATACTGCTATTAGGGTAACTACACAGCCATACCACACTCCTTGATTTATGTTGAATGCAACCTACCTACTCATCAGATGCTCCGCTGTATTGCCCACTCTTGTTGCCATATTGACATCTGATACGAATGCATGCCTTACCTTTGCTGCTCTTTTCCGTGTTACTGTTTAATGAAAACTTTAATTAAAAAAAAAACTTGGTATGGGAAGAGATAACCAGTTCATGTTTTGTGTCTCTGGAATCACAATTTAAAATCCTAACTCATGGTGAAGTTGGATTTTAAACTGCACTTCTGAAAATGCCACTTTTAGAAAGTTGGCATTTTCTTGCCTTAGCCATTTGGTGCCTGCAGCCTGTCTCTGGTCACTTGACTGGTTGTAGCTGACAGTTGGGCTTTGTGTATTCCTCCTAGACAACCACACATAATGGGAGCGTAGGTGTGACTGAATAGGCCATCACCGGCAGGATAGGAGGGAGGGGCTGGGCACAGCCACAATTACACTTGAATAGGCTGTGTCCTGCCTCCACACAAAGGACTGCATACCCCCTGTAGTTAGTCTGGAGCTAGGGTCAGGGAAGGCAAGGCATATGTGCACTTCAAAGGCATGCCTCTACAAGCTTCTCCCCACTTCAAGGACACAACTGTGTATAAAAGAAGGACCTCAGACACCATCTCTTCAATACAATTCTGGACCTGTGGATTCTCTGCCAAGAAGAAGAACTGCTGTGCTGCTACAAGGATCGGCACTTTACTGGACTGTTGCTCTAAAGGAACTGCTATTCTGCTGTGCTGACCTGCTGCCTGCTACCCTCTTGCCTGGGGGAGAAGAACAGGACCTGCAACTTAATCTTGCACCCAGGACACCAGAGTGACTCAAAGGGCTAGTCTGCTAGCCAGCTAATCTGAGCCTCAGGGACATAAAAAGCTCCCCAACCAGCTCCTGGATCCAGCTGCAATAAATTCCTGACTCCCAAGTGGTGATCCTCAGGTCCCTTGGTGTGGCTCAGCACTCTTTAAATCAAGCTTTTGGGCTATACGTGACTGTGTAAAGGCCCGTTAGCACCAGAACCGTGCCGCTCGCACCAAACTTCAGTGTGAGCCACGCTAGCCCATGTCTTTGCACAGCAAGCATCTATCGCCCACGGAGGACCGCCAACGGGAAGCACCAACCTGCCTGTCTCCTGCACCCGTCCTGCTCTTCGCGCCATGCCGACCACCACACGCAACGATCCTGCAACAATCTCCTTGCTCCCTGTGACCCGCTCCAATGCACTCAGAACTCTTGGCACAAAACTTGAAAAGGTAAAACTTCAACTGGACTAATCTGGCACTGTTTCTGACCCGCACTCCTTTGTGGTCAGCCTGCATTTTAGACTTTGACCCGGTCCAGCATGACCACATAGGCTCACTTGATGCTTTATTGTTTTAGGCGCTATTTTACAGTTTATTCTTTAAAATTTCATTACTCTGGTTCTCTATGTTTCTAACGCGTGGGATCTTTTTGTGTAGTGTTTTCACTGTTTTACTGTTTGAAGTGTTGCACGAATACTTTACACATTGCCTCTAAGTTAAGCCTGACTGCTCTGTGCCAAGCTACCAGGAGGCTGGGCACAAGTTAATTTGGGGTTTGCTTGTGCCTTACCAGGACAAGGATTGTTGTTGCTGCTTGACAAGGGCTCATACCCCAGTCAACCAGTAACCCAATATCTTAAACCAAGCATCTCCAAGACCACGACCCCTTGACCTCTCCCCTCTCTCTTGCTCTTATATTTAAGATCAAAAACACCAGTTATTCAGCACGTCAAACATACAATTAAATATTTTTAATGAAATCAAATAATCATAATTATATGATTGACATTATTTTTTAATAATCATGATATTTACATACTCATTCAAACAATCTCTTGGTGCTAGTGCTCAACAGTTCTCCAATATGCTTCTTTAATGAGGAAACAAAAAAAGCCTCCTTTAAACTACTAAAATAAATTTCCATTCTCAGTCTTGAACATTCCCATAGTATATGCCCATTTGTATCTTCATGTTCCTCACAGGTTCTATTGGTAACTCTCCATTAGCTGCACATCCGCCCAGGAGTCAGCAACTTCTGGAAAATGTAAATGACTGAAAGTAAAAGTATGAATAACCAGAGAAATGGCAGGCGGGTCCCCCAAATTTCCCAATTATTGTTGCATTCCCTCAAAAGTGAAATATTTAATTCAAGATGTCAGGCATTTTTTTACCTAATGCCTTGGACATATCCTTAAAGTACAGCTCCATAACCCTTGATTTTTTCATTTATTTCAGTTGCCTTTTATGAAGGCAAGTCTTTGATACATTCTTGTTTTAAGCCCTCAATTAGGCTTTCTAGACTCTCTGTAAGTAAAGGATCAATGCTAACTCATTAGTTGTAGCCAGGAAACCTGGTCGACTGTAGCCTACGACCTGCTTTCAAATTTCATGAGAATGGTGCATTTGGGGCTGCAATCCATCTTTTGAGACTCCCAGGAGTATTTGTTGTTAGTGGGTTCTAAACGTTTTTTGATCAAATACACATTCAGGAACTCACACTGGAAATATGTTTAAATAGTTTTTAATTTACCTATTCTACTGCATATAATGCATATAGTTGTAACTATATAAATGAGCAAAATAGTAGCAACAAAAACAATAAATAAACAGAAAATTAAAAAGAATTGCAACATTGTAATGGTGCTCATGCTTCAGAACCAAGGGCCTGATTTAATTTTTGGCAGTCAGCCCATCCCCCGCCAGGACGATGGAGTAAGTTACTCAGTCGCCTTGACGAAGGTGCCGCTAGCCAAATTTGTAAATGTCTGTCAGCCTGGTGGACATTTCAAGCATTGACGAACCACCATCGAGGCAACTTTGTCAGATGGCTCCATCATGACAAAGCCATCCAACAAAGTTACAATTTTTTGTATTTTCAAAAAGAAAATCTCAAAGCGGGAATTTCTTTTTGAAAAAAAATAAACTAATGTCCCTCTCGCCATAGGCGATTCCTCCCATGGCGAGGGGGACATTGAGCATTTTTAAGTTCTCCTTACTGCCAGGTTTTTCCTGTTGGCAACAGGCATTGAAAAACAGCTATATGTCTGCCCATCTATATTAGGTGGGTGAACATATAGCCAAATCTCTGATGGCCCTTACTTCATCGGGCCATCGGAGAAGTTTGACCACGAGGGAGACGGAGTAGCCTCCACTGTCATCAAGCTATAATCAGCCTGAATCAAAATCAGGCAGAAAGACCATAATGTTGGTGGGGAGGGAACTCTGTTGCCATTGCGACGGAGTTCACTCTCACCCAACATTTAAATCGGGTCCCAAGTCTTTGTTCTTCAGCACCTCTATTCTTGCCCTTAGCTAAACTGTCTTAGCACCCAAAGGATCCTGTGTGAGTTTCTAAGGAGACCTCTCAAATGCATACCTTAACTTGAACAACAGCGCTTTGTTCCAATTTAGAAAAGTTATGTTATGTTATGTGAGATATATTTGTATAGTCATGGCTGCCCCAACACCGGGGCATCCCAGTGCTGGCGGACAGGTGGCCAAGGTAGGTGAAGCTAGACAGATGAAAAGACAGCCATGTATAATCTGTTTCTAAATGCCCAAGGATCATGTGCGCACTTTCGCACACACCGTGAAGCTAGATGGATGAAAACAGCCAGGTTTTGATCTGTTTTCTAAATGCCCGATGATCTTGTGTGCTGCGCGCCGTGAGTGGAATGGAGTTCCATAGGGCTGGGGCCAAGGCCCTAAAAGAGCGCCCCCAGCTCTGCTCCTACGCACCCGGGAGTGCAGGCCAGATGCAGGTCTGCGGAGCGCAGTGTCCGCCTCGCGCTGGAACATATAGTGTACAGAGCCCCTGCAGTATCTGGGGACCCTGGCCGTGTAAGATCTTATGGGTGGTGCAGAGAGTTTTGAGCTGAATTCTCTGTTCGATAGGCAGCCAGTGTAGACGACGCAAGAGATGGGAGGTATGACAGTGCTTAGGGAGGGCGAAGAGAATGCAGGCAGCCGCATTCTGTGCCCTTTGAAGTCTCTTAGTGACAGTTTTATTTACGCCAAGTTGCTCTATGCATGTCTCTTGACTCTGGGAGATTTGAGTCTCACTTTTGCCACTTCTTCAATGTTCTCCTCTTTGCACCATGTGGGATAGCAGAGCTAGGCTTGTCCTGCTCGGGGGCATTTTGGGCTGCTGGGTCCAGTTAGGAGGTTGGTATATAGATCCTGCTTTCTCCTGCAGGCTTCTATGGTGTCCTGAGCTGGTGGGTGCCATCTTGGAAATTCTAATATTCCCCAATCCAAGATGGCAGCCTGTCAATACAGTTTTTACCTTGTCTGTCCAAACCATCATTGAAGCATTTGCTTCCTGTGGCAGTCCTTTTCGTTTTCGTTCCAGGTCTAAATAATGGTGTATAAGGTGAGGAGGATTACTGGAATGTTGCTTTGCAATTGCTTCCTGATTCTGTGCACATTCTTAGTTTTGCCCTGTTCTATTCTAACTAGTATTTCCCCTGTATTTCTGTCCAGGTGTTTGTTGGTCCTCTCTACTGAGTCCTGCCCTTCTGGAGATTTATTTGGAGGTTTTTGGTGCCATTTGCTTTTTCTCTACCATAAGCATCAACTTAAAGAAGTTTATCTTTGTTGGCAGGGTGGCTATGGGAAGAGATGCCCCTTTCTTCGGAGTCAAGGTCTCTTGGATCCATGCACTCCTGACACAACTGGCGATTGACAGATTGTGAAGCCAACAAGAATCAGTTCCATCAAGAGTTATGGATCCCAGAAGCAATGGCTTATGTAACTTGATTCAAGCTACTGATGACAGAAACACAGTGGTTTGAGGGAACTCTTCGTACCTTGTTCTGACGTGGTCTGAGAGAAGAAATTCAGGACAAGCTGGATCTTGTCCCACATTCTGCCACCTTAAATGAAGCTATATAAACTGCCTTGCATATTGAGTTTTGTTTAAAGAAACGGAGGAAGGAGAAGTGTAGTAAACAATACAATGCTCCATATCCAACCACCAGGTCTTTGGCTGTACCCAGAGCAGATGAAGTTAAGAATCCTGAAATCACTGAAGAAGTGTTGGAGATTGTTTCAATTGGGGAACCTTTGCCAGAGAGTGAGAAACGAAGACGTCGCCTAAAAGGATTGTGCTTATACTGTGGAGAAAAGGGCCATGTGATCAAGGAATGCCCAATTCATCCTTCCAGGCCCTTGGAAAACACCAGAGCCCAAACTCTAGAGATGAAAGAGAGATTGGATGTAAATTGTCTTCCTCAATTAACAGCATCAAGATTTTTTAGGGAATGGAGAGCCGTTATTCTTACATCCCATTACATTGTACTGGTGACTGTTATGGCCCTTTTGGATTCTGGGGCAACCGGAAGTATTTTAAATTCTAATTGGTGCCAGAGCTATCAGATTCCTAGAGGGTGGAAAGAGAGAGCAGAAGGGAGCCATACAGTTGATGGTATTCCTTTAGCAACTGGTCCAGCAATTGAGTGTTCACCTAATGAAGATATTTAATCATCAAGAAAGATTGACTTTTGATCTAATTGCGTCTCCCAATCATCCGGTTATTTTGGGCCTTCCATAGCTATGTCTTCATACTCGGATTATCTTTTTGAGCTCCATTTTTTGTAATCAAAACTGCTCAGTTGCTCCTAAGGGATCTGTGAGGATAAAGGGGGAAGATCAAGTGCAGAGACAAATGACTATAGTGCCAGAGCAATATTACAAATTCCTTAATGTCTTTGATTCTTCCAGTCCTAAACAGTTACCTCCTCATCGCCCCTGTGATAGTGCCATCAATCTTAAACCGGAGGCTGAAATTCCATACAGTAGAATTTACTGCTTATCCGAATCAGAAAGGAAGTTCCTATCAATAAGTGGTCAAAAATTTGGAGGATGGGCTTATTTTTCCTTCCACCTCTCCCAATGGAGCACCCTTATTTTTTGTGCCAAAGAAAAATAATGAAATAAAGCTTTATACTAAGTTCTGACAACTAAATTAAGTCACTGTTAAGGACCATTACCCCCTTCCTTTAATTTATGACATTTTGGAGGCTGTTTGGGGCTCCCAAGCGTTTACTTAGTTAGACCTCAAAGAAGCTTATCATCTGTTATGTGTAAAGGAAAGGGATGAAAGAAAAACAGCTTTTTGTACACCATTTGGACATTTAGAGTATAGGGTAATGCTCTTTGGGCTTAGCAATGTCACTTCCATTTTTAAAACATCATGGATAGTATTTGTTTGCTGATATCTTAAATTAATTGTCCTCATATACCTAATTCACATTTTGATTTTTCCTGAAACCTTGTCTGATCATCACCATCATGTGATGGAAGTGTTACTCAGACTATGAAAGAATCACTTAACCTGTACACCAGAAAAGTGTGTTTTCAAAGCCCAGGAAGGATAATATTTAGGATTCAAATTGAATCCAGTGGGAATTGTTATGGATCCTGAGAAGATTTCTGCTGTTCTGGATTAGCCATCCCCTGCTACAGCCAGAGACAATCAATGCTTTTTGGGATTTGCAATTTTTTATATGTAATTCATTAAAAGCTTTTAGTTATATTCTGGTGGGACATCTTAACTTGTAAAGAAAAAAACAACTGGTTGGTGGATTTGTTGGGATACTCACACCGAAGAAGCCTTTAAGATTTCAAAAGAAGCCTTTATATGTGCCTCAGATCTTTATCATCCAGATCCTAGCAAACAATTTTTAGTGGCAGCTGATGCTTCAGAAAGTGCTCTGGGGCTGTTCTTTTGCAATTACCGGAAGATGGCCCTTTAGAACACCCAGTCTTTTATTATTCCTGTTCTTCGTCTACTGCAGAACTGAATTATTCCATTTTAGAACAAGAGCTGTTGGCTGAGAAAGAATCCTGCATAAAATGGAGGCACCTATTACATGGGGTCAGACATCCTTTTGTGATCAGAACTGACTATCAGAATATTCAGGCACTCAAAACCATTCAGTGCAGAAATGGGCATATTTATTTTTTCCCCAAATTGATTTTGTTGTACCCTACAATCCTGGCTCTTCCAATAAAGCAGTGGATGCATTTTCCCACCGGTGTTTGCATGAGATTAAGTCCCCTCCTCAGATGATCCTTCCTACTGAGCGTATAAATTCTGTTTTAACTTCTTTTTTGGACAATGTCCATTCCACTCAGCAATCTCTTAGTAAAGAGGAAGTTACACAATTTTCTTATAAGAAGGAAGGTTTATTCTTTCATGGAACAACCCTTTTTCCTCCAGAGAACAAACTTCAGACAATTGCCTTCTAACTCGGCCATGATTCCAAACCAGCTGGTCACAGGTGATTCAAGAACACCCTTGAATTATTGTCTCAAAGTTTTTGATGGCCAATGATTAGTTCAGATGTTGAGAAATATATGAGGAGTTGTCCTATGTGTGTTCAAACATAGCCCTCTCATCAAAAGCCTGTGGGATCTATTACAACCATTGTAAATAGGTTGTATGTCGAAACCACGAATTCCCTTACCACGCATGCCTAAACAACGCAGTCTTAATAACGACTGCGTCTTAACCACGCATTCCTTTACCACGCATACCTTTACCATGTAATTTTGTGGTAAAGGCATGAATGGTAAAGGGGTATGCGTGGCTAAGATCGCGCCCCCCTCTCCACCGCCCTAAGCTTTAAACTCCTCCCCTGCCCCCTCCCTGTGGTATAAATATCCTTACCCCCTCCCAATCCCCAGGCTGTCCCCTACCCCGACTACCCATTCCCCTCCCCCTGCTCTGAGGCCTAATACCCTACCCCTAATATACAAAAACTACCCGACCCTCCCCCAGCCCTAAAAACTTCGCCGACCCCCCCAGCCCTGAAAACTACCCATGACCCCCAGCCCTGAAAACTACTCCCACCCCATCCCTGAAAACTAGCCCCAAACCCCCAGCCCTGAAAACTACCTCCAACCCCCCAGCCCTGAAGACTAGGCCTGAACCTCCCAGCCAAGAAAACTACCCCAGCCCAACCCCAGCCGACAAAACCAACACGACCCACCCCCAGCCCAGAAAACTACTCTGACCCCCCAGCCTACAAAACTACCCCCAACCCAGAAAACTACCCGACCCAGCCCACAAAACAACCCCCGACCCACCCCCAGCCCACAAAACTACCCCCAACCGCCCAGCCCACAAAAGTACCCCGACCCACCCTCAGCCCACAAAACTACCCCTGACCCCCAGCCCACAAAGTACCCCGACCCCCAGCCAACAAAGTACACTGACCCACCCCAGCACACAAAACTACCCCAACCCACCCCCAGCCCACAAAACTACCCCAATCCCCAGCCCACAAAACTACCCAACCCCCCACAGCCCAGGAAACTACCCTACCCACCCCCAGCCTGAAAAACTACCCCCAACCCACCCCCCCAGCCCCACTTACATCACTGCAGATCTCTCCCTACGAGTCCTTCCTGCTTCCGTCTAATGCACCCAGCTGCTAGACCGCGCATTGCCTTAACCACGCACATGCTTGGTAAAGGCATATGCATGGTTAAGGCATACGTGGTTTAGCTTGCAGAGTTGGATAATCATGGTTTAGACTGTGGTGTCCCGACTTTTTCCCTTGGAAATAGCCTCATGTCCTTGGCATATGATTGGCATCACTTTCATTATAGAAGGGCCTGCTTCCGAAACAAGAACAGCCATTATGGTCACATCTTGGGCCTGGCTCTCTCTGCAGAGTCACCCCCATACTTTTTAAATTTACCCTCCACTTTTTTGCTGAATTTGTTTTGCCTTCCTTTGGACTATGTGCGCCTTACCTCTGCTAACCAGTGCTAAAGTGCTTGTGCTCGCTCCTTAAAACAGGGTAGAATTGACTTACACCCAATTGCCATGTTTAATTTACTTGTAAGTCCTTGGTAAAGTGGCACTACATGTGCCCAGGGCCTGTAAATTAAATGCTACTAGTGGTCCTGAAGCACTGATTGTGCCACCCACTTAAGTAGCCCTTTAAATCATGTCTCAGGCTTGCCATTGCAGCCTGCGTGTGCACTCTTAACTGCCATGATGACCTTGCAAAATAAACCTTTTGTCAGGCCCAAACCTTCCGTTTTAATACATACATGACACCCCTAGGGTAAGCCCCGTACAGCCCAGAGGGCAAGGTGCAGTATAATTAAAAGATAGGAGATATACTTTTAAGTTTTATATGTCCTGGTAGTGAAAAACACTTAAATTCGCTTTTCAATGCTGTAAGGCCTATCTCTACCATAGACTATCATTGGAGTTACCTTATTACATTTAACAAGCTGTAATTTCTAAATGAGACCCGGTACCCAGTTCGTGTTTGGTGTCTTTGGAATTAAAATGAAAAATCCTACTTTATGGTGAAGTTGGATTTTTAAACTACAATTTTGAAAATGCCAGTTTTAGAAAGTTGGCACATTCCTGCCTTAGCCATTTAGTGCCTGTAGCCGATCTCTGGTCTCATGACTTGGTGTAGCTGACAATTGGGCTTTGTGTATTCCCCCAGATAGCCACACACAATAGGAAGCTTAGGTGTGCCTGGATGGGCTATTACTGGCAGGAAAGGAGGGAGGGAGCTGGGCACAGCCTCACTTACACCTTAATAGGCTGTGTCCTGCCTCCACACAAAGGGCTTCCCACCCTCTGTAGCTAGTCTGGAGCCAGGACAGGAAAGCCGGGGTGTACCGGAACTTCAAAGGGAGACCTCTCCAAGCTTCTCTCCTACTTCAAAGGCACAACTTGATATAAATACTGGACCTCAGACACCATTTCTTCAGTACATTTCTGGACCTGTGGATACTCTGCTAGGAAGAAGTACTGCTGTGCTGTTGAAGGACTGCCAATCTGCTGAACTGCACTCTGCTGGACTACTGCCTTGCTGTGCCACTGCTTTTCTGTGCTGACCTGCTGCCATCCTGCCTGGGTCAGAAGGACTGGACCTGCATCTCTTGAACCCAGAACACCAGAGTGACTGGCCTCCTTATTTGAACCTCAGGGACAGAAGGCTCCAACAACCTTGTACTTGCACCTGGCCCCTGCCATCTGTGAGTCTACCCTGCCACCTGATGCCACCCCAGTCCTGGACCATTTGAAGTGGGCCTAAGCTGCTCTGCCAGCCTCTGTGGACCCAGCGGAACCGATGCATCTTCTCTGTTGCGTGGTACAACCCCGTACAGAACCGGTGCATCACCTCTGCTGTAAGGATTGGAACCACCAAGAACTGCATCGCAGCCTGTCGCCTCATCGGAACTGCCACTGCACGCCGCATTTCCAGCGCAAGCCCTCACATTCCTCATCAATGGCAGCCTTGACAATGACTCTGGACTCCGCATCACAGCCTCGCAGCTCTTCAGAATCGACTCATTGCCTTGACAGCGCGACACATCCCCAACTCTGAACTTCGAACTGCAAGCCCTCGTTGCTGGGATATTCAACTATGGACCTCTCCACGCAGCCTCGCCGCATCTCGGAACCGATGCATCACTTCGGGTGCTTGATGCATCTTCGTCATGGATCCTGGCAACACTCCGCAAACCAGGATTGAAAGTACTTTGTTCAGTGGGCCTAACTGGGTCCTTGTAGCTGGCCCACACTCCATCGTGGTCGGCCTGAACTTGTGACTTTGTCCCGTTCTGACGCAACCAGATATCCAAAGTTGGCGCTTTACGCCTTTTGGTGCTATATTTACTAAAATCTTTAAAATTTAATGTCTCCGGTCCTATTGATTAGATTTTTGTCATTTTAGTCTTGTTTTATTTATTAAAAATGACTCTATTTTTCATACTCTGCTGTAGACTCCTTTTGTGGTGAGTGTTCACTGTGTTACTGTTTGAAGTGTTGTACAAATACCTTACACATTGCCTCTGATTTAAGCCTGACTGCTCTGTGCCAATCTACCTGAGGGTTGGATTATGCCAGTAAAGAACTGAAAGTCTGGGTGAGGGGCAGCAAGGTCAATGACTATAATTGACTGTACAACTTGATTTTAAGGGAGCACATGCTCAATTTTGTTTTACAGAGCTGCGCCAGCACCTGGTTGACAGCAAGCTGACTGACCCCAGGAATCTTGCTGAGGAGGCAGACCTCTGGGTCAGTACCAGAGTGCACAAGAAGGTATTTGGTAGTAACCCCAGGAAAGGTGGTTCAGGTTCGCACCAGCAGAGTGAAGGGGAGGTTAAAGATGATCCAGACAAGTCCCAGAGTAAGTCAGGGGAAAGGATTCCCAAGCCCCTTCTGAGAAACAGGGGTGGTTCTGGTGGGCAGTAGCCAAGGGAGGCCCATTTCAAACCCTGCTGCTTTTGAGTGCTTGCATTTAGGACACAAGCAGGGGGACTCTGCCCAAAGAAACCGCTCACTGGTAGGAACTCTACAGGGGAGGACAATGTGGCCTTGGTAGTAAGTAGTCCCCAAGGGCAGGTCTTATACCATGCCATGATCTCTCGTAGCTGGGAGATCGACTCAGAGGAAGAACTTAAGCTCCCTGAAGGTGGGAATCATCACTTCCACCAGGTGAAAGTGAATGGGATCCCTGCCACTGCTCTGAAGGACACCGGGGCTAGCCAGACCATTATAGTAGAAAGGCTAGTTTCCCCAGAGGAGTACACTGCTAAGGTGTGTAGGGTAACCCAGGCCCAAGGGCAGGGCTTTTTCCACCCTATGGCCCTGGTATTCCTAGAGTGGGGTGGGGAGGTGACCCAGAGGTAACCTGGAGATTGTAGTCGTCCTGAGCTCCATTACAGTTGGCCTGACAGTGTGACTTTGACTGAGTCCAGAGCATCCAGATATCTCTAGTTAGTGCTTTGTGATTTTTGGTACTATTTTCACAAAAACTTCTAAAAATTCATAACTCTAATTCTGCTGATTTGATTTTTGTCATTGAATGTCTTGTTTTACTTATTACATTTTACTCTATGCTTCTAACTTGTTGTGGAACCCTTTTTGTGTGGTGTTTTTCACTTTATTACTGTTTGAAGTGTTGCACAAATACTTTACGCATTGCCTCTAAATTAAGCCTGATTGCTCTGTGCTAAGCTACCTGAGGGTTGAGCGCAGGTTAATTTAGGGTTTGCTTGTGACTTCACCCTTAGGAGAATTGTGGTTGGTTCTTGAGAAGGGTTTCACCCCCTCAACCAGTAACCCAATTTCTAACACCACAGTAGAGTCTTTTCCAAAGATAGCGCATGTGTCTGCTCTGACTTAGTTGCCTAATACCAAAGAAACAGCAGCATGTTTTATTCAAGAAATCTATTGTCTTCATGGGTGCCCTGAGAAAATTGTTTCAGACAGCGGACCTCAATTTATTTCTCATTTTTTGAGGCTCTTTGTTCCGCTTTGGGAATAACCAGAGATTTGTCTTCAGGTTTTCATTCTAAACTAATGGACTTATGGAACGGACCAATCAAACACTTGAACAATATGTTCCCTCTGCTGAGTCTGCCTTTAATAATAACGTCCATAGTGCTACTAAGGTTACTCCTTTCATTTGTCTTCAGGGATTTCACTCCAAGATGTGTCCTGCAGTTGATTCCTCTCAGTTGAATGTACCAGCAGATTCAGAGTTAGTTTGTCTTCACACGGAAACTAGGAAGTAGGTAGATAAAAAGTTACGGTGAGCGCAGGAAAGAATGAAGGTGCACGCTGATAAGTATAGACGAGTTAAGCCTGACTATCAGATAGGAAATAAAGAATGGTTGTCTTCTCAATTTTTACCAGTGAAATTTAGTAAGTCTAAGTTCAGTCCTCGATTTTTGGGTTCTTGCCCAAGGTAAATCCTGTTATGGTATGTTTGAAGCTTTCCAGGGCGTGGAGGATTCATCCTCTCTTTCCTGTGTCTCAGCTAAAAGCCTTGTGTACCTGATCCCTTTTCAATGGTTTCTCCCCCTCCTCCACCTGTTTATATTAATGATCAACCTGAGTTTGAAGTATCTGCCATTGTTGATTCTCATGTCATTGTTTAAGGGAAATTGCAGTATCTTGTTAGATGGAAAGGGTTTCCTATACCTGAAAAATCTCTGTTGCTGTTCGAGCACCTTTGTCTGTCGGAATGTTGAGTCACAATTGCTTGCTGATTTTGTGCACGATCTTTGTTCTACCCTGTTCTATTCTAACTACTATTTCCCTTACATTTCCGTACAGGTATGTTTTGAGCTTCTCCGCTGAGTCCTGCCCTTCTGGAGTTCTATTTTGGAGGTTTTTGGTTCCATTCGCTTTTCCTCCACCATGAAGTGGTTTCTTACCTTCTTACCAAAGGCGTCCTTTGATAGGAGTTTATCTCTTCTTGCTGTCTAGTTGATATTACTGAGAACCTCTCAGTGGATAACTTCTCCATTATTCACAGTGACCAGTCTATAATTCTGTATGTAGTAGATGATATGGGGAAAAGTTCAGTCGACTGAGAATAGCCAAGTCCTCACAACTGCCTGGATCACTTACAGGTGATTAAGAAGGTGTCTAATTCTAGCAGGGAAGTAGTTCAAAGTGAATAGGTCAGTTGACTGAAGGCAGTCACGTCTTTACCACTAAACTATAGTAACACACATTTCTATATACCTTCCAGACCTCAGCCCAAACTCTCTTCTAATAGCCGAAACCAAAGCACTGTTTTATAGACCAAGAGGCTCTGTCCAATGTGCTTCTTCCATATTATCCGGACACGCCTCAGCATTATACAGTCACAGTGGAAAACCGTAGAAATGGTGAGCCTATTTAATGCAAAAGTAGCCTTAATCATTGGAATTGAGATCAGATTGTCGAACATTAAGCTAAATCCATTTAATGTTCTCATTGAAGCGACTCTGCTACTGTTCAGTAACATATTCCAAATCCACCCTTTTGCCTTCTCAAGGCTCAAGTAATGTTTTTTTACCCCTTGTTCCCCAAATGAGAAGTTCTTGTTTTTATTCTGTTATATCTTTAGCTTGTTTTCTACACACCAGGCAGCTAATTTATTTAGCTGGCGTTTGTGATCCAAAATCACTGAATTATCAGCAATGTGCTGGTACATGCTTACCACAAAACTGACCTCCCAAATGATGTTTTTGTGTACCAAAAATAAACTTGAGTGGGCATATACTTTAAGCAAACAGTTTTTAATGTTCTAAATTCTTGCATCACAGTCTAACTGAATACAATAGTTCAGTCACTGGGACGAGAGCAGGGTGACTATTTTTCAGATTCAATTTAATGCTTCATTAGAGAAGATGTTTACATTTACCAAGATAACCAGCATTACCCGAGTTTACTCAGTCTCTGTGAACTCTCTAAGGCCCTGATTACGACTGCTCCGCAGAAGTAGAGGCTATTTATCGCATCCAATAAAATTCACCTTCCCTGGGTTTGGAACATCTAGGTCGTGGTAAATTGCACCTTTTGCAAATTTTTAGGAGTGACATGCGGATTTTGGTGCTTATTACACCAAAATCCATGTCACAATAAGTACTGTGCTCTTTTTTCCCCTGTAAAATTTCAGTAGGTTTGACCTACCAAAATCTAATGAAGGGTATAAATGTTATTGCGTCCTGTGATTGCTGGTTGTGGGAAGCTCTGCACAACTCTGAAATCTGATCTCTGTGCAAAACAGGGGTTTGCACAGTGGTCAGAAAACTCCGGCTGACCTATTATCTGGGCTGTGATGTTCTGATGTCCTCCTGTGAATACTCTTGGCACACTCTTACCTTTAAGTGAACATTCATGACAAAACATTCATTTTGTGCTATTTTTTCTATCATTCCCATTCAACTACTGTGTAGATGGTTGGGGCATTTTTATCCCAAAGAGACATCCTTTTACTCCCAAAGCGACAGCCCTTTACAGTCAAGCAGATGAGGCACTAGTCACCAGTGGCCCGCTGAGGACTAATTTTCTGCACTCTCCTTTTATAATCTTATTTAACGTTACATTTCTACATTTGTTTGGGCATTATGGGGCTAGATGTACAACCATTTTTAGCAGTCATAAACGGAAAATTGGGCCATTTGCGACCGCTAAGAAGGGTTGTAGCATAAACAAACCCTATTTTGGGAGTTGGTGACCTATTACTGACTCGCAAAATAGGGTTTGTGAGTCGCTATTAGGAAGTGGCGTTCCTTCCTAATAGCGAGTCGCAGGGGGATATACGATTGTTTTGCGACCGCAATCGCAGTTACCACCAATTTCAAATGGGTGGTAAGCCAGTCGCAAACAGGAAGGGGTCCCAAAGGGACCCGTTCCCCTTTGTGTTCGGTAGTGAATTTTTTTTTTTAAGACCACTGCCTGCCCTTCAAAAATGAAAAAAACACTTTTCATCCTTTTCTTTTAAACACATCTTTTAAGGAAAACGGGCTGCATTTGGAAAAAATACATTGCTTTATTTAAAAAGCAAACTCAGACGTGGTGGTCTGCTGTCCCCAGCAGACCACCATCCCTATGATTGTAGCCCATTCCCAATGGGCCACAAATTGCGACCTGCCTCATGAATATTGATGAGACAGGTCATTTGCGACCCCATTGGGAATCGCTAAATGTGTCTGAGACACTTTAGTACATTCCATTTTGCGAGTCGCAAAAAATCGCAATTTACGACCTGCAAAATTGAATGGCCGTACATCTTGCCCTACATTTTTTGTTATTGAATCGTTTGGCTATTTTTACTACAGTTTCACTACGCATCCCCAAAAACTTCATAAATATAAACTGTTGGAAATTGGGTTACTTGTTGAGTGGGTGTGAAGCCCTACACAAGCAGGCGACACAACCCTCTGGTTTTTGGCACAAAGCAGTCAGGCTTAACTTAGAGGCAATGTGTAAAATATTTATGCAGCACTTCAAACAGTAATAAAGTGAAAACAAAACACACAAAAAGCTTACACCAATTCAGAAAAATAAAGTAAATATGTATTCATTGATTGATTGATTGATTGATTATTTGACACCAAAATGACAAAAATCCAACCTAGTAGACCCGGAAATATGCAGTTTTAAAGATTTAAGTAAAAACATTCCTATAAGCTCTATGCGCCAACTGTGGTTATCTGGTGACATCAGACCAGGACAAAGACACAAGTTCAAGCCAACCATGATGGAGCACGGGCCAGATACAGGTACCCAGTTAGGCCCGCTGAACAAGAGTGCCTTAAAATCTGGTTGCGGAGGGTTGTGGGAGCCTACATCGAGCACACGTCGCACTGCGGAGGCAATGCAAGGACTTGGTGCAGCGATGCGTCATGCTGCGAAAGTTCCAGGAAGCTGCGAGGCTGCGATGTGAAGTCCTGCATCTTCAACGAGGATGCTGCTGTCAAAGGGCTTACGATGCGAAGTCCTGTGTCGGAGATGTGTTGTGCACCGCCTGGTTCCGAGGAAGTTGCGGGGCATTCGATGCAGAGTCCTGTGTCATCGTCAAGGACGGCCTTTAGGAGGGGCTTGTGTTGCGAAGGCCTGCGTCGAGGATGCTTCACGCAGCTGTGTTTCCCAGGCTGCTATGCGAAGTCCTGCATTGTAGATACGTCGTGCAGCAGTTCCGATGTGGAGTTTTTCGAGGTGATTGCATTGCACTGCCGTGGTTCTCATGGGACCGCAGCTGAGCTGGCAGAGCACCATCATGCCCACTTCCAAGGTTCCAGGATAAGGGTGGCACCACTTGGGAAGGTAGGACTCTCAGCAGACAGAGTGGTTGGAGCCTTCTGTCCCTGAGGATCTGATCAGGAGGCCTGCCAGGTAGCCCTTGGAGTCACCCTGGTGGTCCTGCTTTCAAGATGCAGGTCCAGCCTTTCACTCAGGCAGCAGGGCAGCATGGCAACAGAGTAGCAGTCCTTCTAGCAGAGCAGCACAGCCGTCCTTCTGAGTCTTCCACAGGTCCGGAGGTGTACTGAAGAGTTGGATCTGAAGGTTCAATATTTATACCTGGTGCCCACTTTGAAGTTGGAGAAGAGGTTTCCACCCCCAGAAGTGTTTGGGATTTCCTGCCTCCCTGACCCCAGATTGTCTGAGGTAACAATAAACTAGTGTCAAACCCTTTGTGAAAGTGCTCAGGCAGAGCCTGTGTGATGTCCAAGTGTGGTAGGTGACAACTCTTCCCCCTCATTTAGTCAGAGGTTGGCCCATCCTGCCAACACCTATGGCCCTATGTCTCACAGTATAGAAGCAATGCACAAAGACCAACTGCCAGCTACACCTAGTCATATGGCCCAGGATACAGGCAGCAGACACCAAATGGTTGGGACAAGAAACTGCCAACTTTCTAAAAGTGGCATTTTCCGAATTGTGACTTTAAATCCGACTTTACCATTAAAGAGGGCTTTTACTTCCAATTCTTTACACACAAAACGTGACATTCCTACCTGCTCCCAATTGAAAGTTATCACTTATTAAATGTAATAAGTTAACCCAATGTTACCCTATGGGAGAGGTAGGCTTTGCAGTAGTGACAAACGAATGTAAGCGTTTTTCACTTCCAGGACATGTACAACTTAAAAGTACATGTCCCACTTTTTAAATACACTGCACCCTGCCCTAGGTGCTGTTTAGAACTTATCCTAGGGGTGACTTACTTATATTAAAAAGGAAGATTTAGGCCAGGCAAAAGATTTATTTTGACAGGCCAAAATGGCAGCTTTAAAACTGCACACACAAGCTGCATTGGCAGGCCTGAGCCAGGTTTAAAGGACTACTACTGTGGGTGGCACAACCGGTGCTTCAGGCTCACTAGTACTATTTCATTTACAAGCCCAGGGTACATGTAGTACCACTTTACTAGGGACTTACAAGTAAATAAATGTGCCATTTGGGTGTAAGCCAATTTTACTATGTTTGAAGAAGAGAGCACAAGCACTTTAGCACTGGTTAGCAGTGGTAAAGTGAACAGAGTCCTAAGGCCAACAAAAACGAGATCAGCAAAAATGGAGGAGGAAGTCAAAAGGTTTGGGGGAAGACCACCCTAAGGCTGTCAGGTCTAACATAAACCTTCCACTTTGGCTAGTGTTACCAAAAGGCAGTGCAAGGGCACTGTTAAGAATTGTTTGGTTTACCTCTAACAGGCTTTTGTGGTAGCTCAACAATTAACCAAAACCATTTTTTGTTACTCTTCCCATCAGTGTATTTGGTGGAATTCTAGCCTAAATGGGTAGCTGAAATTCCATTGGAAATCTTGCAAAACAGTCTACTTGCAATCCCAATCACCATAGACTGAACACGACACAACATAAACAAATGTGGCACATACCTTAAAGCAATAATGTAGGATTCCTAAAATCCACAGCATTATTATACTAAAATGACAACATCTTTTGAATTATAGTTGCAGTTGTGCCCATTTTGAATTTCTTAATGTCAAACAATTTATAAAGTGCACGCAATGATGGACGCTTCCATTCTAAAATGATGGGGCAAATTTTTTGACCCTCTTACAGGCACTATGAGAAACCAGCACCTCTCTCGATTGTGGTCTGTCATAAACAGTGTTTAGAATGGGCCACGATTGAGAGCTCTGGAGTTGAGGCTGAACCAAGCTAGTGTAAGCTTCTCACATGGCCTGCAAGTGGGTATAAAAGCTGTTTTTAGTAAACAAATAAAACAGCTGACTTACACACTACCTCATCCTTGTGTTCCTCTTGGCCCTGCTGCAGTCCGAAGATCCAAGGCAGCAAGGAGTCTCAGAGCCCACTTCCCTAACTAATCCTGATGCTGCTCTCATGGTGCTGCTAATATTTCCCAGCATGAGAGATGCACCAGGATTGGCTGGAGCGGGCTGCCTCGACACTCCCTCAGGCACTGGGAGCCTGCGCCTGCTCTCCCTCCAGCTGTCTAAGACAGCTCGGGTTGTAGAGGTTTAAAATGTCCTTGTCAGGCTGGCCGCCACAAGAAAACTCTTTATTGCCATTTTATTTTTCATGCTTGCTGCACTGTTAGCGGGGGCGACGCTACTTCCCCCTAATGTAGGAACCCCCGCTGAGTGCAAGTTAATGTTATGTTAATATAACTTGTAGAGCTCATGTGCTTCCTACAGCAGACAAGACATTGTACACCAAAGGGAGGTGCGGAAAAGCTTAGATGGCAAAGAGGCAGGTTTTGAGTTTTTTCCTGAAATACAGATGGCTCCACATGTTCCTTAGTTCAGGGGGAAAACTGTTCCAAAGGGCCGGGGCCAGAACCCGGAAGGAGTGGCCACCTAATATTTCCCTTATGAACAGAGGAGTCACTGCTAGGTTTAACTTGGCTGGAGTGGAGCGCTCTGGTAGGAAGATAGGTTTGAATAAGTCCAGAAAGAATTGGGGCAACTGAAACCCCTATTCTTTCACAGACCTATTTGCACCAAAGAATGAGCGGTTCCTTATTCCACACTAATCCAGAGGTCTGTAGCATCCTAAATCTGTTTTCTAGTATCTTCTGCTTTTTCTCAGTTGCACTGAAACAGCTTTAAGGCTTTATATGCTCAATACAAGAAACCAACATAACATACCATCATCTTCACTCTTTTGCTCTCTCTTGCTCTCTCCTCTGCTTTCTCCTGAATAACTCTTTTCAATCTCCCTAGTACTTTCCTGTGAGCTTAGGCTGGCACATAGACAATATACATAACCTGCAGCTTACCTTTAACAAAACATCTTTGGCACCTACACTGTGTCTGAAACAGCCAGCCATAGCTTGAGTTATTAAAAATAGTTCTGAAAATACCATGCTAACCTCGGCCCCTCTGAGCTTTTGTATAGTCGGGCTCTCTAGGACCATGAATCTGCCTTCGGCCGGCTGTGTCATCCTGGCCTCAGCCAGAGGCGAGAGGTATAAAGTGATAGACACTGGAAACAGAAAGGGTAGTAGCCAATATACCAGTGGAGGTGTAGCGTGTGACTAACTCACACTGAGAGGTACCAAAATAAGAAAGTTTGTACCACTCTTCATGCTGTATCTCTCCCTTCATCCCCGACATGACAACTGACAATGAGGAGGTGAGGACAAGCTCACGCGGCAATCTGCGAAACCAGCCTACATCGTCTCCAGTGAGCGCATTGTGCTCTGAAGCTTACCAGCCCCAGGAAACTCTGCAAGGCAGTAAGTGATTACTCGCACGGAGATCTTCAACACCGCCTGCATTGAGCGCGGGGTCGCACTTTGACATCAGCTGGCTCAGGGGGAGCCTTGTCAAGCCGCTGCACTGGCTAGCCTCCCGGCCGCGTGCGGCTCACAAATAAGCAGGGCAAGTGCCCCAGCACTGAAGCCCTGGCTCGGCATTTTGCAGCCGACTCACTTGTGTGGCCCTAGGTGGCTGTTACGAGTCCTGCACACTTGCCTCAGCACCCTGGACCTCACTCCTGTTTGGGTGGCCATCTTGGATTAGGACACCTGCCCAGACACAATACTCTCCTTGTCTGGATGCAGCCAGTTTCAATTGGGAACTGTGTGTGTCACATGTCAGACCACATTGACTGTGGGCAGCCATCTTGGATTTGGGTGCCCCATTGCTTCCCAACCTGAACCGGTTTCCTGCTGGTGGCCATTTTATATTTGGAGACCCATCACCTCCCAATTTGTGTCTACTCTGCCTGGTCGCTGTTCAATGTCCAATATTGTTGCCACTGTAACCATCCTGACTGTTGTGTCTACTCTGCCTGGCTGCTGTTCAAAAGTCGCCATCCTTGCCACCGCAACGATCCTGGCTGTTTCCACTTCGTGGTTCTCTCCCACTAGTGTCTACTACCTTTGGGGTGGTGTGCACACGTCTTGCCTTCACTACTGGGCCGTGAGTGCATAGTCCATTGTGTGTCATCTTGTCCGCTGACAAGGGCCTACACACGATGCTGCTGCATTCCTGAAGCCACCGCCCCCATTTGATACGTCTAGATGCACAACATTGGGGTGAGGTGGGCTGACTGGATTGAGAAATGCGACTACTTCATTGAGGCCTTGGATGAGTCTGATGATACTAAAGTAACTCACTATCTCAAAAAACTTGCAGGGAACGGCATCGAAGAAGCGCACAAGAAAATTTGCAAAGAAAAAGCCAACACCTATCGCAAGCTCAAAAATGAACTCGTAAAAAAGTTTGATCTTGCCACCAATGTGGACTATGAACGGTGCATGTTTGGTAAGGCTCGCCAGGAGAGTCAATGAATGACTTTGTTGAACGCCAGGAAACCCTCATTAAACACTGCTGCTTCTCTGTATTCTCCAGTGAAGAGGCCATGCGCCTTAGGATCATTGACGGCTGTCAATTCAAAGCCTTCCGAAGGTGAATGCTTTGAGAAACTCACTCTCTATCCAAGATGCTTGCCACAGCCCTCGCAGAATAATGTGCTGAGAAGCAGGCAGCAGACATGGAAGCTAGTGTGAGCACTGTAAAAGTACTGAACATAAGCAAGAGCCACTGAGAATGCGAAGACAAACCCAAGACACGGCCGTCGGATGCCCAGAAATTCTGCTACAGATGTGGGCTGCCATTTATACATGATGGAAAGTTCCCAGCTCTCAGACAAGTGTGCAAAGGCTGTGGCAAAGAAAACCATTTTAAATCTGTCTGCCGTGTACGATCAAAACACTACTCCTCTGATCACAGCAGAAGCAGAGACAAACTGGGCAGAGAGCACAGCCGTCATCTCAGATCAGGCAACAAACAATGCCATTCCTTGCGTGCTGCTCTTACCGTGTCTAGAGGCCAGCCGCCCACATCACCAACCTCTCAATCCACCATGTCACTGGCTAGTGATAGTGAGGAATATGGATACCTAATGATGATGTCGACGCGCAGACCTGCAGCCTCACAGCCTACCATTGCCCTCTCGTTGAATGGACGGCTCATGAACTTCATCATCGACAGTGGCTCCTCTGTCAATGTTATCAGAAGACAGGATCTCATCTCTCTCCAAGGCTGTACAGTTGATTGCCACTCAAAGGAGGATACGGTATAGGGAGAAGATAAGCTAATATGCTGCCTGGGGAAGTTCACAGCATCCCTCACATACCGCGAGCGAAGCAGCACCACTACTTTCTACATTCTGGACTGTCGGATACCCGCCCCCATGGTCTTGTGTCTAGATACTGTCACTATCTTGTAGATGTAGGTACCAAAATCATTTATCAATTACACCTTCCAAATGCCTCCTGCCCGGTTGTTCACCTAGTTCTGAACAGACAGTCCACACCTTTCATCATTGATAGTGGGGCATCAATCAATGTAATGTCCTTTCATCAATTCTCCACCCTCGACCCAGCTCCGAAACTCGAACACTCCACTGTAAAAGTCTTTACTTGGGCCGCATCCAAACTACTACATAGACGTGGTTCCCTCACCGAAACTTGTCACATGAGATGAAATTCCTCACAGCTCGCATCCATGTGTTACAAGTCAAGACATCAGGTGCTTGTCTTCTCAGCTTTGCCACGGCGGCAGCAATGGGACTCACCTCCATCAACTTCCACTTTGAGACAGTCCTAGCTCATTTCCCAACCCTCTTCACAGGTCTTGGCAAGCTGAAGGATACCCGTGTCCTCCTTCACATTGGCGGAAGTGTCCACCCAGTGGTGCAGAGACACAGGAGAGTCGCATTTCACCTCCAAGAAGCAGTGGAAAGAGAAATCGACAATTTCCTCAGCCTTGATATCATTGAGTCTTCTGAGGGCCCCATAACAGTGGGTGTCTCCCATCATTGTCATCCAGAAGAAGGAGAATCCAGGGGATGTCTGTCATGTGCGCTGATATGCGCCAGCCAAACAAGACAATAGAACGGAAGAAACATCCTGGTCCACACATCGCGGACATGATCATCCATCTCAATGTTTCCAAGCACTTTTCCAAACGTGACCTCAACAAGGGATATCATCATATTGAGTTAGCGGAACAGTGCTGCTACATCACAACATTTGCCACTCACTTGGGCCAGTTTGGCTACAAGAGATTGAAATATGGCATCTTGTCTGCAGCTGAAATTTTTCAGGAATTCATTTGCAAAATCATCCAGCCTGTGGTTAATGTGCTAAACTACAGCAACGATATACTCATCTTTGGGGCCACCCATGAGGCGCATGATGGCGCACTGGACAAGGTCTGTCAACTACTCTGTGAGGCTGGCCTCACTCTCCACTCCAGCAAATGTGAATTTCACAAGACCAAGTTGAAATTCTTTGAACATCTCTTCACGGAAGAGGGCATGACACCGACCCAGAAAAGGTTCTCATTCTCCAATCCTTTCTGGGCATGGCCAGCTACTGCGCCATACATCCAACACTATCCCACTATCAGGGTCCCCCTTCAACACCTCAATAGGCAAAGGGTAGCTTTCCATTGGTCTCTGGACTGTGAGCGCATTTTCCAACAGATAAAGACTGCTCTGGCCTAGCTACACACTGAAGTGACAGTTCACGCCAGCCCAGTAGGGCTTGGCACTGTTCTAGCTCAACACTCTGGAACCCTTGAGGCCCAACGTCACATAGTTGCATATACATGCAGAAGCCTGTTGGATCCTGAAAAGGCCTATACTCAACCTGAGAAAGAAAGTCTTGCAGTAGTGTGGGCTTGTGAACACTTCCATGTCTTTCCAGACTGTAATAAATTCACCATCATCACGGATCATCAGGACATCCTGACTATCTTTGGGAACCCAGAGCCAAGATCCCTCCTAGGATTGAACGGTGGGGAATACACCTCCAAGAATGTCTACCTCATCATCCACAAGCCTGGCAAGGATCGCAATCCAGCCGACTACTTCTCCAGACAGCCTCAGAACTTGCAGAAAAGACACTAATCCATGGCTGAGGAATACCTTCGATTCATAGTCATTTCAATTCATAGTCAGCACAAGTATACCTACCACTCTCTCAGTTCCTCAAATAACAGAATCCACAAGTAATGACAGCACTCTGACCTTCGTAAAGCATCTCATTTAACAAAATAAGTGGAAGCACAGCAAGGAGCGGAGTGTAGATTCTGAGGAGATCAGGGCATTCTACAACATCAGGGTTGAACTAGCAGTCACTCGTGAAGGACTTATCATGAGTGGGTCATGCATTGTGATATCTAAGTGACTCTGCAAACAAGCCATTTACCAAGCCCATGAAGAACACTGAGGGATAGTTGCCACTAAGAGGGCACTCCGAAATAGACTGTGGTTCCCTGGGCTAGGCGTCATGGTAGAAAAGTAACTTTGGAAATGCCACCCATGCATCTGCCTAGAGCCAGTCATGTGCCCTTTGCCCCTGGAGATGTTGGAGATACCAGAAGTTGTGTGGTAGAGGCTAGCAGTCGACTTCTTTAGCCCCCTAGAGTCTGGTAAATACATCTTAGTAGATATTGATGAATACTCCAGGTTCCCACTGGTCAAGATGGTCTCCTCCACCAGTGCAGCTAAGATCCTCAAAGCTCTGAATGGTATCTTTGTAACCTGGGTATCTCCCATGGTTTTAAAATATGACAATGGGCCACCATTCACCAGAGGAGAATTCAAAAACGTACTGAAATGCATTGATATTGAGCACCAACACATAACCCCGCTTTGGTCTCAAGCCAATGGAATCATAGAGTGGTTCAAGGGGACCCTCAAGAGAACTGTGCAAAGAGTCACCAAAGAGGAACTTGTGCTGGAAGATGCTGTCTGTCAGGTTCTGAAGCCACACCGGACCATCCAGCACTCAACAACTGGAGTCAGTCTGGCCACACTCATGTTTGGCTGATCCATGCGCACCATGCTACCACAGTGCACTTCAGAGCGACACATGAGCTCAGATGTGGTCAGGGCTTTGAACAGAGAGAAGAAAAGGAAAATGATAGCTCATGCTAATGTCAGAGGGCGGGCGCAGGAGGCACTCTTTGAACCAGGTGTCTGGGTGGTATCCAAGCAAAAGCAACAGACGTAAGCAGAACTTCTTTCAACACCCAAACGGTTTAAGTCACAGCAGTTAAAGGAAGCATGGTCACAGAGTCTCACCCTGGAAAGTCCATAATCCAAAATGCATCACACTTCAGATACACCAAGCACAGTCAATACTCTGATGACCTCTCAGCTATACGGCAGTGAGCTCTGATGTGCCAGCTCCCGTCCTGAGTGACCAGAGGTGTACTGAGCTGACGCCTCCAATGCTGATCACACGGTCCAGCAGAGTGGTGACTAGACCTCACAGACTTATTGAAGACATCTGATTTTCTAAGAAGGTTGGGCCATGTTTAAATGGGGGCAAGTGTTGAGTTGGTGTCTCTAGGACGCCACCTGTGTTGTCACAGCCTCTGCCGGTGGCGGAAGGTATAAAGGGACGGACACAGGAAACAGAAATGGTAGTATCAGATATATCAGTGGAAGTGTAGTGTGTGGCTACCTCACACTGAGAGGTACCAAATTAAGAATGTTTGTACCACTCCTAATGTCATGTCTCTCCCTTCATCCCCGACACGACAGCTTCTACAGGTGCTCTTTAACACCAAACATGTAAAATTACAGAAAAACACCTCAGATGAGTTTTGGTTAACTCACAAAAATCCTGATTACAAGTGCCCTGGGAGTTCGGTGTGATAAATATATCCAGTAGGAGTTTTCTTTTTCCGATCGAGGATAACATGCAGATTTTAATGCCCTCTGCACCAAAATCCATGTAGCCTTGTATTTACTGGGACGTTTTTCATTCCTTGCACGTGCTGAAATTCTTCCAGGAATGTGGCAAATGTTGGACTGAACTGGTTAAACTGATAATTAACCCTCAAGCATGCAAGTTAAACGGCATGGCAGCAACGTGTCAGCCTGCTGTAACAGAAGATAAATGCAATAGTTGTAGAAGAATCCAACATGTCAGGGGACCAAACTGCAGGAGCATCAATGTGAGCCACAAACCCCATGCCGACCTATATAGCACAGAAGCAGGAAGCAAATCAGCAGGACATGTCAGGCCACAGAAAGGCCACAATGGAGTAGTAAGGAACACAGCTAATAAATGTCCCAACCTCCCTGGTCATGTAGGAACCCTGTAAATGTCCCTGGGACCAGGAATCACACCCTAGCATGCATCGTCTCTTCCTTGGAAACAAGTGCTACATCAAGGCCTCATGGACACCAGAACCCAAGAGAGAAGCTCCTAACAGCTGCCCGAACTCACCTCTGTTGAGTATAAATACTCTTGAGAGGATAGCAGGAGTAATTTTCATCCATGTAGCCACACTGTACGTGAGCCTGGCACTCAATCACTGCAAGGGCGATAGGTTCACAGGAAGCTTTAACTACAACTAGGATTAGGGCAAGAAGGAGCAGCCATACATATCAATAAGAGAACAAGCATTGTGCTTGTTAGTATGAGAGCCAGCGTCCTGGATACTGGTATACAGTAGAATACAGGTGCAGAAACAACCCAAGGCCACAGGAACGACTGATGCCAGGCCTAGGCATCAGATGGGCTCTCTGATCACCACCAACTCAAACCTGGGGGGCACAACATAGGTCAAGTGTACTGCTGGCAAAAATAGATATCGTTGTTGAAAAACCAGAGGTGGGCTAAATATTCTGATCCACTGGCGGAATTGGTGGATTTTTGACGAAATAACGCAGAGTTCTGGCTAAATCCTAGCAATCACTGTGTGGTGGAATTTTTTCTCACACACGAAGCCAGGATTTTAAGTTGGCAAGCACGAGTGAGATGTGGCATGCCCTAGCGCAATTTCTGGGTGCTAGAAGGATATCTGGTGAGATTTTCCTAATGCAGGTGGTCGCAAAGGTTTGTGGTTAGAAAGCTACAGCTTGGGTACAAAATCTACTCGTGCAACAGTAAAATCAATTCAAGTAGCTGCACCCTGAGGCATGCTGCCATTCGTGCTGATTTTTCAGTGTGGAACACTCTCCCAGTGCTAAATCACAGCGTGAGCAGCACAAGATGCCTATGTCCGCCTGTTGGCGGAACTCTGCGGAATCTCTGGGAGTTTTTATGTAACTCCATGGAATTCTTTGGAGTCAAATTCCACAAGTTCCTCCCACCCCTATTAAAAAACATCCTGAGTTGCAGATCCCACCTTTTCAGTTTGCATAGGGAGAGTCAGAATTAAACATCTCTCCAGAACACATACTCCTTTCTGTATGACAAGACCTTTATGCTCTTTATGTTTGAAGCAATGTCTTTGATTTGCAATTCAAATGAAAAACAACGAAATAGCCTCTCTTTGTTTTTGCTGCTGTACTGTGGTTGATGAGATTTCAATTCGGAAATATGCATCTGACCATTTCATGGTTTAGGCCTCACTTAGAGTGAGGAAGATGCTGGACATCCACCTTAAACCAACAGATGTCTCTTTAAAATACACTAGAGATTCCCCCGCCCCATTTAGAACAGGCACCATCACATTTCCATCAGAGGAGCCTCAGCTATCTCTGCTGTCAGAAGCCCCCCTAGCTGTTGGCTCATTTGTACAGAGCTGCTCCGTTTCTGCGTCACTCTATTTTCAAGCTAACTTACCACTCTGGCCCCAATTTCGAGTTTCGGCGGTGCGGGGGCAGGTGGTACTCCACCGCCACACCCCCACACCACCAAGAATTGCCGCTGCCCGCCCGATTACAAGTTATTTGTAGTCTGGCACACGGACGGCTTGGCGATCCCATGGCGGTGCCTCTTTTAAAGGCTGCGGTGCCTTTAAAAAAGGCACGCAATGAGAACGCCTCTCAAGGTTCTTGCAAGGCATGGACTCGAAAGTCCATACCATGCATGAACTTTTGTGCATGCACACAGGGGGGCACATGTTATGCCTCCCTGTGTGCATGCACAAAGGGAAGAGGCACAGGGGGCCCTCTAGGGCCCCCTTTGTTTCCTCTCCTCCAAGGTTTACATGGAGAAGGAACCGCCATGTAAACCCTGGAGGAGAGGAATCTCGTAATATGCTTGGCGAGAACATAGCGGTCCAGCCAAGCATATTGCGGCCTCTGACCGCCATGCCTCCTCCAGGGAATGGTGGTTCCCTGGTGGTGTCAGCGGTCCCAGGGCAGTCCAACTGCCCAATTCGTAATGGGGCGGTCAGACCGCCGGTGCGGCGGTGGCTGGATCTGCCAGACTCGTAATCGGGCCCCCTATTTAAGACAGACTTCGAACGCTGATTTTCCCTGATGGGGACAGCAATGAAAAGCATGTGGGTCCCAGCCAAGAATTTTCCTGACATGCAGGACTTAAACTCTCTAGCTTCAGGGACATTTCGTTTTGCTTTTCAGAAACAAACATCTGTGTTGTGAGTTGGCTTATGAGAAACAAAGCAATGCTGGGCAGGCTGCCAATACGGCTGCCTGCTTGGCATTGTATATTTCATGGAAAGTGATCCCACTGTGTTGAATGGAACACTTTTGGAGAAATGCCCCACCAAAACAGGAGGGAATTGTAACTTTGGCGAGCAAAATTTAAATTAGCTCTCTAGGTCTTTTTGTAAGAGTAACTTAAACAAGTTAATTTGCAGCCAGACAATTGTAAGATAGTTTTCAGGAGGACCCTGACTACTTGATACTCCATGTAGCAAGAATGTGTTTTATTTTATTTGTTTTATTTTATTTTTTTAAATAGGTTTTTAAAAGCACAAACATGACCAGCGTAAGGAACCCCCGTTTTATCAGACTAAGGGGCTGATCACGATGTCGGTTGGAAAGGCTCCAAACGGGATTCGGATTTTCCTAACCTGTGTCAAAACCGATGTTTCTGACCGATTCGGAAAAGTTTCCGACTGACCGATTACGATGCAGGGAAACTGTTCGGGCTGTCTGACTCGGTTCCGATCGGCACTCAGAGTCCCCGAGTCGTTTGGAGCCGAATCCTACAGCTCTATGGACACCATTTCCGACCGAGCGATTACGATGTCAGATTCTGACAGCCATTCCGAATCGGCCTGCCCCACACAAAACGGCTGTCGAATCTGACTTTGGGGGCCCAGAGCAGGCCCTCCTTCACGCAGAGGCCTCTGTTTGGGGCCCGTGGGGGTACCCATGGGACCCCCCTGGAAAACCATGCACAGTGTGGCAGGCACCATGGAGTGCCTGTGGCATGGTGCAAGGCCTTCCGCAACCACCCCTTTTTTCAATTGGAGCCTGTGTTGTCAGTCAGAACACAGGCTCCCATTGAAGTCAATATGAGTCCGACTGAACGATGTTCGTTAGCATCGTAATTGGTCGGTCGAGCTCGCCTAACCTGAGTCGGTCGGAGCCGATTCCAAAACCGAATCGGTCAGAAGAGTTTCCGACCAACATCGTAATCGGGCCCTAAGTGGGGGGAGCCAATGCACTGTTATGGCCTGGTAATCTGGGTTCCCCTGAAAACTGAATAGTTTTACATTTCGCTTGTTCTCTCTGCTGGCCTGCCAGCAAAGGCTCATAAAACGGTCAAATGGAAGGGTGGAGCATGCTACTGAAGGAGAGAGAAAAATGATGAAAATATTTTAAAAGAATGGAGAAAGCAGCAAATGGAGTGAGTGGGCGAAAGATGAGATAGAAAAAAATTATATAAGAAAAAAATGTTGGTAGAAACAGGAAAAGAAAAAGGAAAGGAAGGAAGAGTGAGTGAAAACAAGCAAGGGTGGAAGTATAAAGGATGGATGGAAGGGTAAAAGCATCAATTTGTGAAGGGATGGAAGGAAAGGTGAATGAAAGCCAGGTGTAAGAATACATTTATGGGAGACTGAAAGGATGGACAGATCAATGTTCGTGAACAAATTGCCCATTGCATAGATGGAATGAAAGGGTAAATGGGCAAATGGATAGAAAGGTTGAAGCGGATGGATGTAAAAATGATACATGAATAAATGAGCGGATTGATGGATGACGGAATGTGAAAGTATTGTTGGATTAATGAAACGATGGACTGAAGGATCAAAGAATGCATGGATATAGATTGGAGGATGTACAGATGAATAGAACTATTCTAGGAAGTGTCAGGCTTACTTGCTTAACTCACTCTGTGTCATTAGAGTTTGGTTGAAAGTGTGGACTGTTTTAATTTTCTAGCTACTCCCTTGTTAGGGTATCAGAGCGCTTTACATAGGAAAAAAACATAATCCGTTACATCACATATATTCTCAAACAGCAGCACCCCAGACACGAAGCATCATGTGCTTCATCTATGGTTGCTCTCCTGGAGGTCAAGGGTAATCTTTGGGTGCGGCAAAAAACATAATACATATTATCAATACAAATACCAGAATAATGATCGCTGTCCCAGGTTGCTATACTGTTGGGTGCGGGGGAGGGGGAGTCACCAGCAACGTTCCTGTAGTCTGCGTCTAAATTAGAGGGTAGGCCCAGAAATCAGGCAGTAGGGGAGTCACCTTTGATTAAATTATTAGAGTAGGAATCTATTTAGTATAATGTATTGAAGATGGAGGCCAAAGGGGTTCAACCTAATCTTCAGCGGGGGAGAGTTCCAAATTCTCAGGGCAGATCCTGAGAAGTAGCATGTGGAGGTCTTCTTTTTTCTCAAACCCAATAGAATCCAGCTGGAGAGAGTTTGCACTCAGAAGGGAGCGGCTTCCCTGAGATTATGATCCTTTCTGCTAGGTAAATTATCTTATAGAGTTACATTTCCCTGTGACTTTTTGAGCCTTAGCCGAAACAATTATAAATAATTGTACTCTATTGACAAGAATCAATTTTCTTTCAATTCAATTGGAAAAAGTGATCCCTAAATTAATAATTGCTAAATACCTAATCGCATGTATATTGAGCACATTGACAATTAAATTACTATAAAATAGGTAGCAATTTCCATAACAAATGTTAATTATTCATTTGTAATAATTACTAAATTAAGCACATTCCATTGAATTAATTGAAATAGGCAACCCTAAATGAATGTAAATATTTGGTTAGTTTTAAACTACATGGGCCCACATTATGAGTGGCCTCCTAATTCCGATGGGGCAGGTAACTAACTGCCCCCTTGGAATGATAAGATCTGCAGGAAACACTGCAGATCTTTGAACTTTCACCCGGAGATTTTGGCTGCTAATCGACTCTGCGAAATGCAACAGAAATCTCCAGGTGAAGATCCAGCCCAAAATAAGCAATTACTGGGGAAATTGAACCCGGAATTACCAATTCCATAGCAATTTCTTTGTTGCTAAGTTGACCCTCCGTGTCCAACTCGTAATGGCTGGATTTTTTTCCATGCCTGGAGTTATAGGTACTCCCGATATTGGTAACTTTGAGGTGGGGAAAATCCAGGGCATTTTCTGAGCAATTTATAATGATGGCCTTCTTTGCTTACCTTAAAATTCGAAGTAATGGTATGTTGCACTGATGTCAATTGGAGTAATGTTATGCTTCTAAGTGATGACAAGGGAGTAAGGGAGCTAAAATCAATGGTGCCAAAGCAAGGCAAAGACACCCATAGGGCTGCTGAGTCTCTAACTGGCACATGCATCAAGCTAGGATTTTGCGAGTCCTTAATAGCGAATATTAAGGATTCGCAATTAAGGATTCGCAAAATCCTATGCATGTAGGAATCGCTATAATAATAGCGATTCCTTCACATTCCTTATTTGCGACTCGCAAATTGCGACTCGCAAATAAGGAATGGCTTCCCATTCATTCCTATGGGCCTCCAGGCCCATAGGAATTAATGGAAATTGCGAGCGCTATTTGCGAGTACCAATAGGTACTCGCAAATTGCGCATGCAATTTCAAGGGTGCAGGGGTGTCAAAAGGACACCCTGTTGCACCCCTGAAAGTGATCCGTGCACATATGTTGCGCACACACATGTCCCAAGGACATGTGTGTGTGTAACCTTCAACTTTGAAAAATGCACTTTAGTGCATTTCTCAAAGTTTTTGCAATTTACCATGAGGTTCAACTTCATGGTAAATTGCGCCCCCTAGTAGCGAAATCGCTAATTTTTTACTTTGTTGCATTGCATTTAAGGAATCTCAATTTGCGATTCCTTAAATGCAATCGCAATTTAAGTAATCACAATTTTGCGATTCCTTAAATTGCGATTTTTGCATTTGGGATGATGCATCCCAAATGCAAAAATACAGGTCGCAAAGGGGCAGATTCTGCGAATCTGCCGGTTTGCGACCCGATTTTCGGATGATGCATGGGGCCCATAATGTTGACTGTTTCAATGCTGACTTTTTTGATGTTCAGAAGGCGAGCTTTAGCATACGATTAGTGCATTACCTATCTATTCATCCACCTAATCACCCTTTCCTTTACTTTTTATTCACTACTGTTAGTTATCTGATATGTTATGAGACCTCACTGTGGAAGGACACATTTACAAAAAACGTATCTTTTAATATTACCTATACCTTCATCCATGCATCCCTTTCCTCCTCTTTGCACCCATCCACCTATCCCACGAAGAGGAATTGTGACGGAATGTTAAGGCAAAGCCTTGAGAGTAAAAAACACCACATAAGATACAGCTTCTCAAGTGATACACCATGTGATTTTGGACAGAAACCTCAGACACCGTATGCCTCAGGGCCTTGAGTGCATGTTGCTCAAGGAGACAAGAATGTATTCTCTCGTCACTCGAACCACTGACACATATACAGTAGTAGGCGCGTTCTTAATTCCTACCATTCTTTTGGGGTCAGGTTTGCAGAGCGTGCCGTTGACTATCCTGTTCCACGTGGTCCTCTGGGCTCTTCAGCGTGCTCTGCACTTTGCACTTGAGAGAAGTTCCTGCCAGGCCTGACGGGAATTCCAGGGAGCTTGCTCAAGAGACGATCAGCTCCTGGAGTGACCGTGAACATTGACCCTTCCCTGCCCCTGTAGGTGTTGACACGGCGGCAGCATCTCTCACCTACTCGAGGAGGCAGGGCTCTGCTATCTGTGTTTGTTCTGATGTTGTAATTCCTGCAGATAGAATAATTAATGCTATCAGGAAGTCATTTCCCTCTGCCCGACGGCCAAGGCCACAGTCGTCATGCAATGTGTCTAGTGCGTAAGTAAGTTGTAGCAGTGACCCCAGGACAGGACGGGGAGCCAGCAACAGCCACGGAGAATGTGTTAGTGACAGAAGGTCTGGAGAAGAGTACTTCGGGGTTTGCAGCAGGCCATGTGTGTGCCCCATGCAAAGAGTGAGTCCCAGGTACTCAAGGCTGTGCCCAGAGCTGCATGAGTTGCCTGGCTCACTCCTAGCCCCAGCCAGCCCGGCAGTGCTTCATTCATAATACAATGAGTCCTGTGGTCAAGGTTTTACTTAAGAACGTAAAACAGGGCTGCTGAATGCCTGGCTTTTTTTCTCCCTTTTCTGCCTTTCTCTCTCTGGCTCTGGTCAAAACCTGATCCTGAAAAATCAATTCCGGTGAAGAGGTAGTTGCACAACCTCTTGGTCCAGAGAATGGTGTCAGGAAAATGTGCTCTTCTCTAGAGCAGTGTTTCCCAAAGAGCCAGTTTTTGGTGGGTAGTGAAAGTCCAAGCAATGAATATAGAGTCCTTTAATTTTTCTATTTATCTTGTCACATTTTCTGTGCTTCAAAAACAGAGCTCAAATTTCAAGCTATGTCTTCTGCTGCTTACTTTTTTAGTGTTTACAAACGCCTCTCGCTTTGCAGTCAGAGAAAGAGTACATGAAGTATGAAAGGAAAGGCTGTAGGATGTAATTTTGTCCTACCACACAGCAAAATGTAAATATCTGAAAATGAACTGTACATATTCAGCAGTTAGGAAAGCAAAAATGAAGCACATTTTTTTGTAATTCTGAAGTGTGAATGGAAAGAAAGGGCCTGATTTAGATTTCGGCAGACGGGATACACCGTCACAACCATAACAGATATCCCGCCCACTGTATCACAAGTGCATTATATCCTATGGCACTTGTATTACAGCGGATGGTAATGGTATATCGGTCTCGTTTGTGACCGAGTATCCCATCTGCCGAGATCTAAATCAGGCCCAAAATTTTTAATAGGATCAGAACAAATCAAGACACATTACATGGTGACACAAAAATAATAGATGTTCACTGAAACCTGATTTCCATACATTATCATTTGTGTGCAATATGGTTTTATCAGTAAAACTGTATGTATGTGCAAATTAACTGATCATTTCAATGCAAAAAATGCTGTCTGTCAATGGCAATGCACTACCACATAATGCTTTAGTTAATTTTTAAATAATCGCTGCTTCATTTCTAAGGTAGGTGCGTCTCAAAAATTTGTCGTACTAAAAAAAGGGAGTCGTGGTTCTAAAAAGTTTGGGAAGCGCTGCTGTAGATCCAATATTGAATATATAATACTTTCATATTGCTTCCAGAAAAAATATGAACACCCTCTTCTTTCTAAGATTGCATCTACCCTGGTGCGCTCCTGACAGTGCCATCTGCTCCTCCAGCCGTTAATTCAAGAAGCATAGGACCGGAGGGAGGAGTTTCTCCATGCAAGTGCCTCCCATTTCTTCATGCTAGATCCTCGCATCTGGAACACTGTCTATTTGCCTTAGGTCAATATCAGACCTCTCTACTCTCGAGAAACATCTGAAAATATGGCTGTGTGCCTCTGATTAGCAGAGATAGCGTTCTACTGGTATTTTCTGTGTTCCACCCTCTAGCATCAAGAAACCCTCACAGGTGTATACGCACAAAAGCTTTATCACATAATAACATCACCTGTGTGTTTGCTCAGCAAGTACAATCAGATGTGGAGGTCATTAATGCTGCTTTGACTTTGACTGTAGAAGCACAGACAGTCTATGAGATGGAACCTGCTGACCTTATAGCACTCTAGACACAGAAGGAAACAACACACAACATATACAAAAGAGGTATTTGATGCTTGATTTTCAGGGCTGGTGCTTAATCAGTGACAAACATACAATATGGAAATATCTCTAGGTCTTTAGTTGGTCGAGACTCCCATATTGTGCGTAAGAAGAGCAGTGGCGGGGCAGAAGGGTTCCTTTTATCCTCTGGTCAAAGGTTCACAAAGAATGTTGGAGAGAAGATTGTATTATTAATCTGAAAGTCTGACAAAAGTTTTTGCATGAATGAAAGGTGGAACACCTCATAGGTTCATCAGCGGTGAAGGAATGCAGCTCACTTCCCTCCAACAGGATGTAACTAAGGCCGGGCGGAGCTGGCGTAGTACCTCTACGCCAGGCTCCACGAAGTTTGAAAAAAACTCAGTGGAACTCTGTTCCGCTCCCTCCCCCCTCCCAAATTAATTAAAAATTAAAAAAGAAGGCACATACCTGCGTGGCTGCCTCCTCCTCTGCCTGGCCGCTCTCCTTCCTGCTCCTCGCCGTACTTCTTCTATGAAGCCACGCAGGTAAGTGGCTTCTTTTTTAATTTTTAATTAATTTGGGAGGGTGGAGGGGCTGGCTAACTCCGCTCCGCCACGGAAGGGAGTTTTGCCTAAACTCCGCGTTCACAACGGAGCACGGAGTAGGCATAAATCCGCAAACTCCGCTGGCGGAGCGGAGTTACCCGCCCGGGATTAGATGTAACCACAAGAAGGAAAGAAGTCTTCACCATTTTACGTCACTGGAAGGTATGAGCTTGGGATCATGCTAATATCCTTCTTTATTGTTCTGTTGCTGATCCTAGGAGGCTTGTTACGAGCAGCCATGTATTCTTGGGCCAAATGTAAAAAGCATTTTTGACATTGCAAAGGGCCTTATTCACAGAATCGGGCCGTTTGCCACCTCAAAAATCCCTTTCTATTTATGTACAAACATCAAATTAGGATTCTACAAAATTGCAATTTGGGTTAACGATTCGGTATTTAAAAGGGGCTTGTGTAGGGCATCCCTTCCAAATACTGAATCATGGTGGTATGTATTAATGTTTTGCGACCAAATTCTGGTCGCACAACATTGAATGTTTTACTACCTCCTTTAAGGAGGTGGTAAGCCATTCACAAACTGGAAGGGGTCCAAATGGACCCCTTCCCCTTGGTGAATTTTGACAGGAACATATTTTAAGCAGTTGTCTTATGGACCAATGCTTACTCTTAAAAAATGAATTTTAAATCCATACTGTTTCCCTTTAAGTATAGTGGGTTTCATTTAAAAAAAGGTTTGCTTTATTCAAAAGCAAACACAGACATGGTGGTCTGCTGACCTCAGCCGGCCACCATCCTCGTGATGGCTGTCATTCCTAATAAGTAGCAAATTGCGACCTACCTCATTTTTGTTCATGAGGTAGGTTGATTTGCGACCAACTAGGACTCACTAATTAAAAAATAGCAGTTTCCTACATTTAGAATAGTGATTACTTAATAGCGATAAAAAAAACGCTATTTGGAAATCACTGTTATTAATGTTCGTACATCAGGCCCTTAATGCGGTAATACTACTAGGGGAAACCGCAACTTATTGTTCTGTTGCTGATCCTAGGAGGCTTGTTACGAGCAGCCATGTATTCTTGGGCCAAATGTAAAAAGCATTTTTGACATTGCAAAGGGCCTTATTCACAGAGTGCTGTTTCCTCAGGTTGACATTGCTGCACAATTTTGAGTTGAGGATGTCGGAATGAGGCATACCATGCAGTATCTGAGTTTGTGCACCCAAGTACCACCTGTTATCCCTCATTCTGACTTCTTTTCCCTCTGCACATTTCACCCAACTTGTCCTGGTGAAGTTTGCATGGGGAAAAGAGCTTTAGAGTGTGGTAAATTCGTACTGCATTGTAACACTGATTCCGGTTTTAAACACCTGGTTGTGCATGGATAGAGATCACAAGGTTGATGCCCGATGGCTTCAGTCCGATGTTGCGACGGTAATACCGCCCAGGGAAATACATTTGTGTTTGGGGAAAAGAATTCTGTACTACTTAAACGCCTGTGTTTGCTTCAATCTAGTTGGGATTGCATGGTTTCTCATAATGAGGCAATTGTCTTGCTTCATTATTGACACCAAGTAAAATGTTTCCCAAATGCCTGTATAATATCTTGTCTTCTCTGAGACTGGCCAAGATTTGGGAACAGCGGTCAAGGATGGAGACAAAGACCTTAGATAAAGCTGCAGGGAGGGACTTCTCACACTAGGGGGCATATTCATAAGGACTTATCGCCGAGTTATCGCCACCTTAACGCATCAAAAGTGGAGATAGATTTAACGCCCCATTCACAAGCGGGTGCAAACTGCAGACATCGCCAGTATTCCCGCGATAACTGCCTCAAAATTTATCTCCAAGGGTGACACCACCAACTAACCCTAATAAGATGCAGAGTAGGCGTTCCCGTGCAAAAACTCACGAAAACACCACTACACCACTTTCACAACGAACTGCCAGATCTGCGATGCGAACCAAAAGCAGGCGATAAGCCGCGGTAGCAGCAGGGAATTAACACCTGCCTTTTGCTGGTGTTAAGCAGAACGACTACCTGCAGCATGAAAGGGAGCCCAGCCAAGAGCCACATCTGAAGACACACAGATGCCATGGAGCCAATGATCATGCAGCTCGGAGACCCATGAGGGCCACAACACCCACCGCCACCACCCCCAGGCCCGCCACCACCCTCAGGACCCGCCCCGCCCCTCCCCCCCGGACCACCACAGAGGCAGCGTACACAAAGACAGCAGACCCACCGTAAACGCACCAGCCGCACAGACCTAACACCAGAGGAGGACATTGCCCACTACAGGCCCAAAAGGACAACCATCCCCCGCATCCTGACCCACAGCGCCCACCGGCTGATGGTACCAACACAGCGGACAACCAACATCCCTCCGCAGACAAAGCTGCCGGCTGTGCTGCACATGTTGGCCTCTGGTACCTTCCAACCCACAACTGCCAGAGTCGGAGGAGTCTTACAGCCAGCCCTATCCAAGTTCATCACACCTGTCCTGGATGCCATCATCAGCCTGGAACCCCAGCACCTCCACTTCACCCACACTGCGCAGGAGCAGCTGGAGACCAAGCAAGGCTTCTACACCATAGCTGGATTCCCTCACGTGTTGGGGGCAATCGACTGCACACATGTACCCCTCGTGCCCCCTGCCGACCCTGCACACAACTACCGCAACAGAAAGCACACGCATTCCATCAATGTGCAGGCAATAGTGGACCAGCGGGGACTCCACAACAATGTTGTGGCCAACTCCCCAGGCAGTGTGCATGATTCATACATTTCCCGACAGTCCATCATCAACCAGCGCTCCCAGGATGGCACCTATGGAAATGCATTGCTCGTTGGTAAGTACCAAATGAACACACCACACACCTTCACTCCACATTCATGCAACTCACGACACTGGCAATGGGCACGCAGCAAAACTACATGCAACATGCCACACAACATGCCAACCGACCAGACACGACAACACGACTCCATTGGGAACCTGGGCTTGCCATGCACACAACCCAGCCATGGCATGGCACCACAGCCACACAATAGCAGAATGTGAGGAGAGGCTTGGAGCAGGCATGTGCGAGAGCGGCAAGTGACTAATGAATGAGAACCTACCCAATGCCAGGTGAGGCGTGGATGTGCCTGACAGACTTCAGTGTGCAAACCACGGAAATGGCCTTGTGGACATTAACTGCTGGTGCATGGAGTGTAGTGGCCAGTGGACGCTACCATGTCCCCACAGGCTATGGGGCAGAACGCGGAAATGTCGCTCGTTACGTCCCCCCCTGTATGCGCGGGTGGAGTGGGTTGGCCCTGCGTACGCCAGGTCTGCGTAGGGGTGTGAATGAAAAGCCCGTCGCACTGGGCATGTTTCTCATTTGGAATGGCCAACGTGTCTGCCAGGGCGGCGCCTCTCAGCCCGCCACGAGGCTGGTGCCATGTGCGGCGGGGCCTGCGTCCCTGTGCGCCTGCTGCACTCCGGGCCGCTGGTACCCAGACCCGTCATGCCTGGCCAGCGCACCAAGGAGGCTCCGCTCACCTGCTGACACTGGCGTGTGTCAAAGAGGGCCCACCACGTGCCGGTGCAAGCTCCAAGCCCCAGTCCCGCGACCTTTGCAGCCTCCGCAGACCATCGCTGGCCTCCACGATGCTGGCCCACAGTACTCCTTTTTCATTGACATACTCCACCGGCGTACTCTTCGGCCCAGTTGTTGGCACATGTTGTACTGAGTCGTGAGTTTTGAATGGCAGTGACCCCAAGTCTGTGGCAGCGTCCACATCACTATACTCCCTCCGATCAGTGAAGCCAAAGTCTGCATCGCAAGCCTGCGACACGTAGTGCCACTAACCCTGTTCAACGCAAGCCGGCGACACGTGGTGCCACTAACCCTGTTCAACGCAAGCCGGCGACACGTGGTGCCACTAACCCTGTTCAACGCAAGCCGGCGACACTTGGATGAGGGCTCAGGCCTACACTGCGGTCCAGTAGGTCCCACATGTGGGACTGTGTCCTGAGTTTAGAATGGCAGCGACCCCAAGTCTGTGGCAGCGTCCACATCACTAAACTCCCTCCAATCAGCAGCAGCGTAGGCCAACACTTCCAATAAGAGCTCGTTGTCGACTAGATCTAACATGTCGGCGACGTAAGCCATCAGATGTCCCGGACAGATGTGCTGACTCCAACCCCTGGCCCCAATTGGCGCTAAAGCCCAATAGGAAGTACGAATTTACCACACTCTAAAGCTCTTTTCCCCATGCAAACTTCACCAGGACAAGTTGGGTGAAATGTGCAGAGGGAAAAGAAGTCAGAATGAGGGAGAACAGGTGGTACTTGGGTGCACAAACTCAGATACTGCATTGTAACACTGATTCCGGTTTTAAACACCTGGTTGTGCATGGCTAGAGATCACAAGGTTGATGCCCGATGGCTTCAGTCCGATGTTGCGACGGTAATACCGTCCAGGGAAATACATTTGTGTTTGGGGAAAAGAATTCTGTACTACTTAAATGCCTGTGTTTGCTTCAATCTAGTTGGGATTGCATGGCTTCTCATAATGAGGCAATTGTCTTGCTTCATTATTGACACCAAGTAAAATGTTTCCCAAATGCCTGTATAATATCTTGGCTTCTCTGAGACTGGCCAAGATTTGGGAACAGCTGTCAAGGATGGAGACAAAGACCTTAGATAAAGCTGCAGGGAGGGACTTCTCACACTAGGGGGCATATTCACAAGGACTTATCGCCGAGTTATCGCCACCTTAACGCATCAAAAGTGGAGATAGATTTAACGCCCCATTCACAAGCGGGTGCAAACTGCAGACATCGCCAGTATTCCCGCGATAACTGCCTCAAAATTTATCTCCACGGGTGACACCACCAACGAACCCTAATAAGATGCAGAGTAGGCGTTCCCGTGCAAAAACTCACGAAAACACCACTACACCACTTTCACAACGAACTGCCAGATCTGCGATGCGAACCAAAAACAGGCGATAAGCCGCGGTAGCAGCAGGGAATTAACACCTGCCTTTTGCTGGTGTTAAGCAGGACGACTACCTGCAGCATGAAAGGGAGCCCAGCCAAGAGCCACATCTGAAGACACACAGATGCCATGGAGCCAATGATCATGCAGCTCGGAGACCCATGAGGGCCACAACACCCACCGCCACCACCCCCAGGCCCGCCACCACCCTCAGGACCCGCCCCGCCCCTCCCCTCCAGACCACCACAGAGGCAGCGTACACAAAGACAGCAGACCCACCGTAAACGCACCAGCCGCACAGACCTAACACCAGAGGAGGACATTGCCCACTACAGGCCCAAAAGGACAACCATTCCCCGCATCCTGACCCACAGCGCCCACCGGCTGACGGTACCAACACAGCGGACAATCAACATCCCTCCGCAGACAAAGCTGCCGGCTGTGCTGCACATGTTGGCCTCTGGTACCTTCCAACCCACAACTGCCAGAGTCGGAGGAGTCTTACAGCCAGCCCTATCCAAGTTCATCACACCTGTCCTGGATGCCATCATCAGCCTGGTACCCCAGCACCTCCACTTCACCCACACTGCACAGGAGCAGCTGGAGACCAAGCAAGGCTTCTACGCCATAGCTGGATTCCCTCACGTGTTGGGGGCAATCGACTGCACACATGTACCCCTCGTGCCCCCTGCCGACACTGCACACAACTACCGCAACAGAAAGCACACACATTCCATCAATGTGCAGGCAATAGTGGACCACCGGGGACTCCACAACAATGTTGTGGCCAACTCCCCAGGCAGTGTGCATGATTCATACATTTCCCGACAGTCCATCATCAACCAGCGCTCCCAGGATGGCACCTATGGAAATGCATTGCTCGTTGGTAAGTACCAAATGAACACACCACACACCTTCACTCCACAGTCATGCAACTCACGACACTGGCAATGGGCACGCAGCAAAACTACATGCAACATGCCACACAACATGCCAACCAACCAGACACGACAACACAACTCCATTGGGAACCTGGGCTTGCCATGCACACAACCCAGCCACGGCATGGCACCATAGCCACACAATAGCAGAATGTGAGGAGAGGCTTGGAGCAGGCATGTGCGAGAGCGGCAAGTGACTAATGAATGAGAACCTACCCAATGCCAGGTGAGGCGTGGATGTGCCTGACAGATTTCAGTGTGCAGCCATCTTCGAGATAGCATTTACCGCGAGGTTATAATGCACCTCTACCTATATGTCCGGCTGAGTCACAGACAACCCGGGAGAATGGTCTCCGAAGGCTGCAAAGGGGCTCTGCTCATGCAGGGGCACCCTCTCACTAAAAACCCAGCACCCTGCCTTCAGGATTGATAAGGCCTGCTATAGGGGTGACTTATAAGTTTTAAGTGTAGTGACCTATAGATATAGTGAACCTATATCTAAAGTAAGTGGTGCAAGCACCGTCTTACACAGGCTGCTGTAGCAGACCTGGATTTCCATTTTGCATGGCCTCTCATGGGTGGCATAATACATGCGTCAGCCCATGGGAGGCCTCTGGGGTACCTATGCCCTGGGTACATGGGTACCATGTACTAGGGACTTATAAGGGTACCCCAGTATCCAATCTGGAGTGTACCAAAGTACAGGTATGTCAATTTAAGGGAGAAAGCAGATAGACTGGGGTCCTGATTAGCAGGATCCCAGTCAGACTAGTCAAAAACAGTGAGACATCAAGCAAAAAGTGGGGGTAACCATAAGAAGCAGATCCTACTTTCCTACAATCATGAGTAAAACAAGCATTTGCAATGCAATAGGTCTCACAATTGCGAGATTTTGAGCTATTGGCATTGTAAATGACAATGCCTTTTATTTATGTGTTTAAAAAAACCTGCAATAATAAAAGGTATTGTCATTTACTATACCAATAGGTCAATGTTTCTAAAATGCGAGACCTATTGCATTGCAAATGCAACACTTCCTTCGTTACATGTGATGTGGTGGGCCCGATGCAAACATTCAAAAGGCATTCTTGGAAATAGCATTATTAGTTACTGTTAAACTGCTTCACACTTGAACTTGTATAATAACAGAGGCTTCTCGGCTCGGATATTAGTTTAAGTGCGTTTCCATCTTCGGCACAGAAAACTATAAAGACCCAGGAGATGTTCTAAGGAAAAGGAGTCTCCCTTTCACAAACTTTAGGTTTCAATAAGAGCTTGACTCAAACTGATCGTATACAGAATTAAACATATTTCTAATGTACATCCAAAAGAAATATATATTTTCAATTTGCAAAACGTTTGTTGACATTTTGATGGTAGGCATAATCTCTTTAGACAGTTTCACGAAAACGGACATGTAGCACACTAGAACACAATTAAATACACCTATAAATAAATACACACAGTGATTGACTAGTGTTCTTCTGAGCCCGAATACCTTGTCTGCACGCCTTCAGTCATGTTAGGCATTATATCCCTCCTGACGCCCCTTCAAACTAACTAACTCCCAACCTCTCTAGAATCACCTTTTCCGGTGTTATCCCAACTTTTGTTATGGCCCTTTTATCATTCAACTCCCCACCTCCTCCTGCGCACCACTGTTTTGCTTTTAATCCTCAGCCTGGCTAACGTTCTATAAATACCAGTTGCAAAAACTTGGGCTCAAATTCTTTTGATCCGGCACTTAAGGACAGATATATCGATCGATAACACACACTGACTTCTCCCAAGCGCCTGGAGGTAAAGCACTACGTATGCATTTTAGAGGAAAACCTCCGTCCACGTGCTAAAACAAGTCCCCGTTTAGTTCACACTTGTTAATCTAAAAGTTTACGACTGTAGAGAGAGCTGATGTTTCACTGCAGCACATATAATCCTTCACACACATGGCAAACTCTTCTTAAGGTGAGCACTCTGGTCTTTGATACTTAATCTTCCACTGACACAGATTTAAAAAATAAAATTACGGGAAAGCACTCGAAAGAATCTATATAGCACACTAGATACACAAACACAATAATCTGCTTTTGTGGAAGCTTATCAAAAAAATCTAGATACAGCAATCCATTCAATACACAAGACCTTAAGACATCTATAGTCAAACAGCCTGCAATACCTAGGCTCTGCACAAGGCGTATTTTAATACGCCTGCGATATGTTCGAACAGTGTGGCCTTTGCTTTAACTTTACATATGTAACTCTTTTGAATTTAACCAGGCGTTATTATTTAATAGCACCAAGCGATATTACCAATGAAAAAAAATCTATAATTAGACTAATTTAGAAGGTAGGAGCTCATGCCTGTCTACACAGTAACATATTTCCCTCTGCAAGTATCCCGAGGCGCAAATGTATTACAGTCCACAAGACATTCTTCCTGTTTGACACAACTCACAATTATCACTCCTCTTTCTTAAAGTCCCCACCACAGCCCCACTTCCTAAGTTCGAAGGACCCACCCACCCCAACGTGTTACCCCCACAGGACCACTCTTGTGACTTATACCACTAAAGATGATCCTTGCAGAAATGTCCCATTGAAACTACTCCCTGCAGACCCCACAGTCCCCATAAAGACCGTGCAGCACAGAAGCTGCTAATAACCCCCACAGCACCCTCGCTACTACCATCGTAACACAGTCCCCACTTCCTGCTGCAGACATATCTCCTTGCTACCGCAGTCCTGAACTGCCCCCTCCCTGGGACCCACCACAGCGCCTCTTCCATTAACCACCTTATTTTTCTAGCTCCCTCTGCAAATGTAATCACAGCTGTTTACCGACGTCTCCCCTACTCACCAGCGGGATCAGCGACGAGGAGCACAGCTGGGGCGGTACAGCTGCTGCTTCAGCGGGGCTCAGAGTGAGGCTGCCAGGAATGTAAGGCCACACCCAGGTCCGCCCTCTCCCCACTCTATGCACCAAGCAGCAAAACTGAGGAAGGACTAGGCAGCACCGATGAGTCATACACTTGTAAAAATATTTCATAGATAGAAATTGAAGGAAAAGAAACCGGCCCGTCAGCGATATCTTCCTACAGCACGCTGATATACTGGTCCGGTGTTCTAGCCGTCCCAATCAAGCTCCGCCGTCTATGCCTCTCGGAAGTGCATGGATTTCTATGCTTCCTCTGGAACTCGTCGGAGAGGCACAGTACCCCCAAGTATTCGAGGCAGCGTTGATGATGTGCTAGTCTAAGTACAGTGCTTGAATGTTTGGTGAAAGTGTTTGTGAGCAATGCCGTATTTTCGGCAAACTGGTAGATTAAAATACACGAATGTCAGCGCACGTGCTTGAAATACATTGGCATGGGTGACCGTAGACTCATAGGGACTGTGATAATTCAAGTGTCACGCAAACAAGCATTTGCAATACAATAGGACTCGCATTTACGTGAGACCTATTGCATTGCAAACAGGAGTGTGGGCGACCAGGGGGCAGGGGGGTGAGAAGACACGAACAACGGGAGTGAGGGCGGGAGGGTGGGTAGGGGGGCGAGAAGGCATGGACTGCAGGAAGGGGGGGAGAAGGCATGGGAAGAAAATAGTGCTCACAATCTAAATAACACATACCGTGTAACACTCAAAGTAAAGGGGCCAGTAGCCATGGAAGGATACAAATGACGACATGGCCGTCATAAGGAGGGACTAACAAGCCTATAAACCAATCCGAAGGCAGCATTTAGAAAGGACAAAGACACAAGCCAATGAAAAATATGGGCGGGTGAGTGGGCGTGGCTTCTCTCCCGTACTCAACTACCCCAGATCAACCCCAGAGCAGCGCTTGCGTGCTGGCTCAGGGCTCGACCTAAAAAAGTGGGCGACAGCAGCCCGGTCTCATCTCCCCTGATAAAACCCACCTCAAATGATCAAATGCTAGAACGGGCCATCAGTGCCATCAGTAACAAAATCGCCCGAACAGAGCGGAGGCTCTCCTTAAACCCAGATGGTGACAGTGGGGGCCTACCTGGTCTTTCGCCTCGTTCTCTTTTGGATGTGCTCTGTTTTACCTCCAAATGGTGCTGTTCCTTCTATTATTCAAGGATCTACAATAAACTGCGAGATTATTTCTCCTTTAGATATTGCCACTTCCACCACCAGTGTAAGCAATAAGTCTGCGTGCACTAAATCCAAACACGGCAAGGGGCATAAGCAGACGGTTAGTCCTGTTCTGAGATCCCACAAGAGCCCGAGACGAAGTCCGAGACTGTTCCAATACTAAGCCTAGGAGTTCCACCTCTACCTTCCCAGGAAGACAAGTTCTGTATTAATAATTCCATTAATTAACTTTTGGTCAGACATTTGGAGACTCTCTCAGAAAAACTGTGTGCAACGATTAGTACTGTACTTTCTCCTTTGCTCTCACGCCTTGACGTTATCGAGTCTAAATTGGCTGCACCTGGTAATGGTCATTTATCATCCCATTCAGGTATCATCAATAATGCTCCCAATAGGCAGGGTACTGCACCCAAAGCTCTTGATATACCTTTTGGCAGAGCATATTCTATCAACGCAGGCACCACTTGCTTTCAGTAATCCATTAGTCCTCACAGACCAATTGCGAAACAAAAATATTCTAACCAGGCAGAATGTAGTTCAGTTGCCCTCTTCAGTTCCCAAACTCTCTAACACCACGAGGGGCACAGAGGATAAAGTCACTTCAGTACAGCCACAGATTCAATTACCTGTTCTCAATCTCCCTCCGGCTGCATGTCCCTATGTGACTGTTTTGACAGGGGTACCCTCATTAAGAAATGATCGGTGCAAAACTTATAAGCAACTTTTTAATAAAACCTTAGACTGGCTGGTTCGTCACAGAGGCATGTCTTTCTTTTATGCAAAAGATATCTTGCACGTAAGGAGATGTGCTTGGATAGGGACAAATCTTCCGGAATTCCAGGGAGATTGTATTTTGGTAAATCTTAGATCTCCAAACCTGATACACCATCTGCTATTTAATGCAAGACTTAGCACCATGGCAAGTACTTCCTTTACCGTGGTCCTGTTAGGATTTTTTTTTATAGACCCCCTTCCCATCTGAGGCACCAACCATGTAATTTATCTTTAGATACTGGTCATAGCGCACTCGATATATGTCCAGCTATCCACCATGGGTTTGATAAATCGTGCTCAGACAATTCCAAACTGCCAGACGCAGTCAGCATATCGCCCTTTAACGCACCAGCTATAGTTCAGGTTTTAATGCCTGCATCTTGTATTCCTTGTCCCGTATCTTTATCCAACAGATTTGATGTACTCTCCGATCTGGATTGTCATACTGGCAACAAAGACGGCTTTAACATCTCCTACTTCCTGCAGTACATTTATGACAGATTATTCCTCAGCACAATCTACTGTTCCCCCTTTCATAAGTGCTATTGACCTATTTCTTTTATCGACAGCACTATTAAAATCATCGGTAGAGTCATTTATGAATGTTTGATCAAATGGCCAGCTGACAAGGACATACTCTCCCCTTTTCAGTTTGGTTTTCGTCCAAAATTAGGCACTGATAAACAGTGTCTGAACCTAGCTTTGACAATTTCCAAATATACTAAGGACAGGCACTCCCCTATTTACCTAGCTTTCATGGATTTGTCCACTGCCTTTGATTCAGTGAACAGAACCAAACTTTGGCTAATGTTGCTGGATCAAGAAATGGACCTTCCCTTGGTAAATTTTCTGCACTCACTACACGCAGATCTCTCAGCTAGAGTGCGTTTAAATTCTTATGGTGAGCTCTCTTCTGATTTCCCTTTGAAGAGTGGAGTGCGGAAGGGGTGCATATTGGCTTCCTTACTATTTATTTGATAAATTAATGGTTTAACAGCCCACTTATCTTTTTCCCATTCAGATATACCTAGAATAGCAGGCACCCCAATTCCCGTGTTACTTTATGCTGACGACGCGGTATTGCTAGCCCTCACTCCAAACGCATTGAGACATCAGGTGGACTGTTTTGCTTCCTTTATTCAAAATCTGAATCTAAAAACCAACTACACTGAGTTGTACATTATATCTTGTGGCACGGGCAAATTAAGGCTAAATAAAATCTGTATCAACGGGCAAGAATTAACAAGTTTTGATAACTTTTGTTACCTAGGGTTAACCTTTAGCTCATCAGGGTCGTGGAAACCCATCTTGTTCAGGCTAGCCTCAAGCTTAGCAAAATGTCTAGAACAGTCTGTAACCTTATTAGACCAGACCTTAGGGGCACTGTTCTACCACCATTGAAGGTATATAACTTGCAGTGTATCAGCGCAGCTACCTATGGTGCAGGTGTTTGGGGTTTTAATTAATGTTGTTCCTTACAGGCAGAGGAAAATCGTTTTTTATGACAGTTGCTGAGCTTACCACCTTCCACCTCTAGTCTTATCACCCACTTCGAGTTAAATCAGGGATTTATAGTGCGCTAAATTGGGTGTAGAGGGTATATAGGCGCTCATATAGTGTTCACACTTATGTTTAGTGAGACTCAACAATGTACGGTGCATCCAAAAGGGAGGAAAAAAACCCTACCTCCCCAAAACTCAATCAAAGATTGATCAAACTATACACAATTTTTGGAGCACTCAGGCCTTATACAATAGGAAATACAGTAATCAAACAATAAAGCACAAAATAATTGATTGGGCTCTTGTTTTCTTCTCTTTAATTTCAACAAATCCTCCAATCCCTTATGCCAACGCGTTTCGTCGTAATAGGGAGTGACCCTACGACTTCCTCAGGGCTGGAAGTAATACAAAGTGCGAGGTTGTAATGTCGTTAACATATAAATTCACGTCATCCCATAAAGCCCAAACAGTTACACCCAGTGCAAAGGGCTATTCAAAACCATAAGTTGTGAGCAACGTGAGTACAGAATATAGTAACTCTTCTACATATTAGCAAGCAAATGTAACCAAATTCACATTAAATGGCATACATATTCCAATCATGATATAACTTGTGTACTTCAGTAATCAAAACATTATTCTTCAGTAGTATCATTTATAAAGTCTCATATCATGCATATTAACATCCAGTTCCTATTAATAACGTGATATTGTGAGGACTTATGTTCAAATAATAACATCAATCAAGGTGTAATTTTATATGTACGGAACCCTTGTGATCTAAAACTAAAATATTTAAACTAATATAAGTACCTTGTGATTTCTTTCAATATGACTCTGTAAAGCCAAGATTAAAAGGTATTTAGTAGTGCGAAGCAACAGTCTTAAAATGCATCTGTTTCGATTTCAAAAGCCATATTTCTGGTCAATAATTCTTACCTCTAATAAAGGTAATCCACTAAATTTTAATCTTCATCCCCTCGTAAAATCAAAATCCACATTTCTTTGTGAAAAGTATTCAAAATCCTAGAAGGTAACATGATGTGTTACAATTCTACTACAATCTAAAATCAAAAATCAAAATCAAATTTCTTGCACTAGTATCAATCTACTTCCTTACCTCAAAATAATGTAGTTCTCCAAATTATACAAATGTCCAAAGTAATTCGCCAAAAAATTCGTAAGTCCAAAAAGCCTTTTATGTTTCCAACAGCAATAATAGTGTAATGTGTCGCTCCTACAAAGTTTATAAAACAATATATAACACCACAAGCCGGCCATATTACATCCAAATAAAAGTACATCAATGCTAAGTTCTACTATTTTCATGTCTCTGCCACATGCAGCATCCAACTATAAGCTTCACACGCCAAATTATTAAACCGATAAGGAGAAATAAACCTTACTAAATCATACCGTGGTTTAGCTTTGCCGATGTATCCCACTGTACACGGCGTTCATTACCGTCGTGAATCGTATTTCAACCGTTAGGCCCACAAGTATGGGGCACCTAAAGCAAACAGTATAAAAGATATGCAGGCTTTAACATAATCCAACCTGCGTGCTAAGTAAATTTCAAATTATCAAATATTCTCAATCGGTACATACCTTCTCCTGCCGCAACTGCACCCGATTACAGGCGAAGTCACCGAGGCTTCCGGGTTCACCGTAGAAGTAGCATGAAGCTAACAGTAATAAAGGACTAACCAGCATTATGCCCGCAGCCCGCGCCATCTTGGTGTGGTGAATTTTAGTATAAATCCCTATAAGTTTACAATTTAAGCGTTCCAAGTCTGAAGAGTAATACCAAACAATAAATAAGAATTTGCATGCAGCATTCAACTGTGAACCATATATAACAGATTGTATGCAATAATGTTCGTGGTGTATGTTTCTCTGTTTCTGTATATGATCGCAACAATCCATCACTAATAGTTGTCCAATTAGTCCAATATTAAGTATATGATATAGCACCACAGTTACAGTGCTATAATTATAATTAGGTCCCAGACCGTGCCACGATAATATCCATCATTCACCACTCTAATGATATCCTTATAGAGATACACTAGAAGCTATATAGATTCAAAATGAGTTTTATATTGTGTAATACTCATATGCTTTACATGAGATTCGCACCTAGAGGGTAAATACAGCATTAGTATGCTCACTCACGTATATCTGCAGTCCCAAAGTCTAATCAATGTATATTTGTGATGACGTCTTCTGTTGAGTTATATACTCAGTCACCTAGAAAATCTTGCAGTTCTTTATCAAAATTGAGGCCGTCCTCTACGGCCTCAGACGCATGATCCACCTTGCCTCAGTCCTACGCAGTTTAAGCTCTCTGTTACCACCTCGTGGATCTAGTTTAACATGTTCAATGCCAAAGAACTTGAAAGTTTTGTTTTGCCCTTGGGCTGTGCAGTTGTGTACGTGCTCTGCAGAATGATATAAGATACCCCATTGCAGAGCACGTACACAACTGCACAGCCCAAGGGCAAAACAAAACTTTCAAGTTCTTTGGCATTGAACATGTTAAACTAGATCCACGAGGTGGTAACAGAGAGCTTAAACTGCGTAAGACTGAGGCAAGGTGGATCATGCGTCTGAGGGCCGAACAGGACGGCCTCAATTTTGATCAAGAACTGCAAGATTTTCTAGGTGACTGAGTATATAACTCAACAGAAGGCGCCATCACAAATATACCTTGATTAGACTTTGGGACTGCAGATATACGTGAGTGAGCATACTAATGCTGTATTTACCCTCTAGGTGCGAATCTCATGTAAAGCATATGAGTATTACACGATATAAAATTCATTTTGAATCTATATAGCTTCTAGTGTATCTCTATAAGGATATCATTAGAGTGGTGAATGATGGATATTATCGTGGCACGGTCTGGGACCTAATTATAATTATAGCACTGTAACTGTGGTGCTATATCATATACTTAATATTGGACTAATTGGACAACTATTAGTGATGGATTGTTGCGATCATATACAGAAACAGAGAAACATACACCACGAACATTATTGCATACAATCTGTTATATATGGTTCACAGTTGAATGCCGCATGCAAATTCTTATTTATTGTTTGGTATTACTCTTCAGACTTGGAACGCTTAAATTGTAAACTTATAGGGATTTATACTAATATTCACCACACCAAGATGAGCCGCTGCGGGCATAACGCGGGTTAGTCCTTTTACTGTTAGCTTCATGCTACTCTACGGTGAACCCGGAAGCCTCAGTGACTTCGCCTGTAATCGGGTACAGTTGCGGCAGGAGAAGGTATGTACCGATTGAGAATATTTGATCATTTGAAATTTACTTTGCACGCAGGTTGGATTATGTTAAAGCCTGCATATCTTTTATACTGTTTGCTTTAGGTGCCCGATACTTGAGGGACCTAATGGTTGAAATACGATTCACGACGGTAATGAACGCCGTGTACAGTGGGATACATCGGCAAAGCTAAACCACGGTATGATTTAGTAAGGTTTATTTCTCCTTATCGATTTAATAATTTGGCGTGTGAAGCTATAGTTGGATGCTGCATGTGGCAGAGACATGAAAATAGTAGAACTTAGCATTGATGCTACTTTTATTTGGATGTAATATGGTCGGCTTGTGGTGTTATATATCGTTTTATAATCTTTGTAGGAGCGACACATTACACTATTATTGCTGTTGGAAACATAAAAGGCTTTTTGGACTTACAAATTTTTTGGCGAATTACTTTGGACATTTGTATAATTTGGAGAACTACATTATTTTGAGGTAAGGAAGTAGATTGATACTAGTGCAAGAAATGTAGTTTTGATTTTTGATTTTAGATTGTAGTAGAATTGTAACACATCATGTTACCTTCTAGGATTTTGAATACTTTTCACAAAGAAATGTGGATTTTGATTTTACGAGGGGATGAAGATTAAAACTTAGTGGATTACCTTTATTAGAGGTAAGAATTATTGACCAGAAATATGGCTTTGGAAATCGAAACAGATGCATTGTAAGACCGTTGCTTCGCACTACTAAATACCTTTTAATCTTGGCTTTACAGAGTCATATTGAAAGAAATCACAAGGTACTTATATTAGTTTAAATATTTTAGTTTTAGATCACAAGGGTTCCGTACATATAAAATTACACCGTGATTGATGTTATAATTTGAACATAAGTCCTCACAATATCACGTTATTAATAGGAACTGGATGTTAATATGCATGATATGAGACTTTATAAATGATACTACTGAAGAATAATGTTTTGATTACTGAAAGTACACAAGTTATATCATGATTGGAATATGTATGCCATTTAATGTGAATTTGGTTACATTTGCTTGCTAATATGTAGAAGAGTTACTATATTCTGTACTCACGTTGCTCACAACTTATGGTTTGAATAGCCCTTTGCACTGGGTGTAACTGTTTGGGCTTTATGGGATGACGTGAATTTATATGTTAACGACATTACAACCTCGCACTTTGTATTACTTCCAGCCCTGAGGAAGTCGTAGAGTCACTCCCTATTACGACGAAACGTGTTGGCATAAGGATTGGAGGATCTGTTGAAATTAAAGAGAAGAAAACAAGAGCCCAATCAATTATTTTGTGCTTTATTGTTTGATTACTGTATTTCCTATTGTATAAGGCACGAGTGCTCAAAAATTGTGTACAGGGATTTATAGTGGACAAGGTACATCTGCCGCCACTTTTATTATGGGTTAGCATTTGGATGAACCCAGCAGCTAAGCTACGCAAGGACATTATACTAACCCTGGGCGTAGTTCGCGTAGTAGCGCTACGCGTAGCTACGCGAAGTGCACTTCGCGAGCTACGCGTAGCTACGCGTAGCTACGCGTAGCTACGCGAACTGCGTAGTGCACTGTGGAAAATGCTGTTCGCACTGATTGCACAGTGCCGGATGCTTGTCCGCACTGTGCAATCAGTGCAAACCGCATCTTGCACAGTGCAAGCAGTCAGTTTCTGCCGCTCGAGTAGATTTCTACTCGAGCGGCAGCTTCTCAACGCGGACTGGTAGTTTCTCACTCGCGCGGCGGTCGCGAGCATACGCGACCACTCGCAATGAGAAACCTGACCTCCCGCGTTGAGAATCTCGCCGGGAGGTTTATTTTCCACGCTCGCGATCGGCAACTTGATGTTGCTGATCACGAACGAGAAAAAGTCTCGCCGGGATGTCATTTTGCTTGCTCGCGGTCGCCAACTTGACGTTGAGGACCGCGAGGAAGCAAAAAATGACCGCTACGCTACGCGTGTTTGCACTGTGCTACGTGCAATTCGCGTAGTGCGAAGTAGCGCAAACTTCGCAATCTACGCGAGCGTAGCGTAGTACTTCGCCTAGGGTTACATTTTACTCGATTGTCTAACGTTGGACAAGGCCTTTTCTATACCATGGCTAAGCCACATACGGGATACTTTAGGAACCCTGGGTCTATCCTCTTGGTTCATTGAACCTAGATGTATTTCCAAAAACGCTAAGGTGGAGGTTATCATACTATTCAAGGAGCTTTGCGCAGACACAAGAATGAAAAATGAGTTATCTAAAACCCCTGTCTTGAACTACTACACTCTCTTACTTACAAGTGAACCTCTTATATATTTATCTTTAGAACTGACAAGATGGGAGCATTCACTTCTTTTTCGTTGTAGAGTAGGGTCAATACATTGGTCGATATTTAAAAAATAACAATTTAGACTCAGAGAGAAACATAGTATCTACTTGTCCATGTGACAGTCAGTCTGCACAATCACTTGTGCACTTTATGTTCTTTTGCAAATTGCACAGCTTAGCACGAAGGAACTTTCGGAAGCCTTTGTTACGTAAGCTAGTATTCCATCGGTGCAGAGTAGCTTTGCTCCACTTACAATTCTTAAGTTCACCTGAAATCTCTTACTGTGTCTGCGCTTTTCTGAAAGCAGCCATTAGGGCAGGAAAACCATGATAGGCTAAATATTTGCGTTAAACGTGCAACGTGGGTTAGCAGGTGCAGTTTGGCTGAGGTGTCCTGGTCTAATTTTGGGGGATAGTAGGAGCACATAGCAGACCCTATTAGAGGTTTTTGTTCTCCCTCCTTCTCCCTTATTTATTTTTCAAACCTCGGCCAATTTCTACATGAGTGTATTGTTGCCTTAAAATTTGATTGTGATTTGCACTTTTTGCTCTATCTGATGTAATGTGGAATTTTAAAGCCTTTTTATGCACATATTCTTTTTTTTTTTAACTCTTCTCAATCTAATGTAAGATTATCTTTTAATCTTTTGTGAGATCGTGGATATGTGTAATATTTTTGTATGTACTTTTATGTTCTATTCTAATCAGACCGAATGGAGATATTGAATTTAATTGAATTGATTCTTCAGATACGAAGTAATTGGTGTGTTAACCCCAATAACATGTGCTTGCCTCATTCTGGCCTTGCCAACTTAGAAATACCACCCCGTTCCGCTCAGCTTGTGAGTGGGGGCTTAAGGTTTTTGTAAAATTTTCCATAGATAAGCAAAGTAACGCGTCAGCAAAACATATGGGGCATATTAGCAAGAAAGGCGTTAAAATTATCGCCGCTTTAGCGGCAGGAAATTGCCGCTAAAGCGGCGATAATGGGCTTGATAATATGACCTTGAGAATTCCAATAGAAGCCCAGGTTCACACCACAACATGGGCTTCTATTGGAATTCTCAGGGCATATTATCAAGCCCATTATCGCCGCTTTAGCGGAAATTTCCTGCCGCTAAAGCAGCGATAATTTTAACGCCATTCTTGCTAATATGCCCCTATGTTCTTTCACTATAGTTGGAATTGGAGTTAAATTATCCTTAGATGTTTTCAGTTTGAATAATTGCAATCAATTTACATTTGTTAATAGGTGTCATCGCTTTCAGATTTCATGCATAGCTTATAAAGATTATAATATTTTTAGTAATTCATTATTTGCTATGGCCTTTGCTTGACTTTAGTGTTGATCAATGTCCAAAACTGATAACTCAGTGACTGTGCCATAAGACGCCTGCTTTGCATAGTGCAAGAGAGGCAGTATTTTTCCTGGATTACTTTGTCAGGACAGAGGCAAGCATTATATTTTTCTTTGTTCATTAGAAAATTTAGCAGCCATGAAAGACCTACATAACCATAAATCAAAGGAAATGACAAGTTAATAAATTACGACTCTGAGACAATTGACTTACCAAAATCCTCTTTCTTTACTGCTGGATCCATAAGGGAAGTGCTGCCCTTTTTAGGGCTTGCCTTGTAAACAAAACAAGCATTAGGTCTGGCAATGGAAGTGCCTAATTGCAGAGACGTAACTGGAGATATTTGGGAAAAGACCCTCTGCTACCATGTAATACCTAATTATTATAGGATTCGCCATGAGGCCACCAACAAACACAGATCTGCAGCCGGTGCTTAACCAACTGAGCTGCATTCAAAACTAAACAAATTTTGTTCATGGGAGGACATGCAATTTGCACCGTTCAACCAAATGTGACTAAGACATTGAAAAAAGAAAGGAGACTGGCCCCGAAATATGTATTTGTAGATTTTGCGTGGGCGCATGGAAATCTGTTAGCCACCAGTCAAATACAGGATTTACATAGCACTTGCTCTCGCAGCTTTGGCGACTCCTGGCTCTGTAAAATAATAGGTGTGGCTACAGCTTAGGGTTACCAGATCTTGAGAACCAAAAACCGGGACACACCAGAAATAAAAGTAGGACTAAAGCCTTTAGTCTTATTCTATATCTGGCCTGTCCCGGTTTTTGCATAGCCTTTTAAATACGTGTCTATGTATTATATATGGTAGGTTTTTAAACATATGTGCACACGCACACATATACACACAGACATATATCTATATACATATATATGTATATATATATATATGTATATATATATCACAAAAAAGGTTGCCCTCGAAGGGATGCCACACACGAAGGGGTTCACGCACACGTGCCACCGGCAGCAGCTTCACAGCCTGTCACACTCATCTCCTGTGGTGCCATACGCGTTTCGAGCGTCTCCGCACCCTTGGTCACTGGCTGCACAAACGGGAAAACAGTCTGCTTAATTACATGCACGTGCTTTATTAGGTTATTCGAGTCCCGCCCATGTGGGCTGTGGCAAAGCATTGTGGTACTTGCTGTTCTTATTGCCAGAACTCCGTGCACAACCCCAGTGGGTGCCTCTGTCACTCCGTTTAAAAATCATCCCAAGTGGGTGGAAAAAAGTGAACAGCGCTGCTGAGTTGCCAATATCTCCCAGTGGCTCAGGCCCCCCTCGTTCTCCTCACTGCTCGAGATCCTTGAACAGTAGAGATCCGCCTGAAGCAGCGGCGGGGCATTCCCGTGGCTGGACTGGCCACATATAATATCACAAAAAAGGTTGCCCTCGAAGGGATGCCACACACGAAGGGGTTCACGCACACGTGCCACCGGCAGCAGCTTCACAGCCTGTCACACTCATCTCCTGTGGTGCCATACGCGCTTCGAGCGTCTCCGCGCCCTTGGTCACTGGCTGCACAAACGGGAAAACAGTCGGCTTAATTACATGCATGTGCTTTATTAGGTTATTCGAGTCCCGCCCATGTGGGCTGTGGCAAAGCATTGTGGTACTTGCTGTTCTTATTGCCAGAACTCCGTGCACAACCCCAGTGGGTGCCTCTGTCACTCCGTTTAAAAATCATCCCAAGTGGGTGGAAAAAAGTGAACAGCGCTGCTGAGTTGCCAATATCTCCCAGTGGCTCAGGCCCCCCTCGTTCTCCTCACTGCTCGAGATCCTTGAACAGTAGAGATCCGCCTGAAGCAGCGGCGGGGTATTCCCGTGGCTGGACTGGCCACATATAATATCACAAAAAAGGTTGCCCTCGAAGGGATGCCACACACGAAGGGGTTCACACACACGTGCCACCGGCAGCAGCTTCACAGCCTGTCACACTCATCTCCTGTGGTGCCATACGCGTTTCGAGCGTATCCGCGCCCTTGGTCACTGGCTGCACAAACGGGAAAACAGTCTGCTTAATTACATGCACGTGCTTTATTAGGTTATTCGAGTCCCGCCCATATGGGCTGTGGCAAAGCATTGTGGTACTTGCTGTTCTTATTGCCAGAACTCCGTGCACAACCCCAGTGGGTGCCTCTGTCACTCCGTTTAAAATATCATCCCAAGTGGGTGGAAAAAAGTAAACAGCGCTGCTGAGTTGCCAATATCTCCCAGTGGCTCAGGCCCCCTCGTTCTCCTCACTGCTCGAGATCCTTGAACAGTAGAGATCCGCCTGAAGCAGCGGCGGGGCATTCCCGTGGCTGGACTGGCCACATATAATATCACAGAAAAGGTTGCCCTCGAAGGAATGCCACACACGAAGGGGTTCACGCACACGTGCCACCGGCAGCAGCTTCACAGCCTGTCACACTCGTCTCCTGTGGTGCCATACGCGTTTCGAGCGTCTCTGCGCCCTTGGTCACTGGCTGCACAAACGGGAAAACAGTCTGCTTAATTACATGCACGTGCTTTATTTGGTTATTCGAGTCCCGCCCATATGGGCTGTGGCAAAGCATTGTGGTACTTGCTGTTCTTATTGCCAAAACTCCGTGCACAACCCCAGTGGGTGCCTCTGTCACTCCGTTTAAAATATCATCCCAAGTGGGTGGAAAAAAGTAAACAGCGCTGCTGAGTTGCCAATATCTCCCAGTGGCTCAGGCCCCCTCGTTCTCCTCACTGCTCGAGATCCTTGAACAGTAGAGATCCGCCTGAAGCAGCGGCGGGGCATTCCCGTGGCTGGACTGGCCACATATAATATCACAGAAAAGGTTGCCCTCGAAGGAATGCCACACACGAAGGGGTTCACGCACACGTGCCACCGGCAGCAGCTTCACAGCCTGTCACACTCGTCTCCTGTGGTGCCATACGCGTTTCGAGCGTCTCTGCGCCCTTGGTCACTGGCTGCACAAACGGGAAAACAGTCTGCTTAATTACATGCACGTGCTTTATTTGGTTATTCGAGTCCCGCCCATATGGGCTGTGGCAAAGCATTGTGGTACTTGCTGTTCTTATTGCCAAAACTCCGTGCACAACCCCAGTGGGTGCCTCTGTCACTCCGTTTAAAATATCATCCCAAGTGGGTGGAAAAAAGTAAACAGCGCTGCTGAGTTGCCAATATCTCCCAGTGGCTCAGGCCCCCTCGTTCTCCTCACTGCTCGAGATCCTTGAACAGTAGAGATCCGCCTGAAGCAGCGGCGGGGCATTCCCGTGGCTGGACTGGCCACATAAATATCACAGAAAAGGTTGCCCTCGAAGGAATGCCACACACGAAGGGGTTCACGCACACGTGCCACCGGCAGCAGCTTCACAGCCTGTCACACTCGTCTCCTGTGGTGCCATACGCGTTTCGAGCGTCTCTGCGCCCTTGGTCACTGGCTGCACAAACGGGAAAACAGTCTGCTTAATTACATGCACGTGCTTTATTTGGTTATTCGAGTCCCGCCCATATGGGCTGTGGCAAAGCATTGTGGTACTTGCTGTTCTTATTGCCAAAACTCCGTGCACAACCCCAGTGGGTGCCTCTGTCACTCCGTTTAAAATATCATCCCAAGTGGGTGGAAAAAAGTAAACAGCGCTGCTGAGTTGCCAATATCTCCCAGTGGCTCAGGCCCCCTCGTTCTCCTCACTGCTCGAGATCCTTGAACAGTAGAGATCCGCCTGAAGCAGCGGCGGGGCATTCCCGTGGCTGGACTGGCCACATAAATATCACAGAAAAGGTTGCCCTCGAAGGAATGCCACACACGAAGGGGTTCACGCACACGTGCCACCGGCAGCAGCTTCACAGCCTGTCACACTCGTCTCCTGTGGTGCCATACGCGTTTCGAGCATCTCTGCGCCCTTGGTCACTGGCTGCACAAACGGGAAAACAGTCTGCTTAATTACATGCACGTGCTTTATTTGGTTATTCGAGTCCCGCCCATATGGGCTGTGGCAAAGCATTGTGGTACTTGCTGTTCTTATTGCCAAAACTCCGTGCACAACCCCAGTGGGTGCCTCTGTCACTCCGTTTAAAATATCATCCCAAGTGGGTGGAAAAAAGTAAACAGCGCTGCTGAGTTGCCAATATCTCCCAGTGGCTCAGGCCCCCTCGTTCTCCTCACTGCTCGAGATCCTTGAACAGTAGAGATCCGCCTGAAGCAGCGGCGGGGCATTCCCGTGGCTGGACTGGCCACATAAATATCACAGAAAAGGTTGCCCTCGAAGGAATGCCACACACGAAGGGGTTCACGCACACGTGCCACCGGCAGCAGCTTCACAGCCTGTCACACTCGTCTCCTGTGGTGCCATACGCGTTTCGAGCGTCTCTGCGCCCTTGGTCACTGGCTGCACAAACGGGAAAACAGTCTGCTTAATTACATGCACGTGCTTTATTTGGTTATTCGAGTCCCGCCCATATGGGCTGTGGCAAAGCATTGTGGTACTTGCTGTTCTTATTGCCAAAACTCCGTGCACAACCCCAGTGGGTGCCTCTGTCACTCCGTTTAAAATATCATCCCAAGTGGGTGGAAAAAAGTAAACAGCGCTGCTGAGTTGCCAATATCTCCCAGTGGCTCAGGCCCCCTCGTTCTCCTCACTGCTCGAGATCCTTGAACAGTAGAGATCCGCCTGAAGCAGCGGCGGGGCATTCCCGTGGCTGGACTGGCCACATAAATATCACAGAAAAGGTTGCCCTCGAAGGAATGCCACACACGAAGGGGTTCACGCACACGTGCCACCGGCAGCAGCTTCACAGCCTGTCACACTCGTCTCCTGTGGTGCCATACGCGTTTCGAGCGTCTCTGCGCCCTTGGTCACTGGCTGCACAAACGGGAAAACAGTCTGCTTAATTACATGCACGTGCTTTATTTGGTTATTCGAGTCCCGCCCATATGGGCTGTGGCAAAGCATTGTGGTACTTGCTGTTCTTATTGCCAAAACTCCGTGCACAACCCCAGTGGGTGCCTCTGTCACTCCGTTTAAAATATCATCCCAAGTGGGTGGAAAAAAGTAAACAGCGCTGCTGAGTTGCCAATATCTCCCAGTGGCTCAGGCCCCCTCGTTCTCCTCACTGCTCGAGATCCTTGAACAGTAGAGATCCGCCTGAAGCAGCGGCGGGGCATTCCCGTGGCTGGACTGGCCACATAAATATCACAGAAAAGGTTGCCCTCGAAGGAATGCCACACACGAAGGGGTTCACGCACACGTGCCACCGGCAGCAGCTTCACAGCCTGTCACACTCGTCTCCTGTGGTGCCATACGCGTTTCGAGCGTCTCTGCGCCCTTGGTCACTGGCTGCACAAACGGGAAAACAGTCTGCTTAATTACATGCACGTGCTTTATTTGGTTATTCGAGTCCCGCCCATATGGGCTGTGGCAAAGCATTGTGGTACTTGCTGTTCTTATTGCCAAAACTCCGTGCACAACCCCAGTGGGTGCCTCTGTCACTCCGTTTAAAATATCATCCCAAGTGGGTGGAAAAAAGTAAACAGCGCTGCTGAGTTGCCAATATCTCCCAGTGGCTCAGGCCCCCTCGTTCTCCTCACTGCTCGAGATCCTTGAACAGTAGAGATCCGCCTGAAGCAGCGGCGGGGCATTCCCGTGGCTGGACTGGCCACATAAATATCACAGAAAAGGTTGCCCTCGAAGGAATGCCACACACGAAGGGGTTCACGCACACGTGCCACCGGCAGCAGCTTCACAGCCTGTCACACTCGTCTCCTGTGGTGCCATACGCGTTTCGAGCGTCTCTGCGCCCTTGGTCACTGGCTGCACAAACGGGAAAACAGTCTGCTTAATTACATGCACGTGCTTTATTTGGTTATTCGAGTCCCGCCCATATGGGCTGTGGCAAAGCATTGTGGTACTTGCTGTTCTTATTGCCAAAACTCCGTGCACAACCCCAGTGGGTGCCTCTGTCACTCCGTTTAAAATATCATCCCAAGTGGGTGGAAAAAAGTAAACAGCGCTGCTGAGTTGCCAATATCTCCCAGTGGCTCAGGCCCCCTCGTTCTCCTCACTGCTCGAGATCCTTGAACAGTAGAGATCCGCCTGAAGCAGCGGCGGGGCATTCCCGTGGCTGGACTGGCCACATATAATATCACAGAAAAGGTTGCCCTCGAAGGAATGCCACACACGAAGGGGTTCACGCACACGTGCCACCGGCAGCAGCTTCACAGCCTGTCACACTCGTCTCCTGTGGTGCCATACGCGTTTCGAGCGTCTCTGCGCCCTTGGTCACTGGCTGCACAAACGGGAAAACAGTCTGCTTAATTACATGCACGTGCTTTATTTGGTTATTCGAGTCCCGCCCATATGGGCTGTGGCAAAGCATTGTGGTACTTGCTGTTCTTATTGCCAAAACTCCGTGCACAACCCCAGTGGGTGCCTCTGTCACTCCGTTTAAAATATCATCCCAAGTGGGTGGAAAAAAGTAAACAGCGCTGCTGAGTTGCCAATATCTCCCAGTGGCTCAGGCCCCCTCGTTCTCCTCACTGCTCGAGATCCTTGAACAGTAGAGATCCGCCTGAAGCAGCGGCGGGGCATTCCCGTGGCTGGACTGGCCACATAAATATCACAGAAAAGGTTGCCCTCGAAGGAATGCCACACACGAAGGGGTTCACGCACACGTGCCACCGGCAGCAGCTTCACAGCCTGTCACACTCGTCTCCTGTGGTGCCATACGCGTTTCGAGCGTCTCTGCGCCCTTGGTCACTGGCTGCACAAACGGGAAAACAGTCTGCTTAATTACATGCACGTGCTTTATTTGGTTATTCGAGTCCCGCCCATATGGGCTGTGGCAAAGCATTGTGGTACTTGCTGTTCTTATTGCCAAAACTCCGTGCACAACCCCAGTGGGTGCCTCTGTCACTCCGTTTAAAATATCATCCCAAGTGGGTGGAAAAAAGTAAACAGCGCTGCTGAGTTGCCAATATCTCCCAGTGGCTCAGGCCCCCCTCGTTCTCCTCACTGCTCGAGATCCTTGAACAGTAGAGATCCGCCTGAAGCAGCGGCGGGGCATTCCCGTGGCTGGACTGGCCACATAAATATCACAGAAAAGGTTGCCCTCGAAGGAATGCCACACACGAAGGGGTTCACGCACACGTGCCACCGGCAGCAGCTTCACAGCCTGTCACACTCGTCTCCTGTGGTGCCATACGCGTTTCGAGCGTCTCTGCGCCCTTGGTCACTGGCTGCACAAACGGGAAAACAGTCTGCTTAATTACATGCACGTGCTTTATTTGGTTATTCGAGTCCCGCCCATATGGGCTGTGGCAAAGCATTGTGGTACTTGCTGTTCTTATTGCCAAAACTCCGTGCACAACCCCAGTGGGTGCCTCTGTCACTCCGTTTAAAATATCATCCCAAGTGGGTGGAAAAAAGTAAACAGCGCTGCTGAGTTGCCAATATCTCCCAGTGGCTCAGGCCCCCTCGTTCTCCTCACTGCTCGAGATCCTTGAACAGTAGAGATCCGCCTGAAGCAGCGGCGGGGCATTCCCGTGGCTGGACTGGCCACATATAATATCACAGAAAAGGTTGCCCTCGAAGGAATGCCACACACGAAGGGGTTCACGCACACGTGCCACCGGCAGCAGCTTCACAGCCTGTCACACTCGTCTCCTGTGGTGCCATACGCGTTTCGAGCGTCTCTGCGCCCTTGGTCACTGGCTGCACAAACGGGAAAACAGTCTGCTTAATTACATGCACGTGCTTTATTTGGTTATTCGAGTCCCGCCCATATGGGCTGTGGCAAAGCATTGTGGTACTTGCTGTTCTTATTGCCAAAACTCCGTGCACAACCCCAGTGGGTGCCTCTGTCACTCCGTTTAAAATATCATCCCAAGTGGGTGGAAAAAGTAAACAGCGCTGCTGAGTTGCCAATATCTCCCAGTGGCTCAGGCCCCCTCGTTCTCCTCACTGCTCGAGATCCTTGAACAGTAGAGATCCGCCTGAAGCAGCGGCGGGGCATTCCCGTGGCTGGACTGGCCACATATAATATCACAGAAAAGGTTGCCCTCGAAGGAATGCCACACACGAAGGGGTTCACGCACATGTGCCACCGGCAGCAGCTTCACAGCCTGTCACACTCGTCTCCTGTGGTGCCATACGCGTTTCGAGCGTCTCTGCGCCCTTGGTCACTGGCTGCACAAACGGGAAAACAGTCTGCTTAATTACATGCACGTGCTTTATTTGGTTATTCGAGTCCCGCCCATATGGGCTGTGGCAAAGCATTGTGGTACTTGCTGTTCTTATTGCCAGAACTCCGTGCACAACCCCAGTGGGTGCCTCTGTCACTCCGTTTAAAATATCATCCCAAGTGGGTGGAAAAAGTAAACAGCGCTGCTGAGTTGCCAATATCTCCCAGTGGCTCAGGCCCCCTCGTTCTCCTCACTGCTCGAGATCCTTGAACAGTAGAGATCCGCCTGAAGCAGCGGCGGGGCAACTCAGCAGCGCTGTTCACTTTTTTCCACCCACTTGGGATGATTTTTAAACGGAGTGACAGAGGCACCCACTGGGGTTGTGCACGGAGTTCTGGCAATAAGAACAGCAAGTACCACAATGCTTTGCCACAGCCCACATGGGCGGGACTCGAATAACCTAATAAAGCACGTGCATGTAATTAAGCAGACTGTTTTCCCGTTTGTGCAGCCAGTGACCAAGGGCGCGGAGACGCTCGAAACGCGTATGGCACCACAGGAGATGAGTGTGACAGGCTGTGAAGCTGCTGCCGGTGGCACGTGTGCGTGAACCCCTTCGTGTGTGGCATCCCTTCGAGGGCAACCTTTTTTGTATATATATATATATATGCCTGTTGAACAGTGTTGGAGCAAAACACATTTTACCTGAATAAAGACACAAAAACATGAGCAAGAGTAACATTTTTGGTATAGATTATAAGTTGCTTCTGTCTGTTGTAAGCAGCACACACAGTTCTAAAACCGGGAGGGTATAAGTGTATGCTGATTAATACAAATAACATGTAAAACCTTTACAAATCAATGTATATAAAAAGCTGTTCAATTTATCCATACACTGGTATTAACATCACTAGTTATATACGGGCTAAAAATGGAAAAAAAGAGACATTTGTCCAAAAGACCACATGAGTGGGCCTGAGAATACAATCAGCCTTTGTAAACAATACAATCCAGCCTCATTTGCATGTCCACAGAGGATCAATCTAGTTCACAGAGTCGTGCTATGTGAGTCTGTTCTTTAATCCATTCATAATCTTTACAAACTTCTTTATACACAGGACTGCAAAAGGTAAGAACAGATTTAACCGGGAGGCATGCAAGTGACACATGCCAACATTTGGAAGTGCTCAAGTAGCGGCTAAGGGGGCGGGGACTTGTAGAGGATCCACTTTCTCTGTATACTTGCAAAGTTGGGGAAAATAAACATTTTTGGCAGAGACAAATGTCTGGGGATTAATGAATGCTGTGTTTTTTAAATCGCATTCGAGTGGTTACAGTCTTAAATATATAGGGGAAAAGCAAAACTCAAAAATGCAAACATGGCGCACACAAAAAAGAGAGAAGTTTGTTTTCTAAAAATAGAGCGCTGTAAGCTCTGGCATGTTCCGCATGCAGAATAAAGCGCTACACAAAACATTATGTTAAAAGTGAATTAATGCATGCAGGAAAAAAACACTGCTGACAGGCAGGCTCTTACCGAATTGCAGCTCTAGCTGCCTTCACTGGCTGCAAAGACAAGGAGTAAGTGCCTAGCCTGGAGTGAGGTATCATTCCTAACTTGATAATGCTTTTAATAAAAATGTGCTTAGAGTTAGCGCGCCGCGCGTTCGTGATCTCATCAGAATCATTCTGAGTTGCCACACTGCAGTGCAGTGAGTACCACAACAGAAGTACACTTGGGGTACATCCCACTCGGCTATCCAGCAGCCGAGACCTGAAAATAAAAAGAACGGTGCAAAAAAAAATAGGAGCCTTGTGAAAATAGCTATTAAATAAATAAAAAAAAGTAGTCCTGAAACAATGCCTTAAAATGGTCACTGCATATGTTCAGCAGTAATTGGTCACTGCTCTCAGAGAGGGCTGAAGATTGGAAAAGGCATGGCGCATGCATGCCATGGGCAAATGGGGAGAATAAATAATGTAGCGATGAGGGGGCCAGCAAATGGCAAGCCTATAGGCATGCTGAAGCTCCCAAACTATATACAATAGGTCTCTTTTTGAGACAGCGAATGCGTGACGTCTAGAGCCGAGACCTAAAAACATCCTAAAGGTCCATTATTTATCTTTATTTACTACTGGCTGGCTCCGAGATCACTCTCCTTTCCTTGCTTCTCATTGGTCAGAGTATTCTCCTCGCCTCCGTTTCCTCCTTCCTAGTGCTTCGCCATGCATCCCTGCCATGGAGCATAGACCAAGTACAGATTCCTGTGGCTAATGTCCTTCCACTGGCTCCTGCATGTCTCTGCAGTCCCTCTCCTTCACCCTACCCTCCTCCAGTTCTTGGTTGTGTTTCCCCCAAACCCTCCTCACCCCTACTGTCTGATGTCTCCCACGATCCACCTGGGGCCCTTGTTCAATCAATCCCCCTCTTCCCATCTCCCGTTTCCCACCAACCTCTGCCACCAAGAAGTCCATTCACTCAGGGTCCCCTTCAGACCACTGCCCCCACCACACTGATTCCAGAGGACTGAAATCCATCAGCTCCATACTTGCACCAATTCTGAATGCCTCCACCTCTTCTGCAAATCACTCAGATGCTTGGAAACACGCAATTGTCCTCCCTTTCTTGGAGAAACCCTCTGCGGACCCTTCAGCTCTTGCCAACTACAGACTGATCTCCCTGCTACCATTCCTGGCCAAGGTCTTAGAGAAAATCATCAACAGACACCTCAACGAATACTTCAATGACGACCAACTTCTCCACACCACTCAGTCTGGTTTCAGACCCAACCACAGCACTAAAACTGCCTTCATTGCCGTCATAGATGACACCCACATGACTCTGAGCAGAGGCAACACAGCAGCCCTCATCCTTGTGGACTTCGCCACAGCATTTGATGCAGTCTCCCAAACTATCCTCATCCAACACCTACACAACATCGGAATCCAAGGACAAGCACACTAATGAATCTGCTCCTTCCTGACTGCAAGGACTCAGTCAGTCAGCCTGGCACCGTTCACCTCGCCTGCTACCTCAATCCACAAGGATCCTGCATGAGCCCCACCCTCTTCAATACTAGATGTGGGCAGAACTTATGTAGTTTTACTCCGCAGAAGTCCGCGAAATTACATAAAAATTCTGAGATATTCAGTGGAGTTCCACAAATGGACAGAATTGGCATTCTGCGCTGCTCACTGTGGTTTTTAGCGCCGGGAGCTTGTTCTGCACTGTAAAATTAGCACAAACGGCACCATGCGGCACGCCAGAGCGTGTGGCTTCTTTCCGCTGATTGAGTAGATTTTCTAATCGAGCAGCAGCTTTTCAACACGAACAGTTGTGACCTGCCGCGACCGCCCGCATTGAGAAATCTCGTTGGGAGGCGTTCTGTGCCCAAAAATCGCAATAGGGGACATAATTTCTCGCTCACCATCTTCATGTTGATGAGCCGCGTGTGAGAAAAAACTCCGCCACGTGGCAGTTGGCAGAGTTTTGCTGGAACTCCGTGTTCCAAACAGAATGCAGAGTGGGAAAAACTCTGCAAACTCCGCAGGCGGAGCGGAATTATTCACCCACCCCTATTCAACGCATACATAATCTCTCTAGCCAGCATCATTCGCTCTCATATTATCAACGTTCTTTCCTACACTGACGACATACAACTCATTCTCTCCCTCATAGATAAAACTCCCAGTACCAGAATAAATTTCAATACCTGCATGACTGATATCACCCACTGGATGAAGACCAACTGTCTAAAGCTGAATACCGACAAGACTGAAATCGTGATCTTCGGGAAGAGCATATCAGCATGGGACTCCATATGGCTGCCAACAGAGCTAGGACCGGCACTCACCAACCACGCCAAGCACCTGCCCAAGTCAATGCAGTCACCACCTCATGATTCCATACCCTAAAGACGCTAAGAAAGATTTTCAAATGGCTCCCATTCACAAAATAACACAACAGAACATAACTTAACCACCCCCACTCCCGGCCGCCTGTCTCCCCCAGCCCCACCATCCATTTCTCACTACCTCACCCTTCCCTCTCGTTTTTCTTGAACACTCCCCAAGCCCCCATGTGGTTTTTCGACATAACATAACATAACCACCCTGCCCCCGACCGTCTGTCTCACCACCCCACCATCCATTTCTTACCACCCCACCCTTCCCTCTTGTGTTGCTTGACCCCTCTCAAGGCCCCCATGCTATTTTTAGACATATTGCACAGCAGCAGAGGCTGCTGTGAAACATGTCTTAAAGGGAAAAAAGCACTATGACGCAGTCAAAAAAGGCCGCAACATGGCGCTTTTTTTAACCTTAAGCTATGTTGCACAACAGCTTCTTGCTGCTGTGCAACATGTGAAAGAACATTGAACAATAAAGCACCAACTCGACCCGAAGGTATTTAAGTGATTTTACAAGAGCAACTGTTACATTACACAAGTTCACGTTACTTTTTTAGGCAAGAGGAGATTAAGTAATTTTGCCCAGAATCACAGGATGATAAGCCAACGCCGAGACTCGAACCTGGTTCCAGACGTTATAGGGCAACATTCTCTTCCATACATAAACTGGTTAAGATTTAGACTTTGCCACATAAAATGTGATTCCTCAATTATAGCACCTGTCAGTATTCTTAGCAGTAACACATCTCTTTAGAACATTCTTCTAAAGAAGAATACCCCCTGAAGCTTATATATATATATATATATATATATATATATACTATACCTATGTACTTCTCATCAACACACATATATATATATATATATATATATATATATATATATATATATATATATATATATATATATATATATATGTGTGTGTGTGTGTTGATGTGAAGTACGTAGGTATAGTTAGGTCAGTGTTTCCTTAGGAAGAGCACTTTTGGTTTTGCTAATATCGTTGGACGGATTTGCATGAAAGTTTCCAAAAAACATGTTTTTGTACCTGGGCTCCTTCATTGAAAGTTTTGCACTAATCCATCAAGAAGGGGTTATTAATTTCCATAGGAAACTTTGTTCTCCAATACAGAAAAAAGAGGTGAACAGAATTACATTGAATATGGGGAAAAGTAAGATTTTTACTCAGAAAGCATGCTTTTTGTGATTTGGGGTGAATCCGTTCAGCTGTTTCTGAGAAATTAGTATGTATGAAGGGCTCAGGTTGGGGATGAAGGGGGTTAATGCTCAGAAAAAAGCTACTTATATCTGGATGGCTTGTCCCGAGCTTCCCAAAAAATGTAAAACTAGGCCATTCTGGTTGGTCTAGAGAGCTTTTTCACCCATCAGTCATTTCAGTACTATGGTACTGGTACCAGTACAGCGGTATAGAATGATCTGATTGGCTGGCAGTAGAGCTGAAGAACATTTGGCAGCTGTCATTACAGATTTTGAGGACTTAGTCCCCGAGTACTAAATTCTTTTAAAAAAAAGATCATAAGAGGGCAGGCTGGGCATAACTTGACCTCCAGGGCCATGGGGGCCAAGTGGGTCCCAAAGGAGCCTTCCCTTAAGTTAAATATGCTTTTTGGTATGTGGTACAAATCTGTTTAGTAGTTTTCAAGAAATTTGTCAGTCTGGTCATGAAGGGGTTAATCTTCTAGAAAAGTTAGAAAAATCTGGTCCATTTGTGCCCAGATATGCTCTGATAGGCCAATTTAAAGGGGACTAGTTCATTATGATTGTCTGGCCACATCATGAACGTTATGTTTTGGCAGCCATTACCTGACTCAGAGACATGTGGGCAGGGGAACCACACCCTGACCCCAGGGATATTGCAACCCCCCCCATGATTGCCTGGCTGTAAAATGGACAACTTTACTCCTGAGCAGGGCCGGACTGGCTACCGGGCGTTTTGGTCGGCTGCCAAGCTGGGGCCCGATTTTACCGCCGCAGGGGCTGATTTATGTTGATGGGGACCTGCATTTGCTTCTAAGTAAAGAAAGCAAAACAAATGGTTTTAAAGCATACTTTAAAGCCATTTGGTTTTCCATTCTTTACTTAGAAAGTCCCGGTAGCCAGTCTGGCCTTGCTCATGAGGAACCTTGGGAGCTAAGAAGTCCGTCTGGTACCTCCTGTAAATCCTGCACAGCGGGATTTCTGAGAGCTGGATGAGGTCCACCCCCCTTTCTCCATCACTCTGCAAATGCGACTACTACTTAAAAAACCATAGACATTCCCTGAAAAAACCAAAGGTTACAGAGAGGTTATAGTTAGGAATTAACATTTAAATAAACCTTAGAAATACACTGAAAAAAACCAAAGGTTACAGGGACGTTATAGTTAGGCTCAGATTTCACTTGTACAAAACCAGTGAAGTTCAGCAGTTATAGTTAGCTGAGCTAACTATAACTCACGCCCCTGCAATGCACTGCTTATGACCTCACATATTGCATCACTCATGGCATGGTCAGTGACATCACTGATGACATCTCAAATGACATCACTGATGGAATCATCCACAGAATCACTGACATACCCACTCACACCCCCATAGAGCCTTTCATACGCCCACTTCCACAAAACCATTCACAAAAACCCATTCACAGACCCATACCAGTACTTACACACCCACTCACTGATTCATAGATCCCCACACTCATCCACTCACTAACCCATACAGCCACTTATACACTCACTCAGTCACTAATACAGCAACTGACATATCCACTCATACAGGAACAGGGGTGGGAGCACACCGCTTCACCTCCCAGCAAGGTTCGCCCCTGGCATTCTGGTTAATGCAGTCTCTTGTTGCTTGCTTTGCTCTAGTATTCAGAGTGTTTCGCCAGAGTTGGCGCAGATAGTGCTGATCTCTAGACACGTGTTTCTGGTTCTTTAACCATCATCAGTAGAGATTAAGACTTCAGATTTGGGGTTTGCTGAGTAGGCTGCCAAACATTGCATCAGGTCAAGTACCTCTCACTGGCGCGCGGGTGCTTCTTCCACGAGCTCGTCAGCTCAATGACTCACGGGAGTACTTTTAAACAGGAACAGGGGTGGGAGCACACCGCTTCACCTCCCAGCAAGGTTCGCCCCTGGCATTCTGGTTAATGCAGTCTCTTGTTGCTTGCTTTGCTCTAGTATTCAGAGTGTTTCGCCAGAGTTGGCGCAGATAGTGCTGATCTCTAGACACGTGTTTCTGGTTCTTTAACCGTCATCAGTAGAGGCTTAAGACTTCAGATTTGGGGTTTGCTGAGTAGGCTGCCACTCTTTACTTAGAAAGTCCCGGTAGCCAGTCTGGCCTTGCTCATGAGGAACCTTGGGAGCTAAGAAGTCCATCTGGTACCTCCTGTAAATCCTGCACAGCGGGATTTCTGAGAGCTGGATGAGGTCCACCCCCCTTTCTCCATCACTCTGCAAATGCGACTACTACTTAAAAAACCATAGACATTCCCTGAAAAAACCAAAGGTTACAGAGAGGTTATAGTTAGGAATTAACATTTAAATAAACCTTAGAAATACACTAAAAAAAAACAAAGGTTACAGGGACGTTATAGTTAGGCTCAGATTTCACTTGTACAAAACCAGTGAAGTTCAGCAGTTATAGTTAGCTGAGCTAACTATAACTCACGCCCCTGCAATGCACTGCTTATGACCTCACATATTGCATCACTCATGGCATGGTCAGTGACATCACTGATGACATCTCAAATGACATCACTGATGGAATCATCCACAGAATCACTGACATACCCACTCACACCCCCATAGAGCCTTTCATACGCCCACTCCCACAAAACCATTCACAAAAACCCATTCACAGACCCATACCAGTACTTACACACCCACTCACTGATTCATAGATCCCCACACTCATCCACTCACTAACCCATACAGCCACTTATACACTCACTCAGTCACTAATACAGCAACTGATATATCCACTCATACACCCAAACAGCCATTCACACACTGAGTCAGTCAACTATACAGCTACTCACACACCTAGTCACTCACCCATACAGTCAATCACACAGCCACTTACTCACCCATACAGATACACACACACATACTCACTTACTCATAAATATAGTTATACTAACACATACTCACTCACCTACAGTCACTGACACAAGCACGCACTCACCCATACAGCCACTCTCATATTCACTTACTCAGCCATACAGTCACTCATATATCCCATCACTCACCTATACTGCCTGTCACATACCCACTCACCCAAATACCACTGACACATACACTTACTCACCCACACAGCCATACACATACTCACTCATACAGCACCTCACACATGCACTCACTAACCCATCCAGCCACTGACTCACCCACTCACTCATCCATACAGGCAGTCACACACCCTCTCACCCACCCACACAGATACTCAGACAACCATACAGGTACTCAGACAACCAATGCAGCCACTCACGTACCCAATCACACACCCATGCAGCCACTTAGACAGCAACTGACAGGCTAACACAGAAATTCACACAACCAGTCACTCACCCATACATTCACTGAGACATCTAATCACTCACTTATATAGTCAGTCACGCACCCACTGAATCATCCATAGAGGCACTCATACAACCACAGATTCACCAATACACCTGGGTATATATATTTAACACATACACTTTTTTAAAACACTCACAGTCACCAGATGATGTCATGAGTGATGTCATTTGAGATGTCATCAGTGATGTCACTGACATCTCATGAGTGATGTAATATGCGAGTTATAGTTAGTTCAGCTAACTATAATTGCTGAATTTCACTGTTTTTTTATGAGTTAAATCTGAGCCTAACTATATCGTTCCTGTAACCTTTGGTTTTTTTCAGTGAATGAATACATATATATTTATATATATAATATTGTTTACCAAAATGTACATATATTAAAAAATAAGCCTAGAAATTTACTAAAAAATCAACTGCTAAAGTGACCTTATATTTAGCTGTTTGAATGAGACCCGACTGACATTAAAAGTCCAAAAACCCGAAAAAAACAATCCAGCCAGACAGTGCAACCAATTGGCATCAGGATTTGTATTCAGTGCCTAGGTCGGGCAAGACCCTGCATCCAACCCTCAGAAACTTCCATTGCACACGATCTTCAGCCATATGTAGGACAAGTTTGACACAGGGCTTAGCCTGTGGCGAGGGTCTGCACTCTCCCCTCCATAAGCGACCAACCCCTACTGTGCACATGCTTGGACATACACAGTGAAGATTATCTGCAAGGCTAGTGTCACACCAGACTCTGCATCCAACACACAACAGGGGTGGGCTGGAGGCTTGTGCTATGGCCAGACCCAGTCCCCAACCGTCCAAATTTGGCCAAACCCAGGAGTAAATTGCCTTTGGCCATTCACAGAGGAGAGGTTGGCCGCAGTATCTCACCTCTGGCCTAGCCCTATGCCCCCCTCCATGACCACCTAATAACCTAAGTATTTCAGCCCACTTAAAGCAAAGGTTGACCTACAGCAAAGGTTGAGGAGGATAAATATTCCATAGCAATTAGACTGCATTCCTTCTTAGTGCAGGTATGCAATCACACCACATCAAGGTTAACAAACATCATGTTGGGCACATCCCATACCATGTCTTCAGGTTCACTCAAAATATCCTTGAAGTCACATACAAAAGAAGGTAAGTTACACACCAAGTTTTAGACCATTAGGTCAACCTTTGCTGTAAGTGGGCTGAAATACTTGGTGTGTAACTTACCTTCTTTTGTATGTGACTTCAAGGATATTTTGAGTGAACCTGAAGACATGGTATGGGATGTGCCTAACATGATGTTTGTTAACCTTGATGTGATGTGATTGCATACCTGCACTAAGAAGGAATGCAGTCTAATGGCTATGGAATATTTACTATCCTCAAACCCTGCAAATTACACTGACCATGCCAAAATGCTGATGGATATGGCCATTAATATCCTGTTGTACAATTGCATTTTGTTTGATGCAGAATGCTACCACCAACTGCCGGTTACCACAATGGGTACCAGGTTTGGTTCTCTTATTCCAACCTCTTTATGGGCCGGTATGAGTGCAGGCATGCCTGGTCCTCAATGGTGAAGGAATACACAAAATTTAGACAATTCACGGACAATTACATTAACAATGTAGTCATCATTTGGATTGAGTCTGAAGAAAAGAGGAGAGAATATTTGAGTATTTGAACTCAAATCCTTATATTATTCACTATGTATACTAGCAAAAATATAATACACTATCTAGATATAGAGTTCTATATCCGAACAACAAAATAAACAGTTGCCTATTCTGGAAAGAAACACTAGCTAATAAAATCCTTAGAGCAGAAAGTCATTAAAAGTACCCCATATACTACAAATATAATTAAAAGGATTTGCAGAAATAGCAGTGGAGATGGTTCCTTGCTGAAAATGTTTGTCTTCCTTAAAAAATAGATTAAGAGTAAGAGGTTATGCTGCCAACCTCCTAAACCAGCCCGAATCTCACATTAAAATGATCTCTAAAGCAGAAACACTCACAAAAAGAGATTTAGTGAAGTGTCATTCATCACTGCATATAGCTCTTCACATAATAACATTTTCCGGATTTGACAGAAGCATTGGACAATATTGTTTGGAGTACCAGGATTAAAAGATGTAGTTTCAGATCAGCCTGCTATGAACTATCACAGAAACACTACCAACAATGAAAGAGTTAGTACAAACTATCTTAAAACAGAAGTGAAGAATGCTAATTGGCTTCCACACCCTACATCAGGCCTTTTTACTTGCACTCCTTTCAATATGTGTAAATGTGGAATAAATATGTAGCTTGGTTATTATGTTTGCTTTTCAACCATAAAGCCTCATGCACAGTTACATTTGGATAAGACAACTGTCCTAGATATTTCATGCTAAAATGAACTACCTGACCATACGCAACAGGATTATGTTATTGATCCACTGCAATGTAAGTGGTAACTATAAGAGATGTAGGAAATTGGGTTACTTTTTGAAGGGGTGAAACCTACTCAAGTAGCAACCAAAATTCTTCTCAGGGTGAAACACAAACAAACCCCAAAATAACCTGTCCTTAACCATCTGGTAGCTTGGCATGAAAGCAGTCAGGCTTAACTTAGAGGCAATGTGTAAAGTATTTATGCAACACTTCAAGCAGTAATAAAATGAAAAAACACAACACCAGAAAAATCCCACACAAATTTAGAAAAATGGCATAAAATGTAATACATCATTTGACACCAAAACAACAAAAATTCAATCAGTAGAAGCAGAGATATGCAATTTCAAAGATTTCTAGCATCTAAAAGCACAAAACACCACTCACAGTTATCTGGTATGCAAGAATGGGTGAAAGTCACAAGTTCAGGCTGACCATGATGGAGCACTTCCTTGATACAGGGACCAGGTTAGACCTGCTAAAAAGGTTACCTTCTATTGTCCAGCACGAAGAGTTCCATTCGCTATGGAGGAGGCTGTCAGGAGAAGGAGAGAATCGTGGATGGTCATCGCTGTAGCACGAACAGCAAGCTGGGCGTCACAGACGGCCATCGCTGTAGTGCAAAGATCCTGTCGGGTGCCATGGATGGTCATTGCTGGAGATTCGTGTTGGCTGTCACTTTTGGTTTTTTATACCAAATGGTCGATTGTTCAACAATATTCAGTGGGTAAATGTCTGCCTATCCTTTGGGTGACTACAAGTAAAAAGATAACGGCATTTAATAAAAGTGCTTCTCTTGTAAAATATCCAATTTCATTTTCATCTTTCAAGTTCTTACAGGCAAGCTTATAAGAGTCCAACAATACATTTAGGTTGAATCATTGGTTGATCTCATTAATAATTTCAACAATGATGTCATTTATATATAAACAGTGATGTCATCAATGATGTGATTTAACATGTCATGAGAGATGTAATATGTGAGGTAATAAGCAGTGCATGATGAGGCGCAAATTAAAGTTAGTGCACCAAATTATGACTGGCTTAATTTAGAATTTTTTAAGGGGATATAAATACATTAATACCTTTTATAGATAGCCCCATCGGTTTCATCTGTAGCCCAAGGTGTGGCCCACTAAAATTCACTTCTAGAAATTCCACTGCCTTCATAACATTTGGGAATCAGCAATTTCACCGAGGTCAAGAATAAATCGCTCTCTCTGTGTCCCGTCACGGGGGTGCTGCAACCAAGCAATACAAGCAAGCAATACAATGGGCTGCTGAAACAGAGGGCAAAATCACCATCAACACCAATGAGAGGATGTAAAATAGATAAATCCAAGTAAAGAGGAGTCCAGTATAAGGTGGAAATGTAAGTTTAATCCAAGTATAAAAGTCCCATCCATCCAACAAGGCTCAGTAGAGATAACTGATTCAGGCTACCAACATTCATCAGGTTCCATCTCCATGGTGCTACTTAAGAATACACATTAAGCACAGGTAAAACCAACAATACCACACACCTTCCCCCCTTATAAAACACAAGTGAGATACTATGTAATCTAAGTAATAAAAAGAAATGCAAGATAACTAGGAAGGACAAAATTTGAGAATGCAAAGTCATTAGAAAAGAAACAAAGCAATTAAAAAAATTTCAAGCGTTCAACATTAACTCAGGATAAAATCCTTGAAGAGCGACGGCTATCTCACTTCCCTTCTTTGACTCTGTCGAGAAGAACTTACATCCTTTTCCTTTCTCTGTTGAGATGAGCTTGCTAGTAAAGAGTCCAAAGACAGCTTCACATCTTTATTTTGTTCCTGTGAGGAAGAAATCCTAGACAAAGAAACACCCCTAATGTGCCCCAACAAGTGTTCTTTTACCACGACCACTCTGTTAAGATTCCAAATGCGTGAATCCTCAGGTTTAACAGCATTAGTTAAGACTTAAATTACTTTATGAGGCTTCATAAAAATACCAGAAGCTTTTCTCCCAAAAGGGGCTCTAATCATGACCCAATCTCCAACATGCACAGGAGTAACTTTTACAGATTTTCTGTAATCAAAATTGATTTTCCTGGCATTAAGGGGCACATGCATCAAGCCCGCATTTTGCGATTTCTAAATAGCGAATTTTACCGATTCGCTATTTAGAAATCGCAAAATGCAATGCATGAAGGATTTGCCAAACAAAATGCGATTCCTTAAAATTCCTTAATTGCGACTCGCAATTAAGGAATTGATTCCCATTCATTCCTATGGGCCTAGAGGCCCATAGGAATGAATGAGAATTGCATGCGCAATTTGCGAGTACTCCATTGGTACTCGCAAATTGTGCATGCAATTTCAAGGGTGCAAGAGTGCCAAAAGGACACCCTGTTGCACCCCTGAAATTGTTATGTACACCCATGTTGCGCACACAAATGCCCCAAGGGCATGTGTGTGTGTAACATGTAACTTTGAAAAATGCACTTAAACTTAAAGTTGATGGTAATTTGCATTTCTTAATAGCAAATTCGCAAATTTTTATTTTTTGTTGCATTGCATTTATGGAATCGCAAATTGCGATTCCTTAAATGCAATCGCAATTTAAGAAATCGCAATAAATTGCGATTTCTTAAATTGCGAGTGCCAAACACTTTAATGCATCGCAAAAGGCCTTTTTGCGGGCGCAAACGGCCGATTTTTGCAAATCGCACCGTTTGCGCCCGCAAAAACCTTTGTTGCATGTGCCCCTAATTTTCTCAGCTTCTTTAACTCTCCATCCTTCATCAGAGAACACCAAACCTTTCTCAGATTCAGCATCATTAACCCAATTAGGAGCAACTAAGGTGTTAGGAAATCTACCCCTAAACAATTCAAACTGTGTCCTTCCCGTGATGGAATGTGAGAAACCCTAATCACCTCCACCTTCTTAATTATTTCATCCTTCCAATCAAGGTTATTCTGTTTTGCCATGGCAATGGTTTCTTTTAAGACCCGGTTAAAACGTTCTATCATACCATTTGTCTTGGGATGATATAAAGAACATTTTTTATGTTTAATAGAACATTTATCTAAAAAATCCTCCATCTCTTTAGAGACCAGTTGGACCCCATTATCCGTAAGAAAAGAACTAGGTAAACCCTCTCTTCCAAAAACTTCTCTCAAAAATGATATTACATGTCTAGTTTCAATGCCTCTTGATATTTTAAGTTCGGGCCACCTTGAATACATATCAATGAGAACTAAAACATATGCCTCAATACCATTCCCTTGAATGGGGCCTAATATGTCAAACGCTACTTCCTCCCACGTTTTTTTGGGACGATTTCTAACAACCATGGGCTGTACTTTAGGCTTCACACTCTTCTCACTAAGAACACACGGTACACATTCTCTAACCAAGCGTTCAACCTGTAAGTCCATACCGGGCCACCAATACGTCAATCTAAGTCTCTCTTTAGTCTTGGACATCCCTTGGTGTCCTATATGAGCTAAATTCAATAACTCCTCTCGTAGAGAAACAGGAGCGATAAGCCTTGTACCTCTAAATAAAAGCCCATTACCTTCAGAAAGTTCATTTCTTACATTCCAAAACTTTTCTCCAACACCCTTGACTTTGGCATGCCAACCCTTTCTGAGTAACATAAAAAGCTCCTGTAACTCTTCACCCTTGGTACATTCCTCACGCCATCTACTTTCCTTGAGACCATCACACTCAATATTACACACCCATCCATCTTGTTCATCATTGACAAGATCTTCTTCTTCATCAGGCCTTTCTACTAATCTGGAGAGTGTATCAGCTATTTTATTCTTGGCACCAGGTAAGTATTTTACTTTAAAATCATATTCTTGCAATGCAACAACCCATTTAGAAATTCTGCTTGAAACCGCATCAATACTTTTTTTTTATATCTCACAAAGAGGCTTGAGAACTGTGCGAACCTCAAACTTCTATACCCAAAGTAAATTCTTAAGTTTTTTAATAGCCCAGTGCACCGCAAGAGCCTCTCTCTCAATTACGGAATAGCGAAGTTCAGCTCCTCGGAGACTACGAGAAAGAAACAAAATTACATTTTCTGAACCTCCATTTTCCTGTTGTAACACAGCACCTAAGCCTTTCATGCTTGCATCGGTGATGAGAACTGAATTGGCAGAGGGATCAAAACTTCTTAACTTGGGAGTTTTCTTCAACATTTCCTTTATATCTCTAAATTCGATTTCACACTTTTCAGACCATGCAAATTCAACACCTTTACACAACACAACACACAACACACTTCTCAGCAAACCCTTTTACAAACTTGCTTTAATACTCTGCCATACCAAGGAACTTCATAAGTTCTTCTTTACTTGTGGGAGAAGCTAAATTCTGTATCACATGCACTAAATTTTTCTTGGGTGCTACACCTTCACGAGAAATAGTGTGGCCTAGGTAATCAATTGAAGATTTTTTAAATTTGCACTTATCTAATCTGACAGTAAGATTAAATTGGTCAAACTTTTGCAAAACTTGTCTTACTCTCGCATCATGCTCTAGTTCATCTTTTCCAAAAATTAACACGTCATCCTGATAAATCTTTACACCTTCTTGACCCTTCAAAACTTTCTCTAAAGCCCTTTGAAAAACTGAGGCTGCAGACACCCATCCAAATGGTAACCTGATAAACCTGAACGTCCCACAGGGTGTGATGAACGAGGTGAGATCTCTAGACTTTTCATCACGCATAATCTGGTGGTACGCAGACTTAAGATCCACCATAGAAAAAACCTTTGCCCCCTTTAGTAACATGAGCATGTCAAAAATCTTTGGGAGAGGGTACTTATCAACTACAACTTGTCTATTTAGCTCTCTCAGGTCAATGCAAAGGCGGAGACTTCCATTAGCTTTCTTAGCAGCTACTACTGGAGCCAACCACTGAGTTCCTTCCACTTCTTCAATGATGCCTTCTGCTTTGAGTTTCTCTAACTCTAACTTCATCTCTTCTCTCACAGCAAAAGGTACACTACGAACTTTCTGTGAGATAGGATTGGCACCTGTAATTAGTCGTATGTTATGAGAATAACCACGAAGACATCCAAGTTCATTTCTAAATACCCTGGGAAACTCCTTTTTTAACGTTGAAGTGCAACACTCATCAAAATCTTCTTCAACATTCACTTCTTTTACTTGAAATCTTTCTTTTAAAACAATGCGGGGATCATTATTGGGGTCAAGTATCACACCAAGGTCCCTCTGGTGGAACCAGCTTAAGATACTGTCACCTTTTTGAGAAACATAGATCTTTCCAGAAAGGTATCTTCCTTTATATTCCAAAAGGCCCCAAAAATAACCTAAGAGTTTTATAGGTTCTCCACCATAAGCACATGGTTTGATGTCGGGTTTTAAAACCTTGATTTTGTCTTTGAGAGAACATAAATTAAACTCTTTGAAACAATAGTAATTTTTGCTCCTGAATCAAACAACACCTTAGTTTTATGCCCTTCAACACTAATCTCATCTAAAGGACCTTTCTTGTTGGTAGAGGTCACTTGTGAAATGATTTGCCCACAATCCACATCAGAATTTTCTTCACCCTCACTATAATGCTCATCAGAGATTACAATGACCTTCCCTTTAAAAGTTTTGGTTTTACAAACTGCAGTATAATGTCCTACTTTCTTGCAATTTGAACACATGCTTCTTAATGCAGGGCACTTTTTGTCATTAGCAAGATGACCAATCTTCCCACATCTAAAGCATTTAGGAGTAAAACTATTCTTCTTTTCAGGCTTGAAATAGTCAATCTTCTTCGGGTTTTTCTCTCTAGAAAAATTCTTGACAGATTGAACTGCATCACCCTTAGATTCATGCTTTGTAATAACTTCAACACATTTGAGTGAGTGTTCAATCTGTTTGGCTGTAATGAGAACTTCATCTAATGAGGGATCGTCTTTTTGCCAAAGATCATCTCTCACCTTTTCAACATTACAGCCCAACATAAATTGATCTCTTATTCTCTCCTCAATTAATGCACCAAATTTGCAGGAAGCACCTAATTTTCTTAAGGTTGTCACATAATTCTCAACAGACTCGCCTTCCTTTTGAGTTCTACGGCCAAAATGGTACAGCTCCAAAATGGTGCTTACATACATATTTCAAATTCATTTAAATTATCATCAATAATGTCAGATAAATGATCGAAAACCTCTTGTCCTTCCGAACCTAGACAATGTAAAAGAAGAGCAGTTTTCCTTTCTGCACTGAGATTAGTACCACAAACTTTGGCATACCGCTCAAATACTTTCTTCCATTTCTGCCATCTGATAGGAGGATCTCCTGGCGATGTCAGGAAAAATGGAGGTGCTGTTACATTCTGCATAATATGGTAACAAAAAAAAACAAAAGCACAAAAGAATGATACACAAAATAAGTGTAAAAAAAACAAACACTCAAAATGTTAACATGAATGAGAAAATAACTGAGTTATTTAGGATAAGCTTTATTATTAATGTAGAAAAGATACCTTATTAATGTAGAACATAGATATCATATATAATCATGCACATCCAATGAACATAAGAGAAGAGCAAAGTATAAGAAATGAGTGCAAAGTATCTAAAATAAAGACTAACACAAAGCTAGGCACAAAATTTGAAAACAAGCGTGCACAAAGCAGTATAAATGTAATGAATTAACCATGTAGAATGCGCATCAAAATAATAAGTGTGCGCATCACTTTGACACAAACCTTGACAAGTAAAATGAGATTTGAATAGACTTTATGTAATAAATACACAAGGTGTGTATTTATAAGGTTGATGTAATCAACACGCAAGGTGAGCGTGTCACCGCAGGTAAAGAAGAGTTCACTTTGTCAGGTCCAATCTCGTAAAACCAATAAATTGAACACGAAGGATGAGCGTGTCACCGAAGGTTGAAAACGGAAGAAATGCCTTGAAACCAAACAAAGATGGCCGCCGGGTGACATAGGCAACGTAGCAAGCGTGACAAGACGTGTAGGAATAAGGGTCAATGGGTTGCAGCAGCGAGTACGTCGTAAAGGAACTCGCGCTGAAGAAGGAAAGACAATGAGGCAGATCCTCGTGAAGCTTCGTAAAGAGATTCCTGATATAAGCGTCTAGTGAGGTAGGGCGTTGCTCTAACATGCGCTGCTGTGGCCTCGTGAAGGAAGAGGTTTATTTTTAAATTAAAGCATTGAGGATGAGCGCGTTGCTGTGGCTTCGTGAAGGAAGTTATTTTTAAAACAAAGCGTTGGGGATGAGCCCGCGTCGGCACCTCCCAACCCCTGATAGTGTTAACAAAGGGCGAGTAAACGCGGCGAAAAAGGCTCCCAATCCCGGTCTCAGAATGATAGAGACCCTGTTAGTTTTACGTCTTAAATAAGACAGCAAAAAGTTAATAATAGGTGGTTGAAGTATTAATTAGAAAACGTGAGGAAACACATTTTGAGACAAAACTCACGTATGCCTTGGTTGAGGAAGAGGTTCTTGAAGACAGGAAGGCAGGAAGTAGTAGAAAATTCTTTTTAAAGAGCTCTTGTGTTCATCATATAAATTGTAAATGATGTTGAGACTTTTGCATCCAAATAAAATTCCACACTGGGGTCGTAGATCCTCGCTCGTCGCCAGTGTAAAATAGATAAATCCAAGTAAAGAGGAGTCCAGTATAAGGTGGAAATGTAAGTTTAATCCAAGTATAAAAGTCCCATCCATCCAACAAGGCTCAGTAGAGATAACTGACTCAGGCTACCAACATTCCCTTTCATCAGGTTCCATCTCCATGGTGCTACGTAAGAATACACATTCAGCACAGGTAAAACCAACAATACCACAGAGGAGCACTGTTCTTATTCAGAAATCAAAGGGCCAGACCCTGGGCATTGCATTTAAACACTGTCGGCCGTATTTACAAGCCCATGCGCTGCTTGTGCAACACTTTTTTTGATGCACTGGCAGCTCAATGGGCTTGCTCATATTTACAATGCCACATAAAGTCACCCTGCGTGACTTCATGGCCTTGTAAATATAGGCCACCATCACACATTACTCTGCGTGAAAGGGGTGTTCCATGGGTGTTGCTGTGGGTGTTCCCACGCAACATCCATGGAACCTGACATTCCCAGATTTAGAACATTTTGTAAATCTGGGAATGTGTCAGAATCCTACGCCTCTGGAGACTCGTAGAAGTGGTTGAACAAGGAGAGATACTTTTATTTTTCCTCTTTCTATGCGTGCTGCATTCCGCAGCACGCATAGAAAGAGGAAAATGCCATCAATAATTGTTTTTATGCAGGAAGGTGTCCCTTCTTGCACAAAGTAAATCATCCCTGCAACGCAGGCACCCTTACAACATGACGCAAGGGTGTCTGCGTTGGCGCAAGGCTGCTGTTTGTGCGCCAGCACAGGGGAGAAGGACAGGAATGCGCTGTATCTGATAGATACGGCACATTCCTGCCATTTTATTTTGACGCAGGGCAGCACAGCAGGAAGGCTTGCTGTGCTGCCCTGTGTCAAAATATAGTAAACGAGGCCCCGTGCCTGGATTCACACACTTTTAACAATGCAATACCAAAAAGCTCTGCTCTAACTAGAAGTGGTATCTCACTCCTCCAGTCCTAATTGTGATAGGGTGCTCTGGAAAAGGCTAAGAGCTGGTCAGCGTAAAAGTATTTGTATCAAATTATCTGTATAAGCCTTGGTGTTACACCTGGTAAAATTGGTGAGAGCCGCCATGGTCACAGTTTCTTTTTTCTCTTAAATAGGGAAGTAATGTAAAATGATGGGGCCTCTCTGCAGAACATAATGTGGGGCCCCCGAGTCTCCCATATCTCACAGATATGGGGCCCCTCTTGAAGGGTTGGGGGCTCTCTGGTGGGTTCAGGGCCTCCTGCGCCGCAGGGTCCCAAGGGCCTTGTGCTATGCCCATGCCCTTAAACAAAACAAGTCCCAACAACTTTCCTGCTTCTCCCCAACAGGCCACTCCTCTTCAATCTAAGGCAGTCTCTGAGCAAATTCATGTTTGGTGGAAGAGGCTCTTGCAGAACGGCTTTCTCGGCAGCGGGGCACACCTAATCTGGCGGCTTACACAGCACGTTTTTAACAATTACTTACATCGGTCACGTAGGCCCATGAGTCGGCAGTGATGCATTTTGTCTCGGTTTGCAGGAAGGATGAATAATCTATAATTGTGACATGTCCAACAACATGGCATGTGAGAAACAATAGAGCACGCGTCATGCAATGTTTGTTCAGCGTGCCTGACCGATGAATCAATGCGGTGCTTGGTCACTCTTGTTTCAATCAGAGGTGTTGATAAAATTTCCACAGTTCCCCTTTTCATCCATGATTTACGCCGTTTCAATCGACAGTGAGCATCTCTTAGCAGAACTAAGAGTGCAGGGTTCCTGGGAGTGGTGCGAGAAGTGGCGGCCAAGTGTGCATGAACCCGATTCATCACACGGAAGCAAGATTACACCCCCCCATAACGTCACAGGGTTCCCCCTTGTCATTCATCACAACAGTCGCCTCTTATTTGATGCTGAGAGGTTAGTAGAAGTATAAAGAATGGAAATTACTGAAGTAGCATCGCTCTTATGACCAGGCGCCCCCTGCAAACAGCAGAGGGGCGCCCTTAGTAGCTCCACGTGCATGAAGCCAAAATCGGGAGTCCCTTGTCTGTTTCTCAGGAAGAGGAGAGGGTCAACAGTGACATCATCGGGGGGCGCCCGAAAAGCATATAAGGCATCGCGAGGTGATCGACGGGCCTCTTTTTCTCTCCACCGTGCACCAGCCAGCATACCGCAGCAAACACCCACCTACCCACACCTGGAGGAAGGAGGAATTGGCGGAATTTCTTGCAGCAGAAAAAGGGGGTTACCCAAATTTTGGCCTGATATACTGAATTTACACCTTGGAGGGGTGTTTTGTGCATGCAACGGGCAGGCAGGAGGGGGGACTGTCCTGCTGGTGGTCCTGGACCTTTCTGCCCTACTCAAAGATGCCCAGAGTTGAACTTTTGGGGGTTCTGCCTGGTGACAGGTACCCCGGCAGGGACGGAGCGCTATGCAGTGCCCTGGCGATGTGGAACAGCGGGTATTGCCCATTCCTCTGAGTGAT